>VZTB01013335.1:357943-506766 GCA_013397245.1 Thryothorus ludovicianus | reverse complement strand
GGATTTCATGGCTGGGTGTTCCTAGAGACGTGGTCAGGCAGACATTTGGTCAGATCCTTTTCTAAGAGAGTTTTTGCTGCCTTGTGGCTGCAAGAAGAGCTCCTTGACAGGGTTTCTTCCAGCCTTGCTCTCAGTGCTGTTGTGGGCAGTGCTAAAGATTGATGTTGCTTCCTCTCTTGCTTTGGGAATGAGTTAGAGAATGTCAGATTGTTCACTTACAGCTGAAATGTAGCGTAAGCTGACTGAGTGCAAAGTCTGTGCCGTGCCATTCATGCTTGTTCTTTTTTGTTTTCCCCTCAGTGGTGTCTCATTGTGCGAGTCTCTGTTTGGGTTGTCTGAGGATGTGTGAACTCTTCTTAACAAAAAGGCAATGAATAGTTACGTGCACTTTGTCATCTGCACTCTTCCCTGAATATCTGCCTGTTACTTGCAGCTCTGTGGCTCCTATTCTGTCTCTCTCCATGCCTGTACAAAACTCTCTCATCTTGCTCCTCTCAGCTTAATCTACTTTTCACTTCTTACAATGACCGTCCTTGTTTTTCCCATTCTTCAAAACAACTTATAAAGTCATCACTATTGGGACGCCCTCTCTTTCACAAAAACAAATTCTCGGTGCCCAAGGCCAAGCAAGAAACACCTGGAGACTCTGACCTGCTGGAATAATCCAGAAGAGGGCATCAGGTTAACAACAAGGCTGGAGATCCTCTCCCATGGAGACAGGCTGGGAGAGTTGGGACAATTAAGCTGGAGAAGAGAAGGATCAAGGGAGGATTTAGAGCTCCTTACAGCACCTAAAAGGGACCTACAGGAAGAATGGAGAGGGGCTTTTAACAAGGGCATGGAATGGCAGGACAAGGGGGATGGCCTTAACCTAAAGAAAGGAGGAGTTAGATTGGATATTAGGAAATTCTTTCTTGTGACGTGAGGCCCTGGCACAGTTTGCCCAGAGAGTTTGTGTATTCCCAGCCCCTGGAAGTGTTTAAGGCTGAGCTGGATGGGGCTTGGAAAAACCCAGTCTAGAGGAAGATGTCCCTGCCCATGGCAGGGGGTTGGAACTGGACGATCCTTGAAGTCTCTTCCAACCCAAACCATTCTGTGATTCTCAGATGTGCACACAAACACATGAACTCTCTTCTCTCTTTGGTTATAGTCTCACCTTTCACAACTCCTGACACGATCTGCAACCAACTCCAGTTCTATGTAAACACNGCTTTAAACTCACAGAGAGATAGATATTACGATATCTATTACATCAGATATTAGGAAGAAAATCTTCCCTGTGAGGGCAGCAAGGCCCTGGCACAGGGTACCCAGAGAAGCTGTGGCTGTCCCATCCCTGGAAGTGTTCAGGGCCAGGTTGGACAGGGTTTGGAGCAACCTGGGACAGTGCCCGTGGCAGAGGGTTGGAACAAGATGACCTTTAAGATCCTTTCCAACCCAAACCACTCTGTGATTCTGTGATTCCATGAAAAGATAAGAACTATGAGGAAATATTTCAAGGAGCATAAAGTGCTCTGTTAGACACGTGAAACAACATTTCAGTTTCAGCCACAACTGGTAGGGAAAACTCACTTTCTGCTCTGATATTAAGCTGTTTAGATGCCATGAATAGAGGTTTTCATGTTCCCTTAGTTTCTGTTTCTGTTCTATCCAAAAGACAGCTGATCAACACAGTTCAAATACCAGGGCTCAGATTCTATGATAGGAGAGATTTCTCCATTAAAGGGAGATTATCAAATTCTATACGGGAGATTTAGATTAGACATTAGAGCTCCAGTTCAGTGAATTGTATGGCATTTATCACCACTCACAATCTGACACTACCTACAGAGTTTTGTCTGGCCTCACCCACTTTCCAGAAGGGTGCGAGTCTTCTGTGGCTTCTCTGTCGTATCTGTCAGCCCATGTGGACATTTGGACAGCTCAGGATCTCTCAAACAGTGCTAAATGCCTGTACTCCAGTAACTGAGTTGACATACCCAGACAGCCGAATTTCAGCAAGTGCTAAAGGAAAAAAGAAAGTCTCCTGTGGAAGGTGAAGGTGCATGGAAGATTTAACAGAACCGACACACGGATTTCATGGCTGGGTGTTCCTAGAGACGTGGTCAGGCAGACATTTGGTCAGATCCTTTTCTAAGAGAGTTTTTGCTGCCTTGTGGCTGCAAGAAGAGCTCCTTGACAGGGTTTCTTCCAGCCTTGCTCTCAGTGCTGTTGTGGGCAGTGCTAAAGATTGATGTTGCTTCCTCTCTTGCTTTAGAGAATGTCAGATTGCTCACTTACAGCTGAAATGTAGCGTAAGCTGACTGAGTGCAAAGTCTGTGCCGTGCCATTCATGCTTGTTCTTTTTTGTTTTCCCCTCAGTGGTGTCTCATTGTGCGAGTCTCTGTTTGGGTTGTCTGAGGATGTGTGAACTCTTCTTTACAAAAAGGCAATGAATAGTTACATGCACTTTGTCATCTGCACTCTTCCCTGAATATCTGCCTGTTACTTGCAGCTCTGTGGCTCCTATTCTGTCTCTCTCCATGCCTGTACAAAACTCTCTCATCTTGCTCCTCTCAGCTTAATCTACTTTTCACTTCTTACAATGATCATCCTTTGTGTTTCACATTTTTCAAAATAACTTATAAAATCATCACTATTGGGACGCCCTCCCTTTCACAAAAACAAATCCACAGTGCCCAAGGCCAAGCAAGAAACACCTGGAGACTCTGACCTGCTGGAATAATCCAGAAGAGGCCATCAGGTTAACAACAAAGCTGGAGATCCTCTCCCATGGAGACAGGCTGGGAGAGTTGGGGCAATTAAGCTGGAGAAGAGAAGGATCAAGGGAGGATTTAGAGCTCCTTACAGCACCTAAAAGGGACCTACAGGAAGAATGGAGAGGGACTTTTAACAAGGGCATGGAATGGCAGGACAAGGGGGATGGCCTTAACCTAAAGAAAGAAGGAGTTAGATTGGATATTAGGAAATTCTTTCTTGTGACGTGAGGCCCTGGCACAGTTTGCCCAGAGAGTTTGTGTATTCCCAGCCCCTGGAAGTGTTTAAGGCTGAGCTGGATGGGGCTTGGAAAAACCCAGTCTAGAGGAAGATGTCCCTGCCCATGGCAGGGGGTTGGAACTGGACGATCCTTGAAGTCTCTTCCAACCCAAACCATTCTGTGATTCTCAGATGTGCACACAAACACATGAACTCTCTTCTCTCTTTGGTTATAGTCTCACCTTTCACAACTCCTGACACGATCTGCAACCAACTCCAGTTCTATGTAAACACATTAATTACTCCAATAAACAAGAAATCTTTGGTTTGTACAATAGTTGCAACTTTGCGATGTCTAATGAGGTAGTTTCTTTGCTGTGATTGAGGAATTTTTGAGATTTCTGGGTACAAAAAGATGTCTAAACAACTTTTCACTAGAGGTTTAATTACAAAGCAGGTTGACCATATGCCAAAACCACAATCCTTTAAAATCCTCTTTCTCATTTACATTCCTATCTGAGATTTTTTACACTGATACTGCATTAGAAAGATACATCAATGAGTGAAAAAATCTGAACAAACTAAAGAGATGAGAAAAATAATTTGCAGATAAAGTATGAATGCTTCAATTAGATGAGTGAAATGACCACTGAGTCATCAAAACTTTTAGTCCCCTTGTTATATCATCAAATTTCACCAGTAAGTGAGAACAGGGCTTCAGCTCACAAGTCATCTCTGATCTCTGTTTCTCTTGCACTAAATGTATTGCTCATGAAAAATTGATGCACATTGAAATCAGGAGATTTCTGTTGTTTTCCCAAGAAATACAGAGGTGGCAGCAGCAGCAGGGTCACCCCTCTCCCACAGTGGCCACCACTCTGCCCAGTCTGTCAGCCCAACTCCTTTGCCACACTTAGCAGAGAAGCCATGACCATGGTGACAGGAATCCTACCAGGAAAGAAGCCAAGATCCACACAAGGAGTAATAATTACACAAAGTGAGAGGAGATCAAACCTGAACCTTTAAAGCTCCAATTCACTTGGTCCTGACCTACTCTGTCCTTTCACTGTGGCAATCCAGGTCGTTTAGAAGTGGATCAGGTCCCACTGAAGCTGTAAGTCTGACACGTGCCTGAAAAAACTGGCAAAAAAAGCAGAGAAATCCACAAAATATTAATCAACTCTCAGTCAAACTCTTCATCTCCTACACCTCCTTCAGTTCTTTGCTCAAGAAGCTTTACTGCTGAAATAATAAAATTAATTTTTACTAAGGATTTTCAGTGTAATACTACAATTTAATGTTTCAACAAAAAGCCTTTAGTGTTTTGAATGCATATTTAAACCAGCAAAGCATAAATTTTTTAAGTAATATCCACAGCAGATGACAAATGTGTCTCGTTGTTGTAATAACTTCAGATCTCTAAATTAAGGATTGTGGTTTGAAGGAATAGTAATAATACTTCACATACGGAGAGGCTTTTCATCTGCAAGGAAATAAGGCTGCCTTTCATGGCCCAAGCACACACACACAGGTGTAATTGCAAATACTTAGCTTGATTCAGTGGTCATTCAAGCAAATTGAGGTTACTGGTGCTTCTGCAATACAGAAAATTCGGAGTCCCCAGCCAGCAAACTGTGCTTGGAGCTGCTTGAATGAACAAGTGCAAGCAATAATCTGCAAGCAAGCTGGGAAAGGAAAGGGATGGAAGCAAACTGTGCTCCTCTAACACACACTTAGCAGAGGTGTCAAAGTGTTTGATGATCTGGAACCACAGAGGTAATTTCATGTCTACTTTACTAATAGGACTTGGAAAAATTAGTATGAATTTTTAAGACAGAAAATAGCAGGTGGGTCCCAAACTCATCTTTCCTTGTTTTCAGGCTGGGGTGTCGGACAGACTAAATTTCACCTGAGACCTGCCTGATGGATTCTTTCCTGTGCAGTGTCAGACTAAGATGTGTTTTGGGACTTCAGTGTTTGGTGTCTGACTCAGCAATTCCACACAAAGTGAACTGCAGCTCAGAGTGAAGGAGCTTTCCCACACCGCCATGTTTCTTTACTATAAAATTTATTTGTGACTTTTTTCTATGGCAATAAACCCACCTGGAGAGAGTGAAAACTGACCTGGGTGTTTTCCTGTATCACCTGTACTAGGTGAACTTCCCTTGGCAGGGCATTGGAGCAGATGATCTCCCGAGGTCTCTTCCAGACCTAGGTTATTCTGTGATTCTGCAATTCACCATTGGTTTGATATTTCAAGCACAATATTCAGCTGTTGATCAAAACCCACCTTTCTCCTTTAATATCTTACTTTATTTGAGAAAAATCTGAAATAAAATGTCAAGCAGACACTGTAGGATATTTTTCTTTAATACCACTTACATTTAACTTTTCATCACCTATAACCTCACCTTCTCTGTTCTTCTTGCAGTATCAAGCCAGCATTGATGAAGAGATACTGATTCTCTTTTACACTAAAAACAAAACTGTGGAGCATCAACCCAGGACACATAATCTGAGACCTCCAATATATGAAAGGTATGTAAAACTGGCTTTTTTGTTTTTCCACTATTTACCAAAGTGAGACTTGAACATTTAAAGAAGAGACATTTGTGTGGTAGAGTGGATTTTCACCAGGAACACTTTCACACTAGTCCATGATATCACAAGCTAAACAGTGATAAAGTCACAAAACAGTTTTGATGCATTTTCAGAGATACATTTTTGCTGGTTTTCATAGACTGGAGGTAATGCAGACGATTCAAAAATAGCCAAAGAGATCCTACAGTCTTTTGATGTGTGAGAAAAGGAGGCATTGTGGCTCAAGAAGTCATGTGAAAAACCACTCCAAAAGCACAACTGACTGGATGTAACTTCATAAAATAAATTGTTCTTTTAGTTCCATATAGTTACAGTGGAGTTTGAGGTGAAGAAACACACTGAAGTCTTGAAACAGAGGCAGGCCTGGTTTGACAGTCACATTCCCTGGAAGTGTTCAAAATATTTGTGGCAATGGCACCTGGGGGCATGATGTAGTGCTGAACAGGGTGGGTTTGCAGCATTGATGGCTGGATTTGATAATCTTACACCTCCTTTCCAATATCAAAGATTCTATGGTGCTATGAATGCAAAAGAAATAAAAGCTGAACTGCCACAGTTCATGTGTAGAACAGCCTTTATTTTCTGTAATAAGAGGTAGTAATTTTTCTTGAGGTTCTTTGCTTTCCCCAAATTTGAGCCAAACCTGCACACAGGAGTGGCATCATGCTGGAATTGTCAGACAAGAGACTTATAACACTGATGAATTCCCCTCACCTAACTCCAGATCTATCTACAGTGGGGCATTTGCTTCAGAGATGGTTCTTCAGGCTCTTAAAATAGTCAGTAGAAAGCTGGTCAACAGAATTTATATTGAACTGGATGCAGGTGCCAATTTAAGGAGATGAATCACATCCTGAAGTCATTGACTACACAAATGAGCTCTCTATTACCTTTGACAGGAACCCAGAGTGATTTCCTCAGATGTGCACTGTAGATACCAGCTCCTGAAAATCCTAATTTAGTGCATTTTACAGTCACACTGATTTCTCATTAAAGCCCTTTCTTCCAGTCTAAGCTGTTACAAAACCCATCCAAGCTTCAGCTAGGAGCTCGCAGCTCCCCCATGCACAAGATATGAATGAGTAATTATTATTTCATACACAGAGGAAATTTGGTGTGCAAAATACATATTGGAAAAGTCAATGCAGTTGCATCCATTTATGCCTGCACCAAGTAAAATAACTCCATGTCCAACATTATTATTCAGCAAATGTGTCCTGTAGCCAGTGCAGACATCAGGATTACCTTGTAAAGCAGCTGTGTTAAAAAAGATCTTTTTCTGACCAGTCATTAAAGTCAGTACAAACTCCCCTTCAGTCAATAGGGGCATGACAGTGTAAAATTTATAGGGAGAGAGAAGTTACAAGAATAAACTTCTCTCATGTTTTGTAAACTCAAAGTCTTTTTTTTTTTTTCTTGTGAAAAGGGAGTATAAACAGACTGATAAAGGAGTGAATAAAAGGAATCTGATTTTATGTTGTCCTGCAGTCGATCAAGTCCAGGTAAAAGGGAACAAAATTGTATTTGTATAGAATATTTTGCTGGTATTTCATAACTTGAGCACAAATGATGGATCAAACTCACACATATTTGATCCATACTGCAAATTTACACCGGTTGCAACAGGGTTTTTGGCAGCAACATTTTATGGTGATTTAGTTATTATTTATAGACACAAAATGTATTTTCGTCATCTTCATCTCTATTTGAAATTAATTTAATGTATTATTTTTTCAGTTGAATGTCTATAATCATTAATGTGCATGTTGAATGTACTTTATTAAAATGTGCCTCTGAAGAATGTGAGATGTTAAATGGGATTAGTAAAGGCAACATGTTCCATTTCAGTCCACGAACTGTTCTCCAAAAGTTCTCCTGCTTCCCTCAGTTCCTTTCCAAAAAAGAAATCTTAAATTGCTTTTATGTACACTTGATCCATATTTTGGGTTTTCTGATGAATACATAGAAATTTCCTTTTGGCCTTTCTTTGAATTAATGAAGAAGATATATTTTTTTTATTTTTTTTCTGACAGTAATTGATGATATGCACATGTGACTTTACCCACTCCAGTAAAACAGCTGTGAGTCTCTAATGGGTAAATGAATTGTTCTGTGCAATGAGGTGTGAGTGAGTACAGTACCTTTGTTAGGTAGAAACCATTTGTGAAGAAACTCTCCACTGTGAAGGTGTGGAAACAATGGAACAAGTTGCCCAGAGAAGCTGTGGCTGCCCCATCTCTGGAAATGTCCAAGTCCAGATGTGACAGGACTTGGAAAAACCTGGTCTAGTTTGGTTAGAAAAACCATGGCAAGAGGTGGAACGAGATGATTTTTAAGGTCACTTCCAACCCAAACCATTCTATGATTCTGTGGAACAGCAGGTGGAACATTAACTCATGGAAAAAACTGTGTTGAAAAGAAGGGAAAAGAAATTGAAAGAATTTAAAGTTGCATCTAAGCTTGAAATGAGAGTTGGCTCACATCCTAGAATCTCTCTGAATGTCTTGGAACGAGTTTTCAAGTCTACAATAGGCTTTGGTTGCTAAGTGCTATGAGAAACAGGTAAAAATTGAGAAAATAGCAAACAAGCAAAATCCTGCATAAAGCAAAAAATTGAGGGAAGGAAAGTGATGAATAAATATAGATATTGTGAAAACAACTGAAATGCTGGTGAAAGAATGAAATATAAAAGAGTCAAGTCCCACCATTGGACACAGACAAAGTAAACAATGACTGTGTATCAGCACAACAATGTCAAGATGCAAGAAAAGCCAGAGCTGGTCAGAACAGGATTCACCTTGCTCAGGATTACCCTGTTCTCACCTGGAACAGAGTCAGTTTTCTTTGTAGTAGCTGTTCTTGGGATTCAGGATGGGAATAATGTTGATAACACACGATGATTTAGCTGTTGTTTAGTGCTTACTGTAAGTCAAGGACTTCTCACCCTTACTGCCCTGCCAGCGAGGAGACTGGGGGTGGACAAAAGCATGGGAGGGGACACAGCTGGGACATTGGATCCAAAGTGAAATTCCATACCTTATGGCATCATGCTGAACAATAAAACTCAGAGGAGTTCACCAGTGAGTGGCAGCTTCTGCTCAGGAACTGGCTGGGCCTCAGTCAGAAGGTGGAGAGAAATTGTGAATCACTTCTTTGTACATTCTTTTCTTCTTAATATAATTTCCCCTTCTTTTTCTCTCCCGTTAAGCTCTTTTAACTCAACCTGCAAGTTTTAGCTTTTTTCTGATTCTGTCCCCCATCCCACTGGGGAGTGTGACTCTGTGGAGTTTAGCTGCCTGCCAGGTTGACCATGAGTGTCTTGTCTTCAACAGAACCATCTTCCCAGAGAAAGAGTGTAAAACAAGATATTTACTAAATGAACTTTATGTCCTCAGGGGTGTCTTGAGCAATTTAACTCACTCGGGAGAGGATTCAGTGAAAGATTTAGATGTAAGTACCCACATGTGAGCATTCCATGGTAACCAAGAAAGATGAACTCCATGTGATACAGAAAAACTAAAAAGAATTTAGCTGGAACAGCCAGTCTGTTTTAGGATGAGCTGTTTCACTTTCTAGACTCCTGTAAGTACATGGACCAGGTCTCTTCTGAGCCTCACAGGAGCTCTGACATCCCCTCCACCTGTAGACAGTTATAAGCAAAGTTCTAAATACAGACTCATGGAATGGATAGGGTTGGAAGGGACCTTAGAGGTTTTCTAATTCCACCTGCCCTGCCATGGACCAGACCAGGTTGCTCAAAGCCCTGTCCAGCCTGTCTTGGCCATCTCCAGGACTGTAGAGTCCACAGCCTCACAGGTGTCTTCACCAATGGCTCACTCACACAATTAATAATTCATGAACATCGACCATGCATATTCTCAATAATGAGAAATTGAGTTAATGTTTTTCCATTAAGAAGGTTTTAATTTTTGTGGTGACCTCTCTGAACCATCTCTGCTTCCCTGCTGTCTGGTGTTTAGGTTCATCCTAGGAAAAATAGCTGTAGTCTGAAAATAACCTCTTGTGTATTATATTTAGATTACATATTAGGTAAAGTTTCTTCATTCAAAGGGTGGATGGACATTGGAACAGGCTGACCAGAACAGTGGTGGAATCACTTGAAAGTTTCAGAACCTGTGTAGCTGTGGCATTTGAGGATACGATTTGGTGGAGAACATGGAAGTGCTGGGTTTATGGTTGGACTTGAAGGTAGGAGAAGTTTTTCCCAATCTTAACAATTCCATGATTCTACACATTTTTTGGGGGGTTTTTTAGGAGGTAGTAAGCTGTCCTGGGTTGATGCTAAATTGTATCCCCATTCATCTGTTCAGAAATAAGTGTTGTGCCTTTAAAAATTGGATCTGAGAGTGAAGAAGACACACTGGAATTCCTGAGGCAGCTAAGGGGAGGGTGGTTCATCTAGAGGTTTGTTTGTTTTCCTTTCTTTCCCTCTCCCAAATTTGCCCTAAACCAGGACATAAGCAAAAAGCAATTGCTCATTCATTTTTAACAGGGATTAAATAGGATTTAATTGGGAGGAACACTCCAAGGGCTCAGCCATCTTCTTTGGGGATGAGATCATACTTTTTCATGAGACATCAATCTTTTTGCATTTTTCCCCCAGAAAACTTCCAACTCCCCTGACCAGGAGAATAAGCTGCTGCTTGAAAAGCAAGGCAGTTTTCAGTCCTTGATGCCAACTCATGCCACTGAATCTGGGCTTTCTGAGCACTTGCTGTCTCATCTAAATTGTTGAGTTCCCTCAAGGGAAGGGGAGAAGTGCCTGCAGTGTGAGATGCTTCTCTGCTCTAGAGACCTATTTTAGGAAGGGATATAGGAAGCAGGAGCTCACACATGCTTTGCTTTTAACGACTCAGCCTGTCTGTTTATCCTAGGACTATCATTATGGTCTCTGCTTTATTACATTAACTCAGCAAAAGCACACACATGTGTCAAGTGCCTCAGTGAATAGACTTAAGCACATGATTAACTTTAAGAGTGTTCTTAAGTACTTTGCTAAATCAGGACTTCTATGTTTTCTCTTCTCAGTACATCTGGTCGATTTGCATATATTTTCCATATAAAGAAATTCATTTTCAGAGCAAAATGAAACTATTTCCTTGCTTGCACATTCGGTGGTACTGCTGCTGTAGCTAACTTAGATAAATTTAGTCCCTCTTCCCTTCCCACAAGTTTCCAGATGGTTGTTCCAACAACTGCAGGCTCTGTGCTGGAATGACTCAGATGGGCAACTGCTTGGTGAACTGGACTAAGGAAATTCTTCAGATGCCAAGTAATCACTCAATCATATAATCAGATTTGGGTGGTAAAGGACCTTAAAAATCATCATCTTCCACCAGACCAGGTTGCTCCAAGCCCCATCCAACCTGGGTTTGTACACTTCCAGGGATGAGGCATCCAAAAATTCTGTGGAAAACCTGTTCCAGAGGCTCCCCACCCTCACAGTAAAAAGATTTTTTTCTAATATCTAATCTTAATCCTCCTTCATCTTAATGTCTTTTCCCCTTTTCCTAAGACTTCACGCCCTTGTGAAAAGCCCCTCTCCAGCTGTCTTTTATCCCCCTTTCAATAAATATACATTAATATATACTGTGAGTATAATTCTGGTGATTTATTCTGGATTACCTATGCAACCTGTCTGCACAAACAATCGATAAAACAGATATAATAACAGGTGATCAGACTTGGAAGAAATTTAAACTGTAATCAGCCAAAGAAATGTACAAGAAACTGTTGATCTTCAATGTTGAAGGCTATGATAAATTCAGAAGATATTGCACTGTATATTGTTGGCATGACGTTTTTCCCTAAAACATCTGCATTAAGATGTTTCAATGAAAATGGAAAAAATCAATGGGTTAATTTTAAGCCATGTCACTAAATTACCTGAAAGTAAAATATCATGCAAAACAACTTGTAATTATTGTCATTGTTTGAAATTACCTAGAACAAAAATGAAGCATGGGAAAATTCCTGCTTAAAGTCAAATTAATTGTAATGTTAAAAATTTATTTTTCCTGGTTTAGATGAGCCAGTTCTCCCATAATAATAATCTCGTGCCAAAAAAGACAGAAGAGCAAGAGATGAACATTAAAGGGTAGTTTTGATCTCAGGATATGTGTGACAATACAAAAAAACATTAACCACTGCAGAAAAAGAGGAACACTCAGTACCACAACAGCTCCTCCTCTGCATTCTGCTGGGTCTGTTGGAACAACAAAATATTCTTGGATTGGGACATTTTGGGAGAGCTGGGTATGTTTAAGGACCTGGCATTCTCTGCTGTCTTTGTAGGAGTAAAAGGAAAATATTCAGCTCAGGGTAGTTTTAGTCCCTTGAACTGTAGTTTTGTCCATCCATAAACTGTTAAGAGACAATCTAGCTGACAAATGCTGGTTTTAATAAGATCATTTATCTTTGTGGGATTCTTTCACTGTCAAACAGAGAATTCATGAGATTAAATGTGAGGCTGACAAGAACAAATTATTGTCCAGTTCTATTATTGAGTTCTAGTAATTAGTGTGTGGCCTAATAGCCTATTAATGCCTAATGTTTTACTTCTCTACCAATTAAAAACCAAGAGCTTCTTCCTCTGTGGCAGATGAACTTATTCTGTGGCCTCATGTAGATGAGACTTGAAACCCAAAATATTTGTATACAACTATTTTATTTCAGTTCTATTGAATTACATATATTTAATTATTAAACTTATTGTTTAATTTAATATATATTCACTCTGGAAAACATTTGGAAGGATGTTATTAAATATGATTCCCTCAGGAATCTATGTTATGGACTAGGAAATGTGTTTCTCATTGTTTGTCCCAGATACTTAGCTGAATTCGACTTGTATTCTTACACTGGAAAAGGCACTTAGGCCAAAAATGCAAAACTTTAGTATCTTTTCAGAAACTTGAGTTCCAGAGTCAGCCCTTTAAGTTTTAATTTAAAACATTCTATGTCGCAGATATTCTGAGTGACTTTATCTCCCCGAAAAAGTTGACAGAACATTTAATAACTGGCTGGGAAAACACAGATTTTCATATAATTAACAGATTATAGCAAGTAAAACCTGGGAGTATTCCCATCTACTTATAATTGCTGTCAGCTGAATGTGATGCAGATTATTTTAGCTCCTTATTTTTAATCAATGATCTTAACAATCAGTTATTGTATTGTAATACATGTCAGAGCTTGATCTGCAGTTTGAGACTTTTGTACCCAACACTGTGCAACGTAACAAAAAATTCCTGTGCTCATAAATCAGAGTCTAAAAGAGAAATTATGCCTGAAAAAGGAGGCAGATTGATTAAACTATATATTCTTTCTGTGTGCTTTCCAAGCAAGTAGATAAGCAGATAATAGACAAAGTACTTTGAGCATTAATTACTGTCTACAAACCCATTTTAGACAAAGCTTAGCAAAGAGAATTTTGAATGGTTTTTCTGCTCTTTTCATCAAACAAAACTTTGATAGCTCATGATACAGAAAAAAATTAATTGATTTGAACAGAAATAGTTTGGCTTCTTCATTTGAGAGTGTGGTCAAATGGATTACTCTTTGTTTTGGAATTAACATTTGTGAGCCATTGCCTTCGATAAGCCAAGGTTTAGGTATAAACAACTGCCTTGGTTTATCAGTTACCATAGTTTGATACTTATGGGCAACCATTGTTCACATTTGCAAACTGGAGGAATATAAATTACAAACAAAGCTGGATGTTATCCCTATTAATGTATCATATGAGATGATTAAGCTCACTGTGCTATTGACTAAATCTCCCTGGATTTTTCATTTTTGTTTGCACAGCATGCAGAATTTATCCCCTTTGCTGGTTTAATTACCTCTGGCTATGTTTACACTGACATTATGAGATGATAGAAGAATAAAAAGCAGTGTCAATTACTTCCAAAGACAATGAAGTTAATCTATGTGAATAATGGAAAAGGTGATTGAAAGATGCATTGTTCAGGAAAACAATTAGCACAGGCACCTTGAGTTCTAAATGGGTTATCTTTTGTAAATCCTTGAGTCATAGGAGGCAAACCAAGTTAACACATCATTGTTTAGTTCAGCTCAATTAGAGTCCAAAGTAATTGGGAAGAATATGCTTTCCATGAAGCAACATGCCATGCAAGCTGATATGAGCTTCCAACTCTGCATCTCACCACGAGCAGAGAGAGAATCAGAAGGGCACAGATATGGAATCATGGAATCACAGAATCATTGAGGCTAGACAAGACCTCCAAATCCAATCATTAATTTAAAATTGTCAGGTCCACTACTAAACCATGCCCCAAAGTGCTGCATCTACACATTTATTGAACACTTGCAGGGGTGGTGACTCCAACACTTCTCTGGGCATCCTGTTTCAGTGTTTGACCACCCTTGCAGTCAATAATTTTTTCCTAATATTCAATCTAAACATCTCCTGGGGCAACTTGAGGCCTTTTCCTCTCGTCTTGTTATTTGTTACCTGGAGGAAGAATTGTAGAAAGGGAGGCAAAACCCTAACCCTGTGTGAAACACTTGATTGAAAATTAGTTTGTTTTCATTCCTCTCACAAAGCAGAGTTCCTTTGAGTTTCTCTGAGACTTTCTGATGACAGCAAATCCACGCATCTTTGGGAGTCTCTACTTTCATGGTGGAAAAAATATCAGAGTTCTTAAGTGAAGTATGGAAAACACAAGTGAAAAGAAGAGTTGTCAGCTGAAATACCCCATGCTATCGTGCATCTTGGCAGAGCAGGCAGATCAGAGAGGAAAGGCAGGTGCAAAGGGAAGAGATGGTGACTCCCATTCCTGGTTCAGAAAAATAAATTGATCAGAATTTCAACAGGCATGTTGTGCAGAGGTTGCACATTCATTGAAAAAAGAATATTAACCCAATCAATGCTATTTTCATCCTCTTGCCTTGTGGCTTTTCCTGTTATTTTTATATCTGGTGGCCTGGCAGGAAAATCTTTAGGAATATTTTATTACTCATGTGAAATATGTAGTTGTCTCAGGCAAAATGAAAAGGGGATTCCAGGGATGAGCAGCAAATCTGGTGAAGAGCCCTGAGAATAAGTCATGGCAGGAGCGACTGAGGGAGCTGGAAGTGTCTACCCTGGAGAAAAGGAGTCTGAGGGAAGAGCTTATGACTCCCTAAATCTCCCTGCAATGGTTGGGCCAGGCGGGACTCAGCCTCTGCTATCAGGAAACTCGTGACAGGACAGGAGGAAGTGCCTCAAGCTGTGCCAGGGGAGGTTCAGGTCGGAGATCAGGAAAAATTTCTTCCTGAAAAGAGTGGTCAGGTTTTGGAAGGGGCTGCCCAGGGAGTTGGTGGAGTCCCCATCCCTGGAGGTGTTCAGGAAACAAGTGGATGTGGCATTCAGTGCTCTGGTCTCATTAACAAAGATGGTTTGTCAAAAGTTGGACTCAGTGACCTTGGCGATATTTCCCAACCTAGACAACTTCTTGATTCTAGGGAAATAACAGATCTAAGATAATTTCATTTCACCATGTTTATGTAGATGACTCCTGCCTTAAAGACTTCTTGGTTCTTAGTTTGCTGCAAAGAATCGAGCTGCCCAGCTTGTCTGGGGAAACACTGTTAATCTGAAGAAATCTAATTTCAGAGAGCATTAGGCTGCTAAACACACTTATGTCTGCTCTTCAAGTTACTCAGCACTGCTACAGGCTGCTGTTTAAGTCTGAATATTCCTTTCCTTTGTACAGATGACAAAGGGGAGACAAACACAACCTGCCCTCAGAATCCTGTGCTTACAGGATTTCTCAGGGGTTGTGTACTGCAGGTTCAAAACACAAGTGGAGGGACAGTACTGAAGACAGGAGATGTGAATTACCACAAAAATCAAAGTTTCTTCCTCTTCACAGAATTGTTATCCACAGGGTCTGGTGGAAACTGATACAACAGAGAAACACAACAGAAATAGAACTTTAATAAAATGCAATACAGGCACCTCAGGCTATGGCATGAAGGGAACCTGGGTACAGTCCAAGTGCTCCAGAAGGGAGATACTCATGTCACCAGGGCTATTCATAAATCTTGGGCTAATTATGGAAACTAACACCTCTGCAAAGCACTGTTCAGTTCAACATGGACATACTATTTTACTTGAACATCTTTGCAACCTACCTCACAACTACCTTGCAGTTTTTTTGAGACTTGCCCTTCATTTTTGGAAACTTTACCTCTTGAGACCTAGACTCAGTGTTTCCTTCACAGAGGAAAAAAATATACACCATCACCTTACACTGTTAAATGAAAACAACAATTTAAAGTGCTCCTCACCTCATATTTAAAAAGTCACAAATACATATGATTTTTACAAGAAACATTTTGCACAAGCGTTGCCCCCTCTCAGGTTCTTGCAGTTTGTCTAAAAAATGAGATGCCCAAGGAGGGATCAGGCAGGTAAATACTGATGCCAGGATTTGAGGCCCACAGAGTATTTCAGAGGTGGTAAATCTCCAGCCCGAGTACATCCCATAATTAATAAATTTATAATTACCACACACAGCGCTGTGACAGTGGAGCTAAAGTTAAGAGGATGCACTTTGATGGACATAAACCTCCAGTTTAGCACAGAGCACAGAATTTCAGACAGCCAAGAACAGGCATAAATCAAGAACAGAAGACATAATTATTCCCTGAAATAAACAAATAAATAAGATCAATTCAAGAACTATTTTGCCAAATTATAAGTGGAAATACTGACAGAGCTGGAACAAAGTAAGCATCTCTATAGACCAGTACAAACCCAATCTCTGTGCTTTCTGCATTTTAGCTACAAAATAAAACCAGGACTTAGTTACATTAAAAGAGTTTGCCATATATTTTATACCATGCATTAAGAAAATTTTTCACTGGAGGCTTTAAACAGCATATTAAGAAGTACTGAAATCACTCATATCAATTGGCTGTGGTATAATTGAGCTCTATAAAGATTATTGAAATACATTTGCAAATATAGGAAGTCGTATAAATGATAAGGTGTAATAAATCTTCTTTTCACTTTTCACTTCACTTTTTGGCATTTGCTTCTGCATTTTTGCCAGTCAAAATCATCAGCGCAAGGAGAAAAAATGTTGTTTTACTCTCTTTATTCCATTCCTTTGCAAAAGAAATGTAACAATGACGTTTTTTGTGCTTTCAAAATTCTCCATTTCCTACTTGTTCCTTAATGGAATTTGTTCCTTTTGCATTTTCTTTTGAGGGGAATGTACACAGAGTACACTCACTACATAAGGAAGATTTTTAGGTTTTTTTTAGTTGATTCTGAGCAGGATTCTTTTGGTTTGTTGGCTTGTTTTTGTGGAGGTGGCTTTGATGCTCTTGAAAAACTACATGATCCAGACTCAGACCTGAAGGAAACTTGATGTGTCAAGGTATTCACCAGCAGATATTTTCACTTTGAGGCTGTCAAGGCTGTGAAAGGTGTGACCATGGGCTTGGCAGGAGACCTTTGATTCCCCCAAGGGACAGACTCATCCTTTCCCCTCACCCAAGGCAAGGGCACTCTGTAACCTGATGCATTGTGGTGCCAAAATATTTCCATAAACAACCCAAGTATCACCCGTAAATTACAATTACACCAGACAAACACACACACACACAATAACAGAGGTTCTTACACCCACAAATAAAATGTCACAGTGGCCATGAGAATTCAATATACCACCTAATGTGCTCCTGCAGGCCAGTGTATTTCATTTACCAGGTAATATTTTACCCAATTTATAACCAATCTGTCATGCACTTGGATCAATACAAATCATGAAAACACACATACATTACACACTTCCCCATAATTGAATTTTGTGCTCCCTGGACTCTCATTACCCTGCCACAAACTGCTTCAAATTAATACCTCTTATTACCTTCAAGGTAAACACATCAGGGACACCAGGCATGTGCTGCACAACTTTTATTTATAACCCAGTATCAACTTTCAGGAAGACTTAGCAATATGGAAAACCTAACTTCAATTTCCAAACTGTACAAGGGATTTCTCCATGTATCCTGAAATAAGGAGGAAATGAACAAGCAGTTAATTTAAATTGAAATAATCTCCAGTCTTTGTGGTCTGGAAGGACGTAAGGAGTTGCATCATTGCACTTGATGTTACCTTGAGCCACTCCTGACTGTGTCACACCCATGTGAATGTGATCAGCATGTTTCAGTGCACATTACACGTAGATTGATGTTATTCCTTTCAGGCTGTCCATGTAGATCTTGGCTGGGAAGGAATTAGGTGTTCCTAAACTGTCTCTGTCACAAGCTGGGAGCATGTCCATCGAAACCTCTGGTATTTTGGCCAGATGAAAAGAGCTCAGAGCAACTCCTTAGTATAAAATTTGATATTTTTGCAATTAAGTGAGAATGTCATAGTGGACTTTTAGGCATGCATATGGATTTATTGAGAGTAAGAACTATTCAGCTCTCTTTAACAATAATTCAGATTTGAATTAGCTTCCTTAATTCTGATTTCATTTTCATTGGAATTGTAACTCTCTTAAATGTGATGTCTCTTTAGCTGCAAGTTAAAGGTGAGAGTACATTTTAGAGTACAATTTTCCCCTCATCTTCTTTCATACACAGAGAACAAGCTTAGATAACTGCAGGAAACTCCCACCCATTTTGAGGATCTCTTGTGCACTCAGACATTCCAACTAAGAAGGACATCTCATATCAAAAGTGTCGTGGATGTGCTGGCAATTGAGAATGAAGCTGTTATCTTCTCCTTAGTTCTGGAGGAACTTAGCTACTCTGTATACATGACAGGCATTACCAGGTATCTGATATATTCATGCTTTTTATCAAGTCTTGTTGAAGCTTTTCTCTTGATTACAGGTTTTTTGCAGTCAGTTCTGTTGTATTTATTTATTTATTGCCTTAAAAATGCAAACTGTGCTTAAAAATCAGAGATATCAAAGCTCCTTCTGACAGGTTTACATGTAACATCTTTCAAAAAAAACGATTACACAGCATTCATGTGTATGTGGTTAGAAGCTGGTGCACAACACTGGATTGACAAGTGTGGAAATTGAATTTTTCTATCTGAAACCAAATAAAGAGCACGCAGCAACAGCTGAGGCCTGTATGCTCCCCATATGGTGTTGTCTGGGGCTGTAACATGACGTTTTTGAGCTCTGTACATATTTTGTCCCCAGCCCTTGCACTTCTTTTGGATCATTTTTAAGTTCATCCCTTGGTTTTACAGTTTCTCCTATTCCATAGCAGGACATAGGAAAAAAAGATCAGCCCTATCCACCCTAATTTAATGTGTTCCTTTTAATTTTTCTTTACAAGTGCTCTGCTGGAGAACATGAAGAATAAAATCTTGCCTCTTTCTTGTTACTGTAATTGTCCCAAATGGTCATTTGTCAATCCCATTTTGGCTCTTTTTTCTCTGTATTCTGTGAGAATTAAAGGCAACAGCACCTTATCTGCTGCTTTCAAAGGCTCCCAAAGACTATTCACAACCTTTTTTTTTTCTTTTTTTTTAATCCTAGAATGAAGTTCCAGTCTCTTTGAACAGTCTGGCAGAAGATAACTCATCTGCTTGGCAGAGTTCTACATCTTTTGGGAGGGATTCATGAGAGCCTTTCTAAAGCACCTTCTTTATTTACGCTTAAATCTTATTTTTGTTTAATCTGCCATGACGACCATTCAGGAAGAAAACAAAATTCAGGAATTTTCCCTAACTGCATTTTCTTAATGGTCCAGTAATGCCAAGAGCAATAAGACATTAATGTAAAGAAATGAAAACCCTATTTGCTGTAGTTATTTTAGTCATTCACATATTTGCTGTAGAATTCTTTACTGGTAATAGTCTAAGATATTTTAGAAGATTTAACAACACTTAGAGGAAAACTTCTTAGTTGTACCCTGCAGTCACTTAAACTAAATATGTCTAAATAGGCCTTCAGTTTAGCAGGCACAGTATTGGAATAAAATGGAAAAGGTAACTCATTTTCCTCTACCAAACAGGCTGGGAGATCTAGGAACCACTCTTCTAAATTAATTATTCTGAAAATCAAACCAAATCCAATCTTTGATCAAAAGACATTTTTATTAACATCAAGAATTATGAGACCCTTCTCAGTATGTTCTTAAAACCCTTGTGCCTGTTTCCTGATCCATTCATTTATGACTGGATCCAAATCCTGAGCCAAATGAATCCCATGACAATGGAAATATTGCTTGGACCTCTGGAGATCTGCAGTCCAGCCTCCTGCACATCACAACAATGTGCCCAGCAGTAGATCAGGTCAATTATCATTTTGTCTCACCAAATCCCAAAATCCTCCATGGCTGAGATCCCACCAATTTCTGGATGATCTGTTCCAGTACTGCAGTAACCTCCTTGTGAAGTGTCCTCACTTTTTCTCTCATATAAAATCTGAATCTGTTGAGCCCACCCTGAACTCCTCATTAAATCAGAATTGTCTTGTGGAGGACTGAGTCTCTTGAGGAGGAAATGTAATGCAAACTTTGGCCATAATAACCCAGAACTCACCATGTCTTGAATACTTATTCAAGAAATGGGAGACAGGAATTTTAGGATGTCCTTGGCTTCAAATGTTTAAAACTCTCTCTCTGCATCCTAAGAGGATGGTTTGCCCTCCAGGCTAAAGAATGCTCTTGCCCTTCAAAGCAAGCAGTTTATTTGGCTGAGCTGGTTATGTGAGGTCAGAAATAGACAAATAAAAAGCAAATGTTGAATATGATTAAAACTAAAAAATAAAAAAAAAAAAAAAGAAAGAAACATACCTAGAAAAGTGCCAAAGAGTGTCCTGCACCCAGAACTTCAGACTGATTTCAGATTGATTCTGTTTTGATGAGGGGTTTTTTGTTTGATTTTTGTTTTTTAATAGCAGCAGACCAAGTTTAAATGCAAATGATCTCTGCATTTTTATTATCTACACAAGGAGTCAAGGAGTCAAGTCACTGTAGCCATAGCCAAAATGAAAAGTTGAATCTCTGATGTGATTTACAGCATAAAACTCATGCTAAAGGTGCTGCAGCCCTTCTAAAATTGATTGTGTGCCTGGGAGAGAAAGTAGCACCTCATTTGTCCTTGTTCATTTCAATAAACTCAGAATTAGTCCCACAATTTGGGCTCAAATTTCAATGTGTTCACCCATCATGCTTATGGCAGGAGAGGTTTGAGGGTATATTGGAACAGATCTGATCAGATTACACTGAAATTTCCATTATAACCCCGTGAAACAGCTACATATTCATTTTGCTGTGCTTCCCAAGCCCCTGGCTCATTGTGCAGGCAGCAGAGAGCAGGGGGACTTTTAATGCAGTCAGGTTGACTGAATGAATTGGAACAAGAAAAAGCATTTTTTAGGATTCAGGAGGTGCTTTCTGTGTGTTGTGACCTTGGCAGACCCAAGGGTGCCTGTGTGGGGCTGTGTTTGGATGAGGAACTTCTTAGGCAGATCCAAAGTCAATGGCAGTTTTACAAATTGCATTTCATTCTGGAATCATGGAATGGTTTGGGTTGGAAAGGACCTTAAAGTTCATTTCATTCCAACCCCCTGCCATGGCCAAAGAGTCCATCCACTGGAGGCAGGTGTCTCACTGGGATTACATGACACCCCTAAAATTGTTCTGCTGAGACACAAACAAGACAATAGGAATATATATTTTTTTAAATTTATTTTCTTTCTGCACACTAAGAAAGATTTCCCGCACTCTTTGCAAATACAGCATCAATGAATTTGGTCCCCTGGCCAGACACAGGTATTTCCATTTTACCCTGCCTAAATTCTCTTTGAAATGTCAAATGGATCTTATATTCTTTGGTCTTGGTCTACTGAGAAATATTGCACCACAACAACAAAGAGCCAGAAGAAGCCACACATTAAGGTCACAGGTGAAAAGTGAAGATCTGGAGCTGTAATCTTCAGGCTCCCTGCCTTTAATAAAGACTCATGATTAGCCCAGCTATCTGGACACTTCACAGAATTACTTCCATAGCCCAAGGAAAATCTATGAGTTGCAGAAAAACAAACCAAGCCCAAAGTGGAAAATATCTGTGTAGTTTTAGAACAATCTAGGTAGCAATAGCTTAGATACCCACTAAGGAAAACTCAGTGTTCTGATACCCTAATTGATTTGCTTTCTTAAAGAGTATTTTTTAAATTTAAGGCTATTAAGTCGTTATTAAAGTGACCTGATTCATACATTAATTAAGAATTTTTATATGTATTATGTTACCTTCTTGTGTGAATATTTCTTACTAGACAATGGGGAACAACAAGCTGTGTTTAAATAAAGTGACTTAAAGAGCCACCATAATCCTAGAACCACAGAATCATTTAGACAGGAAAAGACCTTAAAGATCAAGTCTAACCTTTAATCCAGCACCACCAGATTTTCACCACTAAACCACGTCCTAAAGTGCCACATCCACACATTTTTTGAACACATCTAGGAATGGTGACTCCATTGTCACCTGTAATTGTCACTTGCTCTGTTTTAATGATTTATACTCTTTCTATGAATTTTTTTCTTCACTAATATCCCATCTAAACCTCCACTGGTGAAACTTGAGGACATTTTTTCTTTTCCTATTACTGGTTTTCTGGGAGAAGAGACTGATCCCCCAGCTGGCTCCCACTGAAGTCTTTCCATTATGTTTGTAAAGACTGATCTTTGAAGAGAAACAAACTTAAATTCCACGAACTAATACATCAGAAAACATCTGGTCTTTGAAAACGATGTAATTTCAAAAGTAGCATTGCTTCTTTGTCCATGTAGACTCAAGAAAGACTGAAGAAGCAGCTATTAACAACCATTCTTCCTTTTCTTCCCCCTAAACATTTTAAATGTCATCAGTATTGTGAAATGTTTCTTCCCAGCATCACCAAAACGTGGAATCCTGACCAATCAACCAGCGATTCCTTTTTCATATAAAACATTTCCAGTGTTCATTTTATGTCCTGCATGGAACCTGACATTAGGCTGGAGAAATTGTCACTGTCATCAAATCCAGAACCAATTATTGCTGCCTCACGGGGTCCTGTTGACAATTCTTCATTTTCTCTCTCAGGGCAATCAGATCTTTTCCTTCCATGTCCCTGATCAGAGGCTGTCCTAGAATTAACATGGAATAAATGTCACATGAGTTGAGATCCCTCCTAACACACAATCCTGACACGAGTCCTTGCTTCTGGATTTACTATTCCTTGACTTCTTTGCATGAGCAGATCCCTGATCTTTTGAAGATCCTGGGAAATATGTGTCCAGATGTTTCTAATCCCCTTTTTAATGAACAAACAGGTGCAAAACAAACACCAAGTTCAATGTATCAGCCTCAGGGACATGTTGAATAGTTCAACACAAAGCTTTAAAGAAAACTAAGTCCATACTTTCATGAAGGCGTCCACTTTTGGTCACTGCTCCATATAGTGAGAGAGGGGGTCTTCAAAGAAAAACATGAATTTGTGCTTCCTGCAGGCAAAGCCAGGGACTCCCTTTGTCCTCATTCCTTTTTAAGTGATATTTAAGTGATTAAAGAGGGACCAAACGTTCTACTGATGAGGTTTCTCTCAGTTCAGACCAAAGGAATTTGAGCTATCCATGGTGCTAGTGTTTCATTCAATACCTTGTGCTGGCTGTAATACAGAAACAGGGAAGCCCAAAATGGTTTGGGTGGGGAGAGACCTTAAAGATCATCTCATTTTTAAGAGTCAAGGAGCATCTTCCTCTCGACCAGGTTACTCAGGGCCCCACGTGGTGGTTTATCACAGCAATGATATCTCACATCTGGGGCTGTGAGATGTGTCTGAATGACAGGAGGTACGGAAAACATAAATAAAACGGAATTTCATATTGAAGTAACTGCAGTTTGAATTTGGTTAATTGCTTTTAGAAATGAAAAATACATGTGTTTTCAGGTCTGCTTTCTCAGTGCTTATGCAGTGGTTGAGAGTATAATTGCAAAAATGCAATTTTCTCAAAGAGAAATTACACTGCAATGGCAGTTTTTGGTAAAAGGCATGTTAAGGGATTTCTTTCAGTTCTACCTGTTTTACTGCAGGAGGAAGGAATTTAAGTAATAGTTTTGTGGCTGAAGTGTCAAGTGTACACACAAGTATTTCTCAATCCTCATGATATTATATAAGTATACATTTTATTATGTGAAAAACTCCCAGGTTGCTCTGGGGATGCAGCAGGATCAGGTAGAGGAAGATGTTTCTGGGATTCACTGCAGCCTTTGAGGGAGGTAGAGTTTATTAGGAAAGGAACCATGGGAAATCTGACAGTGGCTTTTTCTCTAAGATAAATTGTGTTTTACTGCTCAGGGATTTGGTCTGACAGGTTCACTTGTGGTCCAGGCAAGGAGTTGGACTCTACGATCCCTGTGGGTCCCTTGGAACTGAGTTTATTCTGTGATTCTGTGATTCCATGAATTTAGGAGATTCTATGACTCCCTGGTAAGGAAACTCCTCTAAGATACCTATTCCTTGTATGTTCCCCATTTTATTCCTTGTGTATTCTTCATTTTGTGGGTACTGAACTCTGACTTGTGCATAAAGCCCATGGCAGAATGACCCCAAAACTCAGAGTTCTATTGAGTTATGCTCTAGCTCTGATCCATTCTTCTCTCCTGAAGGCCGATGGTCAGGTGAGCCTTAAATTAACCAATTACCTCACAGCTGTGAAATGGGAAATCTCACAAATCCAGAATTCCTTAGCAAAATATTTACTTTGTGGATAGTGATGGATCAAGACCCCCCTGATGAAGCTTTTCTTTCTCTGCTCCAGATTACAGTTTCCTCTCTCAACCTCCCCGTCAGCGATTAGAATCAACACTTATTTGTCTCATTCATCTTAACCAGAAAATTCATCTGGAAGAAGAGGGAAGAAATTCCATTATTATAATAACTTCAGGCTTGGAGAAAACATACTTTAAAAAAATTAGATATTTTTGTAGATGTTCAACATGAGAAATCTTTTGTTAGTAGATTAGAAAAGTACTACAGGGGATTTAAAATTATTAACACTACAAATATGATGAGAGTCCAATCCTGAAAGATGCCAAATCCATGGGAACATGCAACATTTGGCAGCTTTCAGGAAGCTCTCAGTAACTCTTAGATTCAGGCATAAAGTGCTGTGATCCTGAGTCGCCCATTAAAGATGCACTAAAAGTTTCCACTAAGGGAAGTCCCAATTATGTGGTTTTATAAAGAAAAAGGGAAAGTTAATGAATGGAAATGTAACAGCTCTGACACTGCTGAAGCACTGAGCTGTCATCCTCATAACTTTCCCAGGGAGATAAATATTCTCTTTCCAGCTCCTCAGAAGTTATTATCACATCTGATTTATAGGCAGTATAAAGGCAGAGAAGGGGGAAAATCAGTGGCAATTTTTGGAGGTTTTTCATAATGAAAATTTTAAAAGCTTTTCCTAAATGAGCAGTAGGGAAATACCACATTTTTCTTAAAGAAAAGAAAAAATCCCCCCATGGATTATTAACTAGTTTGTATCTAATAAAATAATCATGTTGGCTAACATGCCAGCGTATCATATTAGAAACCTCCTGCATTTAAAAGCGTTTTTTCTTAATCTCATACATTTGAGATTCAGAACTACCCTGTAGAACACTCTAAAATCACACAGCTTTTTGGTGCCTTCTATTCTCAAAAGATACCAAGATGCACTAGAGGGGGATCAGATTAGAGGCTGAATTTTAGATAAATTCACTGTAGTATGTGTAATCCTTACAATTTTTATATCTGTATTGAAGTGGAAAGATTCCCCTTCTCAAGGCTCCAGTGTATTTCAGTTGTGTATTGAAGAACTTGTTGAAGTTACAAACCCAATTTTTATACTTTTGGAGTGGATTAGATTAATGCTAGTTCCACTAGTCTGTTGTTCCCATCATCTGCCTCTGCTCATTTCACTCTATTTTTCTATTCCTGGTAGCAGACACAGAAGAGCTCCCCCGTTCATCTCTACAGCTTTTTGCTGTTCCAATGGCAGCAGCTGGCACTGTCCCCTGTCAGCAGAGCCCTGGTGAGCTACAGGTTGCAGATGCACTTCCTAAAAAGCATCTTCAGCTCTGAGGACTGTCCTGCTCAAACACAGCAAGGAAGGATGGATGAACAAGTGACTATGGGAGGACAGGTGAATTTGACATAATCCTCAGCTTGTCCTCATTGAGAATCAAACCTCAGTTTGTTGCTGTCAAATTCTGCATTCAAACAAACAAATCTTCACATCTCTCTGCGTTTTCTGGTTTTAGCATCATTTTGAGAGTGTCAGCAGTGATGCAGATGAATGCCAAGCCGTGGCAAGAGACAAGAGGCAATTCATTAAGCCCCAGGCAGATAAAATCTGCCCCCATTCAAAGCAGGCAAATCCTCAGTGTTGTGTTTTAAGGTGGGTGCCTGCAGTGTGGGTTTGTCCCAGCCTAAGGGTGAGAGTCAGTCTGGACTCCTGACACACACAATCCACACAGCACTGGGAAAAACAGCTTGAAACAAGATGTTCATGTTTATGGGGATGAGTCCCATCCTTGTTTCCATTGACTCTACTGGCTACAGAGTCCGCTGCCTGTGAAATATGAGAACCTGAACCCTCAGCTCATATGGAGATGGATGGATTGTGCCCTTCCAAAAGAGAGCAGAAGAGCCCATTTTGGTTCTTTTATGAGGGACCAAACTGCACTCTGCAGAAGACTTTGGTATTTCCATCCATATGAGCTTCAGTGGCTTAATTGTATGAGTTCAGCTGGTTTGTTTGATCTTCAGGAGAAACTCAGGGATTTCAGCTTCCTCTTTTAGAAATTTCCCTCCCACCTCAGGTTCTGGGGTCACTTGATAGCTGACAGCTTTGTGCCCTTTGACTTTCTCTGGGAGAATGGTAGGTGGGGAGTGCAGAAGAGAGAAGATATGTAAGAAAGGGAATTTGGTTTGTCCCATATTTTGCAGAGACCTCGAATAAGAAAATGGAAGTGTTCAGGATTTTTTTACCATTGATATCTCCTGAAATATTCCAACTGCCTTCAGCAGAGTGACCTGTGTTTGCAATACTTTGATTTTGCACACTCAGCAGCAGAAATGGAGCAAAAGTTGAGAAAAGAGAAGATGCACAACTACTCTGTACTTCCAAATATTATTTTTAGGCATCAACCCTTGACACAAAAAGGGAGAAACAATTACCAACACATAAAGAAGTCAAATGTTCAGTATCCCAGTGTTTGGTGAGAAACAAAGACAGCAAGCTTGGCAGGGAAATAGGTTTATGGATCAGATCAGGCTCTTGAATCATTTAAAATATCTCTCACACCATCATTGTTTGTGTTTGACAAAGACATCAGAAAGAGTTCAGAAAGGAAATCTCAGTGAAAAAGGATAATCCAGAGTCATTTTCAGTAGGAAAGAAACAACAGGACTGCTTGTTGCTCTATGTTAAAGCCATTGCAAATGAAACACCACAGATCAAAAGGGGGGAAAAAGCCCCAAATGAAGAAAAATCAAGAGATGTCAAGGTATGCTTTCAGGTATTTTAGACCAATATTTCACAGTACAATGTTCATGAATACAAAATATTACCTTTTAATGCTAAATAAAACACCCAACAAGCAAGCATGACTAATAAAAATTTAATATTCAGTTAAAAGCCTTATAAATAAAGCCATAAATTAACAAAATTTATGTCATAGATAAAGAAGAAAAGTGTTTTATGTGAAAAAAATTCTGATATCTGTTCTTGGTCTTGTTTCTACTGTGCTTGAGAGAGGCTGAGATAACAACAGCTAAAGTCTTGTTTTCCTTAAGGAACTTACATAGTGATTAATAATTTCATAACCTACCACATTTTACTCTATGAAAATACATTCTTTTTGAAAACAGCTTTCAATAATCCATGTGACTATTTAAAAAGATGAAATTACTTCAGAAGTAATTATTTACTGGAGCTATATTTGTCTCTACCAAATATTTGTCACTTCAGAACAATTTTGTGTTGCCCATTATTTGACTATTTAATGACCTTCATGTACTCATCCTCTATAGTCTGCAGTGAGGTGAAAGAATGATCTTCCTCTTAAAGAAAGGGGAATTAAGGCAAAGCAAATTCAAGAGCATTTCATGAAAGGAACGAATTTTTTTTACTCTTCGTAATTCTCACCTTCTGTTTAAATTGCAAATCTAACCTTCAGGTTGGAACTGGATTTAACTGTCTGGTTGAACCACCTTATCTCTATATAATGTTATTTTAATGGGCACAAATCTAATGCATATATTTTAGAAACTACGGAATAGATTGTAGAAACTAGAGCACAGATATCACATTCAGCACATGTAAAATTCAGTAAATATCACAAGAAAGCTGACTGTTTCAGTTTTTATACTGCATTACTTTACATTTCATGAGGAGCTATCCTTACCCAGATTTCATGCAAGCCATGTGCCTTAACCACATTACTGAATATACAATAGATAAAAACTAGTTGGTTTGTTTTTTTTTAGATTCAAGTGATATAAATAAATAAAAATGTTTGTGTATAAAAATTTATCCTTTGGGATACAGTGTGTTTTTCACATAATTATGGCATTCGCCTGAAGGCAAAATGCTGGAATGTGGAAGATTTTGCCTCACAGGAGTTGTTTTACAGCTTGTCAGCTTGACCCCAATGTTGGGGCACTTTGTGGAGGAGATCACCTGGGGCACATCCCGTGGCTTGTGCCAGGGGACCAGGGGCACAGGAAAGGCAGGGGCTGCTTGGCCAACCTGATCCCACTGTCTGACAAGGTGCCTTCAAGAATGAGGGAAAGGCTGGAGGTGTCTATGTGGATTTTAGTCAAGCTTTTGTCACCATTTGTCCCAACACTGTCATTGTTTGCTCAGGGCTTGGTTGGGTGCTCTGTTAATTTGGCATAAACCAGGCTGTGGCCAGGCTGGGAGAGTGGTGGGGAATGGAGTTAAATCCAGCTGGGGCCAGGCACCAGTGGTGTCTCCCAAGGCTGAGAATTGGGGTCAGCCCTGTTTAGTATCTTTACAAATGATGTGGGTGAGGGCACCAGGGAGTGGTGGAGTCACCATGTTTGGATGGATTTAAAAAACTTTTTAAAATTATGGCACTTTGGGACGTATTTTAGTGGGAATGGTTGCATACATGATGCTACAAGTCTTTTCCAACCAAAACAATTCTATGACTCAATGGTTCTGTGAGTTTTTAAACACGATTTTGGAAAGTTCCAGCCAGCCTTGTGGTCAGAGACTGAACTACTGCAAGCATCCAGGTTTTTCCAGATACTCAATCAAGGAGGTATTTCCTCTGTCCCAAAGAGAGTTTCTGCCTGAACCCTAAGGGTTCTGCACAGGCACTTCTTGAACAGCAGTGGCTGTTTTTACCTTCCAGGAAAGGGAAGGCACTTTGGGAATACACCACAAGCAGTAACAGCTCTTAGCAGGGTGGAACTAAGTCATTAATTGTTACCTCAGTGGTGTGTTACACCAGGGAGACCCAGATGAACTAAATTGTGACCTGCAGAACTAAATCATGTGGGAAGACAGGTGTTTTCTCTGATGGATGAGGTCTTCTCCCTAAAAGAAACAAACTGTTTCCTAACATTATGTTACAGATGCTAATGCATCTTGCACGGCGATGGGAAACGATTTGCTTTGGGAAGACTCACTGCACAAAATTCCTTGTTTCCTGAAGTTGCTATTCAGTTCTTTATTATTGGGGTAATTTATTATTTGTAACTAAAGCCCTTTCTGTTAAAAACCTCCAGCCCCCTCTGTAAGCAAATGCTTCCTAACTGATCGATTTGGGGATTTCCTCCAATTAAAGTAAAATAGAGATTATATCACTGCCAAAATTAACATTTGCTTACTTGCCTATGTAATGGTTGACATGTGGGGCTGAAATTCTTCAGATGGGTCTCCAGGAGTGGAACTGTACTGAAATAGGTCCATATAGACAAAACATGTTATTGAACACAATTTTTCCAGGCAGAATCTCCCAGCAAAAGTGGAGCTGGCTACCAAGGGAAATGACTAGGATTAGACAATTTCTCTTCACAGCCCATTTTGGGATTCACCCGTTATTAGTTCTGACAAACCCTTTTTCTCTCCAGCTCCGGGGAAATTCAAAATTAGAGGCTGCTGCTTTGTTTGGTACATTCAGGGAATTGTACCCTTTAAATATGCGTTAGTGTTCATACATAATGTCAAGCCAAAAAATGAGAAAGCAAATGAATTGGTCCTGGAGGGAGTTGTGCAGATCCTGGTTTTCCAATCGCTGCTGATAGCAGCAGATACTCAGATGATCAATGCTGGTGGATAACCAGGAGGGCTGCACCAAACAATGAGTACTTCCAGTCACAGATATTCTTTAGACTGTAGGTTCCATAACCCACTAGAAATGCTGTCGACTTTGCATTTTATTAATTTGGAAAAGAACTGGAAACCCAGTTTGATTCAATCCAGTCTGTCAAGACTGTTTAAAAGGACATGTAGTGACAGGACAAGGGGGAATGGGTTCCAATTGAAAGAGAGTAAATTAAGATTAGATATTTACTGTGAGGATAATGAGATACTGTGGCAGGTTACAGCCCAGAGAAGCTGTGGCTGCCCCAGCCCTGGAAAGTGTCCAAGGCCTGGCTGGATGGGGCTTGGAGCAGCCTGGACTAATGAAAGGTGTCCCTGCCCACGACAAGTGGGTGGAACTGGGTGATCTTTTAGGTCTTAATAATCCTTGGAAAATCAGAACTGATTTCAGTCCCATGCTGGTGCTGTGTATGCCCACACCTTCCAACCCAGTGTTTGGTCATTGCAACAGAAAATTTGCCAGATAAGACAAGGAAAGCAAAAATCTGTGTCCATGCTCTGGGTGACAGTGAGGTCACACAGAAACTTTGGGCCAAGACACTGAACAACAGCCTCAGGCTGCAAACATACCCTTAGACAAGCAAGTTGTTAGCCATGGAAATTTTGACATATGGATCTTTGAATCACAGACATGTCTGGGTAAGAAGAAACCTAAAATTCAGCCAATTTCAACCCTAAGGCCATGGGCAGTGACATTTCCCACAAGATCAGGTTGCTCAAAGTGCATTTATACGCATTTAGTGACAAGTTTGGTGAGTTTTTATTGTGAGACAGTAGATGTTTTTTAAATGATTTATCTCATCTGCCTCAAGTGATGTACAAATTAGTCCAAGTAATTTATCTAAGTTTCCACTCTATGTGATGGAGAGAGATAAATAACTACAGAAATCTCTGTAGAAAAGAGGGGGGCAAAGTAGGTTAATAGAATTTCATTAATAATGGTAGAAGTGTTTGGGGAAAGAAATGGTATTTTTCCCTCTTTCTCCTTGACCTGTGCATGGATTCCTTGACCTGTGCTCACACAGAACACTGGATGTGACTACATATTTATTTAGCCAGTGACTGGATTAAGTAGTTTCTTATTTCCTTCAGGGAAGGTTTAGATTGGATATTATAAAAAATAATATATAAAAACACAAAAGCTCTCAGCAACCTGGAGGTGTATAGTGAGATGTAGGAGTAGATTATATCCTGGGGCTGCCTCTAAGAGTTCCACTGAAAATTAATAATTTCCATCAGCTGGTTGGAAAGATATGGATTTGAGTACTTATGTGGCACAGGTATCTTCGGGTGAACTCACCAAGGTGACATCACTAATTATAAATTCCAGTTGAATTAAAGTGAGATTCATTAAATCATAGAATCACAGAACCATGGAATTGTCTGGGTCGAAAGGGATCTTAAAGATCATCATGTTTCAAGGTCTCTACTGTGATCAGGGACACCTTCCACTACACTACCAACCACCCTTGAACACTTCCAGGGATGGGGCATCCACAGCTTCTCTGAGAAGAGTGTTGAACTCAAATAATCTTCCTACCTACTCTTTCTTGGACAATGCCATTGGCTTGCTGAAACTCCTCTCAGGCTCCCAGGAAGAAAGCTTTGCTCAGGATTATATCTTAAATTGTGAATTTCCTCCTCTGTGACTTTAAACAGCTGAAAACAATCCTGGAAACCCCTATAAATACATGTTTCTGTTAAACATACTTTTCAATTCTGTTTTCTGCTTCTCTGTATCTTGGTTAAAATCTTTCTGACAAATCTGTCAGTCACAGTCTTCTCAGGGGATTAGTCCTGGAGACACATTTAATGCAAAAGCTGGAGGGAGAGTGTAGTGGTTTTGGATCACCAATCTGAAATTTCCCAACAAAGAGCGAAGCAGGTTTAAACTTTGAAAGGTATAAAGAAAATTTATTAATAGAACTAAAAGAAGAATAATAAAAATCAGAATAAAACCTTCAGGACACTCCTCTTCCCTTCCCCCAGGCCTTCTTTCCTTCCCACTGACAACGTACCCAGAATTCTCAGTTTTCTACCTCTAGAATAGTTTTTCTTCACTTCACTTAGGGAGAGGAGCATCTCTCGCAATGGAAAATTCTCCATGAACAACAGCCACTCAGAAAATCTGCATTTGTGAAATTTCCTCCCACTTTCACAGGCTTTTCACAGCTGTGCTTCTGGGCCATGACAATTTACAGGGTTTTTTTAAGAATGGACGGTTCAAAGTTCTCTTTGTCTTTGCTCAGGGCAAAAGAGGTCTTCATCACTCATTTCTCTTTGTTCAGATTTCTAATGGGATCACAGTCACTTCAACATTTGCTCACTTTAACTCTGAATTCCTTTACTCAAATCTACAACTTGAACTCCCCATCTCCCCCACATCTCTATGGCTTAAAGGGAATATTTTCAATATATTATAGTACCTCACCATAGCTTAAAAGAGAATTTCAGCCTAAAAAATAAAGTTTCTCCTCATTTTCCTCTGATACCTTCTGGACACTGACCTGGAACAGAGACTAGATAGAGCAAGAGGAAAAAGTAGGGATTTATTTAAAGGCTTCACCTGGGTACACCTGTGCAGCACAAGAGTCCAGCTGGACCACACTCAAGATGCCCCAAAGTGGTCACAAAATGGACACCCAATTATGAGGTCCCACATTTTTATAAGTTCTGGTCCATCAGCATATTGGAGTTAATTGTCCAACCATAGCTTCAGGTTATGAAGCTCCATCCTCCTTTTTTTCCTTCTCACTTCACCTCTGTTTTTGTTCTTGGGCCTGAAAGTTGTCCTTAGTATTGAGCTGGAGAAGGAATTGTTTTGTCTATCTATTCTGTGTAGAGATCGCATTTGAACTTAATATGAAATGTAAAACTATCCACTAAAACAGCACAGAATCTAAAAAATATAAAAGCTAAAACCTAAGATATCACTTCCATTTGGGACATTACTCCTACTTCACTGCCTTTAGCGCGTTCATGTTGTTTCTTTACATGTCTTCACTCTGTCCTTTTCTCTTACTTGGGAGAGGATGAGGCCTGGAGGTCTCTTCTGTGCACTGAAAGAGTTAATATTTCATCCAGGTCCTGCTGATGGTTGTGTGATCTGTGCCTGGTGGCAGCTGGAGCAGTCACCGTGCAGCATTTCAGGCCACACTGGGGACCATCCCAGGATCTCAGGGTGCCCCTGTGGGGTTCAATTCCAGCTGCAGGCCACTCTGCATGGTGTAGTAGGTATTGTCTATAAAATTAGTTCATATAAATATCTCACATTGGGGTTATGAAATAGATTAGTATATTTTAGCTTACACTTGGGTGAAAATAACAAAGAAATAAAAGTTGTAAAAAGATTTCAGAGAGAAGTAGCCGAAAGTCAGCTTTAATTTACAATTAAATCACGTCACATAAATACCCGATAAACTACCATGACAGAGATGAGCATCACATGAATAATTGGAAGGAGAGAAAAGGACAAAAGGAACTCTAGCCCCAGGCTAGAAAAACAGTATAAAATATGGACTGATGAACCGGACCTTTGTGAATTTCACCAGTCTGCTTCGACAGGGGGCACAGACCTGAATTCACCCAACGTTCGAATGTTGTCCGATTCTATTGTGGCTGGCAAAAAGATTGTAATTCGAGTTGCAGAATAAACCCTGTTCACTCTTTATCTCAATCTGGCTCTTGCAAATTTATTAATTTGGCCTGATTCTTTTGCTGTCTATAACAACGGCTGCAGGGCTGTGGACAAAGGGAGGATGGACAGGATCTTATCAGCTTCCTTCTCCCTGCCTGGGAGCTGATGGAGCCCATCCCAGACCACTGGGCTGCGCAGGCCATGGCTGCTCCCAGGGCTCCTGGCTCGGCCTGGCTTGTGTGGGGCAGGGTTTTACGTTGGCTGGAGGTCACAGTTGTGGACTGGCCGGCCATGGCTGGAGCCCTGTGGCCTCTCCTCCCTCCCCTGCCCGGCCACCGGCTGCCAGGAGCGGGGTCGAGGGAATTCGGCCCAGCCTGGCCACGTGAAGAGGGTGGGCCATGCTTACCTCTCCCAAACCACAAACCAGAAAGTAAAATTCCCAGAATTCTCATCTTAAAAGGTGCATTCACTCCCTTTCCATTGGTTTAATCATGTGTCAATATTAAAAATTGGCCAAACCAGGACAGAGAGGAAGGAAATGCCTTTTCTCGCTTACTATGGGATACTGAGAAGCCCAAGGAGTAGTGGTTGGTTTTGGTAAGCGTTGGAGGACTGCAGAGGAAAAGAATAAATTTTACGAGGATCCAGAAGGTCATTTGGTTGGTCCCTGAAATATCTGGGTTTTTATATATTATTTTATATTATATCAATGGCAGGTTTTTATCAATATTCTAGAAATCACCCAAGGATAGGGGTTGCCTTTATATTCCTGAGGGGAGACCATCTTTTCCCAAGCTTCATTATCCCTTCTATCAAAACGTTTGATGTAAAACAACATGAACATTCCCTTCTGGGAAGTGTGTGTGTTGCTTTCTACCTATGTTGAATACAGAGAAGTTTATTCTCTTTTTCTCCATGGTATCTTCAGCAAATTTGAAGATAGTTTGATTATCTTTGACTAATTACGTAGCCCAGATTATTACTGAATTTTGCATCTTAAAAGTCCTCTGTTTTTTACCTTGCTAAAATTTTCTGAGAAAAAAAAATAGGTTATTTTATTTTTTTATAAAAGTGGGCCAAGTATCCAAGCAGCAAAAAATAAACATTTTCTCTTTATTTATGTCTTTAGAGATAATTTTGAAACCTAGGAATACCAGTGCAATAAGTGCACTTTTATCTGGTGATATGTATCAGACCATTCAGACCTTTTGCTATAAGAAAACCACATCTTTACAATTTTCTTTGTAGAAAACAAATTAAATAAATTATGTAGGGGAATTTTTTGAAATGTTTTAAGGATATATGTAGTTTTGCTTTGGTTTGGTTCATTGGTTGGATTTTTTTCATTGGATTGAATTGCCATTCAGAATTAAACTCAGCTGGAGGTTAAGAAAAGGACACGTAGGTGTCCTTTACGATGAATAAAGTTGCAAAAGGTAATAAATAAAACATGGCATCACTAACCACTGGAGACATCTGGGACTTTTATCTGCACTGTAATGAAATACTTAACCAGTGAACATATGTGATACTTGAAAAAATGACCTTTGCCAAGCAACAAGATTATTGTTCTTGCTTGTTTAGAAAAAAACCACAAAACAGTATAGAATCTTACGTTTGTATGTTTATTAACTCTTTTTGTTTCTTACAGCCTAATGCAACAATGATGAAATACTTTGGGGTGACAGCCCCGGAGACTCTGTTTAACTACACACCTGTGAAAACATCCCCAAGGCATTGGACAAACCAACGGGCTCCAGATGTGCCCCACATCTGGAGGTCCTCGCCAGATATTTGCTCCATCAGAATGAGAACTTTTCTGTATGTTGAAGAATGGGGGCAGGAGAGGTAAAGCATTAACAGTTGACAGAAATCCCTTCGAGCTGGCAGCAGGAGCTGAGTGTTTTGGCTCAACAGTGGTTTAGACTTTGTACCATGAATTGCTGGTGGGGAATCACTCCAGTTGTCCTAGGGAGAGATCCACACAGAATTATATATATATATANCCCATTCCAAACCCCTGCCATGGGCAAGAACAACTTCCACTGGACTAGATTGCTCAGAACTTCATCCAGCCTTGCCTTGACCACCTCCAGGGATGGAGCAGCCACAGCTTCTCTGGGCACTATCTACAGATTTATTAAAGTTGTGATCTGTTGTTTCAGTGTTCATGTCTTTTCCCCCACAGCATATTTTGGAAATACCAGTGAATGCTAAGATCAAATCCACCAGACTCTGAGACTCCACACACACCCAGGTTACCTTAGAGCTGTTACCTGAAATACTGCACAGAATCCCTGAGGAATCATTCTGGGGTGTCTCATTTTAGAGCTTCTTATTGTTTTTAGAGCTTTTGCATCTCTTGTCACAGTGATCTTGCTGGTTGTTTGTCCTTACCCTGTTCTCCCTGTGCCAGACATTCAGAATTCATGAAAAGCACAGCTTCATTCTTTTTTCTTCTTCTATCAGCCACGAAGGAATTCAAAACATCTAAATTACATCAACATATTGATGCATCAATAGTCACTCAACATCTCCTTTATGTGAATGGGGCAGGTTTTGTTCTTCCATGGCAATTTTCCGTGACTCTGCAGACTCAGGTGTTCTCTCCTTGGCCCAGATGATGTAGAAGATGTCAAGTCCAGAGTGACAATCCCACCCTTTTTGATTCAAACAATATTCCAACACCTAAGAAGTGCACAGATTTAAAAAATAATCTTGATCTTTATATTTTTTTATTCTTAAAAGGTGCCTTTTTTTTTCTTCATAAACCTCTAGTTTTCTTAAGGGAGGCAAGAGACTGACCTCAGGCAGCAATTATTATTCTTTACCTAAATTTATGTGCCTCTAACCAGCAATAGAAATATGACAAATGAGCATCAGTGGAAACTGTAAACCCCAGACTCCCCTGGGGTTTAGCAACGTTCTTAATGAGAAAAACAATAACCATCCTAGTCCTGGGAGAGTTGAAGATAAATGACTGTCTGTTGTTGATATTTTGATCTATGGGACAAATATGGTGTTTCTATTGAGAGAGAGTTTATATAAAGGCAGCTGAAACCCATAGGCTGTGTTCTTTGCAGGTAAATCCACTTGATATCACTAACAGAGAAATGCAGAAATATGTTTTAGAATCACTATTTTCCCAGGCTCAAAGAGGAACATTTTTCCTGCTTCTCATTTTTCTTTATTTCTTTTGTTTTCTTTACCATTTCTTGAACTAAAATACCACCTAATGGGTGAACAATACCTGGAAGGTCAAGTTATGGAATTCACAGCTCTTTTTTAAACTGTCCTTTGGACAGCCACATACAAAGGCTCTGAAGGCTAAAGATGTTCTTTAACATCAACAAAATATTTTAGCTGAGGGAAAAAAAGAAGCACATGTAAAGAGTCAAATTCTAATGGATCTCAGAGACAGAATTACAGTAATATTTCACAGAATTTCCAGTAATATTGCTATTTTTCCCCTTAGCTTTCAGACTGTATTGTCACACTCTGTGATGTAATATCATTATATTGTATGAAGACTGTATATCACACTTACTTTAATTAACCCAGACAAGTCATCTTCTGTCTGATGGCAGTGTCTTGGTGTCAAAATAAAAGATGGTTTTTATCTTGAACAGAGCATCGTGACTTTGCTGATACAATTCTCTTGTGGTTTAACCCCAGCGGGGAACTCAACCCCACAAAACCACTCTCTCACTCCCCTAAAAATGAAAAAACTCACAAATGGAGATAAAGGCATTTTAATAGACAAAAGGTGCACACACCAAGAAATAAAAACAAGGAATTAATTCCCTTCTTCCCATGGGCAGACATGTGTTCAGCCATGTCCGGGAAAGCTGGGCTCCATCTTTGGGAAAGAAGAATGACAAAAATCTATCAACAGATTAAGTAAAATTCTGGTAAGTGGAAGCAGAGAAATTTTCAGTAGTGTTGAGGTTTTTTGTTGTTTTATCTATTTTTTTTCTTCAAGTGAAGGAATTTAGCATCTGAAACAATTCACCATATAGAATTAGCCACTTTCAAAGAGTTAAAAAATACAGATTAGCATTGGTGGGGGCAAAGTCTCCTGTGTAGTAGCACACCACTTGTCAGGTCCTGAAAAAGCATAAAAAAATTGAGCAGCATCTGTCTTAAAGTTTCCAAATTCTCAGGAACTGGAAGCCACCACAAACCCGACACAGTAGAGGGGGTGTGTCATTTTGGGACCCTGCAATGTGATTTTCACTGAATGCATTGACCATGCCAGCAAACAGATTAAAAAGAGAAAGCAAAGGAGGAGAGACACAAAGGAGAAGAGACACATTTCCACAGTGGCACACATCACATTTTCCTTGTGAACTGTATTTTCAGTGCCCTCCTATTGCATTTCAGTCCTCACTTGCATCATTCCCTCCCCAAACTTCTGATTCTTTCTCTCTTGGGGTCATTGGATCCTGTAGATCTCGGCCTCCACCCTCTGAACTTTGCATCATCTTTGTTCCAGATTTTCCCTCTCTGTGGCTCAGATGTCAAGGGATTTTAGGCAGCAGGGGCTTTATCAGTTGTGCTGACTTTTGTGGTAGATCTCAGGGATTTTATAACTGTCCATTAAAATCAAGGGGGAAAGATGACTAAGAGAAAAAGAAGTGTTCTTCAAAAAACTTTATTTTATAAAACTGTTGTAGCATAGCTTTGGTTACATATGATGCAAAAACAGCGAGGTGAAACCAGCAATGGAGTTCATAAGACAAAGTAGATCTTCATTACACACAAGCAGTGGTTGTGTGATCACAGAATAAACACTGGAATCTTTCACCAACACTGCTGAGGCTTCTGTGGCTTACCCTCCAAATTACCTCTCGTTCTCCTGCTCTCCTGTTCCACTCCAGGGGTTTTACCTCACCTGCAATCATCCCTTTGGACCTTCTCACAAGGCCCAGCAGCTCCCCTGGCTTATGTGTGTTTATATTACACTTATTGGCTGTGATAGAAACCAGCAAGGGGCCGTTCTCCCACTCCCAACCTCCTGCCTCCATGCAACTGATAATTGAGATGTGGTTGGGGAACATTAACTCTCCAAAGGCGCATGGAAATGTTTGCTCTGGCTGGTGATCTGGGAGATTTTATTGTCATGATTACCATCTTGCTTTTCTATTCTTAGTGCTAGTTCCTGCTTTTAGTGCCTGCCGTATCTCAAGGGGTTTTGCAGAGACAGAAGTAATTTTCTGGAGAAGAATGTGGAAGTTTCCATGTGGCAAAAAGTATGGAAAGGGAGCGTGGTCAAGTGAGCAACAAATCAGGATATGAATCAAAGACTGCTGAAACTGAGAGGAATAATTATAATGCAGGGCCTTGGGGTCCTATGGGGCAAAAATGTAAAAATATCACATTTTTTTGGTGAAAAGCTATGTTTAGTAATATGTAGGAGGGACTGCTGCAAGCAGGAGAGCAGTGTATTTCTCAGTACTTCTCAATAATATTTTGTCTCTTTAGTTGTAAAGTTTTTACTGGGAGGTTAAATACAACCCTTAAATCCTTTGCTATCAACATAGTCTGAGTCCAAACCAAACAGTGCACACAGCAGCAGCAAGCCTTTACTCCTGATCAAGTAGGGAATTAATGAGCTCAGAAAGCAGTGCCAGGATTGCCTCTCTTGGCCACACGTAAGGAGAAAGCTCTGCTCCAAAACGAGCATCTGTGCTCTTGCTTGCACAGATCAAACCCCTGTTTATACTGTCATGAGTCTGGGAGAAATCCATGGGAGACTGTGAATAAAGAAAAGGTTTCAGTTCTCTGGACTGAGAACAGTAGAAGAGGGAAAAGTGACTTTTGGAATCTTTCCAAACCTCCTCACCACTCCAGACATCACTGGATTTACTTCCCAACTCATCAACTCCCTTTATCCTCCCTCTTTTTATTTTTAATCTGTGTTTCCCAGAGGCTTAGCATCATGTTCACATTCTCCCCATGAAGTTCCATGACACCTGTGATGCCTTAAGGGCTGGAAATGAGAGGGAGGATCCCAGAGGTGCCAGGCAAGTATTCTGCCTTTTGGGGCCACCTTGCAGCTATTTTTGTGCCACAGCTGATGGAACAATGAACTTTTTGATTCAGTTACAAACTTCCATTTCCTCACACCAGGAAAAAGGAAGCAAAAACCCCACTCACATTGTTCATCAGTAAAGCAGACAAAATCAATCTCGTGTAGAGGCAATGATTAACTAGGTGTGAAGAATAACAACATATTAGGATGAAATGTGCAATTTGGCTTCTCAGTGCTTGTCTGTTATCCTTTAGTCTTTGGAAAATACCAGTGCCCTGCAGAAGAGGGCAAACCTTGATGAGATGAGCAGCTGGAGAAAGGCAGAAATATTCACCTCATATAAGAAGCTGACAAAAGTGAAGTGATCCTTCCTTTCCTGGTTGTTCTTCAGGTTCTAATACAAGAGAAATATTGATGGTTTTTAGCCCATGGACACTTCATAGATGTTGCTGATCATGGAAGAGGGGTGGCTGACTGCCAGGGTAGCATAATATATCCTGTTTATGTTTTAAAGCAGAGATCATTTGATGTCATTTCTCAGTAAGATCAAAGATCAAAAACTGAATTCCATTATTATGGCTCCAACATGGAATTGGTCATACCTGGAATCCACCTGACTTTGAGGAACAAAACACATTAACTGAAGAATTAACAACAATTTCTACTCCTGTCTATCTTGGCTGAAACATGAAAAGCTGTTTATTCTTTGCTATATATCCATATCATCTGAATTCTCTTCAGTTGGTGTTCAGCTTCCTCCCCATGGACGGATCTTCCTTCTCCGAGTTATCTCAATAAATCCTTTCACACTATCCAGTGCCAATTCTGTAACCATAACCCATGGATATAATTTCTCAGATGTCATCTACAGTGAAGTTCTACACAACAAAGTTTTCTTAAAAGGTGCCATAAAGCCATTGATGAATCCTCTAATGACTTTAGGAAATGGAGAGTGACTTTTTTTCAGTCTTTGCACTGTGCTTGCATTTTCTCCTTTGAAGACCTTAAATATTTCAGGGCATTTATAAAAAGGTTGACTTCTTCTGCCTTGCCTGCCTACCCCTGTGGAGTATTTTATTTGGTCTTATGTCAAATGAAGATGCAGGCTCAGAAGGTTAGTAACACTTAAAAGCACAGGAAAGATCAATATGGGATTTGGAAAAGTGGGAAGAAGCAGCCCTGATGGAATTTTATAGTCCACCAGAGAGTACTTTTATCTTGGAGCTTTGTGAAGGGAAAATCAGTCTAGACTCACCCCACCTAACTGAGGCTCTAAATTTTGAACATAGCAGCTCTTGGGAAACATAAGAATCTCCAGAGGGTAGTACAGTCTATCCCAAGATCTTTCTCCACTGACTGTAATAGGAGCTGAAAGTGGCTGTGCTCATTTTTAAATGCTTAAAGTAAGTCTAGGTAAATCTGGGCTCAGCACTGAATCCAACTTACCTGTAAAGAAAAAGGACACTAAACCCATCCTGTAGATGGAAGAATTGCTGAGTCTGTGCTTGTAATGTGCAGGACAGGAGGATCCTGGCACACTGAGCATGTCAGAAGCACCCCAGTGGAATCATAAAGCCAGGAAACAAAAGGCAAAGGACATCCCAGACCTGCCTGATGTTTTCCAACCTGCTGCTGTCAGCACTGTCTCTCATCCCAAGATTCTGCCTTTTGCTAATTGCCTGCTGGTCATGAATTCCAGGAGCTGTTCTGGTGCATCAACGTTCTCCACAGAGTCCTTTTTTTGCTTCTTTTTCTTTCTTTATCTAGATGACAGTGAGCTGGACACTACAAACCTCGTGCCACAATTAGACAGAGCTTTGCAGTAATCATTCCTGGGGTCTCATTCCAATGAATCTACTCTGCTCTTGTGAGACCCCTCCTGCAGTACTGTGGCCAAATCTCAGACTCTCAATACAAGAAAAATGTGGATCTTTTGGAGTGAGTCCAGAGAAGGACACAAAGTTCATCCCAGGGCTGGGAGAGCTATGGTTGTTCAGCCTCAAGAAGAGAAGACTCTGGGGAGACCCAAGAGCCCCTTTCCAGTACCTGAAGGGGATCCAAGAGCTCTGGTGAGGGAAAAAGGGCATGAAGAGCTAGGATGAGGGATGATATTCTTAAGATGAAGAAGATTAGATTTTAGATGTTAGGAGGAAATTCTTTATGGTGAGGGTGGTGAGGCCCTGGCCCAGGTTGCCCAGAGAAGCTGTTGCTGCCCCATTCCTGGAAGTGTTCAACACCAGGCTGGATGAGACTCTGAGTAACCTGGGACAGTGGCAGGTGTCCCTGTCCATGGCAGAGGGGTTAGAACTAGATGACCTTTAAGATATCTTCCAGCCCAAACTATTCTGTGATTCTCTGATCCTGCTCTCCTGTTTTGCAGCCAGCACCAGCCAGAGTCCCCTGGCCTCTCTCTTTTTTCTCTACAGGTCCTTCCTTTTCCTCCAAAGTTCAAGTCCTTCAGGGATGTCACCACACTCAGCATGGAAGCAACTCTGAAGCCACACAAACACATCCAGACCCTGAAGGGTCTCTAAGCTGTGGCACCTCCTGAGACACACAGTGCAGTGGTAGTAGTGACCCATCCAGTGCCCCAGTTTATCCAGTAAATGCCTGCTAAGAAGTCTTTCAGTCATATCTACAAGCTGTGTGAACACAGGATGGAAAAGGATGCTCCAGCTCTGCCCAACATTAACTTTTTGGCTTTTTCTCCTTGAAATAAAAAGGAGGCTCAGCAGGGGAATGATTCATTATATCCTACTGCACTCTTGTGACTCCTGAGCATGGAGAGATCCTGTTAGGCTGTCAAAGGGAGCAAAGCAGCCAGGTAGAAGTTGCAATAGAAGATTGAAAATTCAAGCAAAACATTTTGAAAAGTGATTTCAAGATGGGGTGTTGAGGAATTTCCCCAGGTGTTTGGTAAGACTCCCTCACCAGAGGTGAGAATTCATTTTTAATAGTGTTTTCTTCTGAATCATCAAATATTCCACTTCAGGGGCAGAAGAATGTCACTTTTAACTTATAAAATGGAAGGAAGGAAGGAAGGATTTTCTAATGAGACTAATAGAATATGTCTTTTAAATATTGATTTTCCTACACATTTTTCCTGAAACCTCACTACAAAATCCTCCTCACTCTGTGTATATCAACCAAAAACATATTCATCTTGGTGATAGGTTTTAATTTAATTTCCACATGTGTCTATAATTTCTAGCTATGATGGTTAGAGATTCTGGCACTGGTCAGAACTCCGTTACACTAAAACAAAGATTACAAAGCAACAATGACTTATCTTAGTTTCTAAATGCTATCTGATACTCTTAAACCTGATATTCCAGCTACTGACAGCATCCAAGGATCAGGTATCCCTGTCTTTTATTGTGAAACTCAGCAATTTCTGCCATTACTGAGCATAATCAACAATCAAATTACTAATCATAATCATATTTTTATTCATCTGTTTTCCATCGCAAGGCAAGGTAGAATTGGCCCCATGTCTGAAGCAAACAGTAAATTCTAGAACCAGTAAAACAAATAAGAAGCCCATTAAACTTCCTTATTACATATTACTGAGCTGCCCCAGACCAATTATAACCATATTTCTTTGTGGTCTAATTAGGTTCAGCTCAGTTCCACAGTGTGGAACCTGTAATGAGTGAGCACATGAGAAGCAGAGCCCAGACTCCGTGTGAGGGATCATTAATATGCTCAGGGCTGCTGCCTTGGAAGAGACTGCACCTCATTATGTGGGTTAACGCACTTAAAACTAAATGGATGAATTGCAGCCACTTTCAGTGCTTCGAGTCCCCTTGGACTGACAGAACTGCAGATTAATAAGTTGTTAGAGAGTGATCTGCTGACCTGCTCCATCGTTCTTCCCTTTCACTCCATCCGCTCTCAGAGGCGCGGAATGCTAAAGTGTAGAAATGTGTCAATCACTGCATTTTCAGTTTTGTGGCTTTTCTCTGGTTTTTGCCTAAGAAATTATCAAAATAGGTGAAAGAGCACAATAAAATGCTTGACATGTCCAATAAGTTCAGTTGGCTTTGGAACAAAATGCACCATGCAGAGGAGATAACAGGTCCCCTGCTAGCACAAAACAGCTTAGGATAAAGACTGAACTCCTTTCAGCTGGATAGGGCTGTCACAAAGTCAGTATATCGTAGAATCAGAGAGTGGTTTGGGTTGGAAGGAACCTTAAAAACCATCTTGTTTCAACTCCCTGCCATGGTTAGGGACACCTTCCACCAGAACAGATTACTCCAACTTCACCTCGGACACTTCCAGGAATGGGGCAGCCACAGCTTCCCTGGGCAGCCTGTGCCAGGGTCTCCCCACCTTTATAATAAATAATTTCTTTCTAATATCTAATCTAAATCTTCTCTCTTTGGGGTTTATATCCTCTGTTTAACAGGCTATGAAATTATGATGATGTGGAAAGGGTGTATTGAGACAGACTGCCAACAACTTCTGTCAGTGGAAGGAAAAAATGGATATGAAATTATACTTGTAGGAGCCAAATTAAATGAGAAAAAGAAAATAAACCCTGGGATTTTGGAGATTTCTTTATTTTTTTCACCGTTGGTAGTAGATCTTTGAAACTTGTTTTCAAGCCACACCATCACCAGGAAATGAAATTTCCACTGAATGGAAAAATTAGGATTGGAAACTGTGAGATTATTAGGGAGAAAAGATCAAATTCTGCCTATTTATTTGTTTTTGCCAGTGCTGGAGGCAGAATACTGAGTGATATGTAGCATTGAGCTGAGTCAGTAGAATTGTCCTCATGGCCTACCTTGTGCTGATGAAGGCACAGAGGGCTCCTCAAGGCTTCCTCCTGTTTAGTTCAAGCAGCTGTTTTCCCAGCACAGCAGATTTCCCAGAATCATAGAATATCCTGAGTAGGAAGGGACCTATGAGGATCATCAAAGTCTGACTCCTGGAACTGTATATACAGTAAAATTTTTCATGTGTCATAAAAGGGGAGAAAAGATCAAGAAATTGTTGAAGAGTTGATGGTATGTGCAACACCATCAGTTTTGAGATTTATCTCATTTTGTGGACTCAGTTTTGGGAAATACTCATTTTTAAATGTCTCAGATCTGAGAAAATTCCCTGCCTTCTGCATGGCTTGTCAGCAGCAGCACATGGCACCCAAACAGGTTTCTTTTTTCATGTTCACATTTGTCCTTAAGGCACCAGAGAAAAAACTGTTTCCTATTCCACTCCAGACTAAGAGGACCTGACAACTTAATAATTGAACTGGGTACTTAGCTCACTATGCCTCTGATGTGCCTCTTTTTAATTGATTTTGTCAGGATCTTTTTAACTTCTCTTCTGCTGTTGCCAGCATGCTCTCGCTCCACATAATGCCTTTGCAAAGAGGTTTTATTAGAATTTTCCCTTGTCATATTCTATTCTCACCTATTTGTTACCAATTAACCCTCTACACCATGGTGGTTTGCAGGATCTGCCAAATTGAGCTGCCTGCTGTTGGAAATCTTTGAGCTCCGTGTCTCTGCCAGAGATATTGTAAAGAAGAAAAAACTGTGCCTGTATTTTCTTCCAAAACATCAGTAACAAACCAGCTGTTTCATGCCATTGTTAGATATATTTTTCATAAGGAAGGCAAAGGAAAATCTCCCCACAAAGTTATTAAAGAAATAGAAAACAAATCTTCACTTGCAGTTGCAACAAAGTTTGCATTGTCCAAACAGATATCGGTAACAAGTCGTGTCCATATTGGAGCTGGCATGATTTAATATCATTATAAATGACCCAAACGGGACTGAGTGCAGCTTTCTGCAGGTTTGTGAAGTTGATACACTAGAAGGAAAGGAGGCTGAGCAGGGGGACTTTGACAGGCTTGGGAAATGTGAACTGTGTGAAGCTAAACAAAGCCAAGAGCAAGGTCCTGCCCACCACGAGGTGAGATCACTCAGCAGTTACTGTCATGGGCAAAACACTGGGGAAATTGAGGTTAATCTGTCAGCAGTGAAGTCAGAGAAAGAGGATGAGAAATAAACCCAAATGTTAAAACACCTTTCCCCCACTCCTCTCTTTTCCCTGAGTTTGACTTCATTCCTCAGTCCTCTGTCTGCTCCACCTCAGTGGGGCAGAGGGACAGGGAATCTGTCACTCCAGTCACTTCCAGTCACTCCATCACTCATCTTTGCTGGTCATTCTTCCTCAGGGAGAGACTTCCTCACACTCCTCCCCTGCTCCAGAGTGGGGTCCTTTCCACATCAGACAGTTCCAGGAACTTCTCCAGTGTGAGTCCTTCCCATGGGCTGCACTTCACAAACTGCTCCAGGGTGGTCCCTTCCATGGGGGACAATCCTTCAGGAACAGGCTGGAGTCCTTGGGACAGTCAAACCTGCTCCAGCGTGGGCTCCTCTCTCCACCTGGTCCTGCCAGGAGCCTGGGGACCCCCAAGAGCTGCAGGGGCTCGGCTGCCTCACCAAGGGCTGCAGGGGAATCTCTGCTCCAGCACCTGGAGCAGCTCCTGCCCCTCCCTCTGCGCTGCCCTGGGTGTCTGCAGGGCTGCTCCTCTCACACATTCTCACTCCTCTGACGGCTGCTGGTGTTCCACTGCTCAGCCTGGAGGGGAGAAGGTTCTGCACAGACCTCATTGCACCATTTCAATACATGAAGGGAGCTTATATGAAAGACAGAGATTCTTTTCACCAGGGTGTGTAGTGACAGGACAAGGAGCAATGGTTTTAAACTGAGAGAGGATAGATTTAGATTAGAAGTAAGGAATAAATTGTTTATAGTGAGGGTGTGAAGCCCTGGCACAGTTTTTTTAGAAAAGTTGTGGCTGCCCCATCCCTGGAAGTGTTCAAAGCCAGGCTGGGACAGAGCTTGGAGCAACCTGGTTTAGAGGAAGGTCCCTGTGGCAGGGACTTGGACTACACAATCCCTGAAGTTCCCTGCCAAAATAAATTTTCTAATTCTATGATTTAGCATGAATATACTGTTTTATAACGACCTCATGAATTGTTTGGTTTTTTTTAACATTTACCATTATAACCAAGTCTATAATACACAACAGCCTGTCTTTGTTGCCACATGATTTCCTCCTTGCTTGAATCCAGGCAACCTCTGTAGTTTCAGCAGAGAAATTCTTTACCTGGGTCATCGGTGCCAAATGATCTGCTGTGTGAGCTGGCTCAGGGAAAGCTCAATCATACTAATGAGGTAATCACTGAGCTGCTAATGAATGGGATTAGTGACTGGGCAAAGATTGTTTGTCCTGGATCCCTTGTTCAAATGCAGCTCGAAGCTCTCAAAATATTTGCTTGCAGTCAGTTACGAGCTGGGTTCATTTCAGTTCTCACTAACTAGAGGAAAATTATTTTCATCTCTGCAGGATTTTCCAAATGTGCTGATGGAGGGAGTCTGCAGCTTGAGGTGGAGAGAAGAGGGGAGTTCTATTTCAGAAGTAAACTCTCTGAAGTGAGGTAAAGCCATAGGTGTCATAATTTCCAATTTCATGCCAGCACGAAGCTTGGTTGTAGAAAAATAAAGAGTATAACTCTATCCATTAGCTTTTCTTAATAGCAATTAATGAATATTTAATGTAACATGTACCAATCCAGTTAGGTAGATTTTATATATCTGAAGAAAAGCCACCAGAAACTGTGGCTTGTGTTTCTTCTCCAAACCTGACTGTGCTGTGTTTAAGAAATTTCACAATTTTGACCCTGAATTAGCTTAAGCACCTGCAAGATTTCTCTGAGCATTTTCTGGGCTCAACCTTTACTGATGAAAGACTGTGTCAGCTCTTTGGAAAGAACATGTAAGTGAAATCAGTGCAGGTGAGAATCCAGTTTAATATTTGTTATTCTTTTTCTAAAACTTCACGGTACTCAAAGCCCCATAATGTATAGAGGTAACCTTTTTTTTTTTTTTTCCTCTGGTAAGAAATACTTCTGCCAAAAGATTTTACTTTTCCCAAGGAGTAAAAATATATATTTTTGTTAAATTATCTTCAATAATTCCTGTGGCATTTTAATTAAAACCAGTTTTGAAATGTTTTATTTACTGGAATAAAACTGCATTTATAATACACGACACATTTAAAGATGAATTTAAATGGCACTTTCAATCATGTTGTCAGGAGAAAACATTGTGGATGAAAATGGAACAAAACCACAAATATTGGTTACATTGAAACCTATTAAACGAAGTCCAAGACAAGATTTGGCATTTTTCATGAGATATCTTGCTTTTTTAAAGGCCGCCAAAAAATCATAATAGTATATTTTGTTAATTTGTCGTGCTCTTTCAGTGATGTTTCTCATGAATAAATCCGGTGTTCTGTGCATACAGTGGGATCAAATAAGCATCTAATTGATGTGTTGTAAATGGCACATGTAATTGTGGAAGTGCTTAGCTCAGATCCAGCAGAGCAAATTCTAAAGCAGCAGTGCACAGTAGGGGAATCTGAGCTAAATTAATTTTTAAACATACAAAAACAGTAACAAAAAAAAACCCAACAAAGAACCAGACAAATATCTTGACTTTCACAGTTTTAAATGAGCAGAATTGGAGAACAGGAGCATGTTAAAATCACAAACAATAGAGATGAATTAACAGCTACTTATCTTACAGCACATCGTATAGCAAATCTGGAGGCAAAGAAATAGAACTCCCCAGATACAGGGGACACAATTAAAATCTGTAACATAAACTAAAACATGCCTACGATGAAGGGGGAGAAAAATAGGCAAAATTATTCACAATGATACCAACACAGAGTATAAAACTTAGCTTTTCTTTCATACAATTAGTGCTTGTTGGTTATAGCAGGTTTAATATGACGCGATATTAACGCAGACACGGGCGTGGGGCCTGAGTGTGCAATGCCTTGAGAATCCATTCCACTTCCCAGGGTGACCACAGGCTCTGGAAAACCAAGAACAGCCGGTGAGTATTCATGGGATCCTCAGAGAATTCCTGGTGCAGAGCTGTCACCGATGGAAAGGTGGCTGCTCCCAAAAGGCACAGCCAGCAATGAAACAGCTGGAGCTCAGGAAAGTGTATTTTCACAGATTCCAGCCTAAGGTAATTGTGGGAGTGGAAGGGATGAGAAGACTGGGACAGATTACCCACAAAGGTTGTGGGCTTCTCATCCCTTCAAAACCAGGTTGGAAGGGATTGTGAATAACCTGGTCTGAGGAAAGATTCCCTCCCCATGGGAGAGAGGTTGGAATGAGATGATTCTTTAAGGTCTCTTCCAACCTAAACTTTTTTTTATTATTTTTTATTTTTATTTTTTTTCTGTGGTTCTATGACTTAGAATAGAGGAAAATAAATTCATAAAGAAAATACAGAATATAACCTGCTGTAACAAGAAAAAGAGTTAATTTTGTTTTTCTTCAATGCCAGCAGTTCTCATACCTGAAGAAAAGTGCATTTAGTTTTAAAAATATTTTTTTCTGCAAAATGGACAAAGAATAGAAGACAGAACATGATACTGGTGCACTTTGTAGGACAGAATATAACTGAGAAATTGATTGTTACCCATTTTTCCATGCAATGAAAATGAAAACCTTAGGCACTTCCTCTGACTAGGAACAACTCATTATGACTTGTAGATGTCTAATCAGAGATCAAAAACATGTAGCTCTAAACCATAAAAAGTTTACACTATTAATGTAGATATTAAATGTAATTTAAAAAAAAAGGCAATTTTTGACGAGTCTGTTTCTCTCCAATCACTGTAAAAGAAACTTCTTAAGAAAGACATCATCAGCAGGATAGCACCTCCAAGATCAGCACTTTGCACTTTACACAGATTGTAGTTTTGCACTCTCCACCCATGAAACAGCTCTGTGTGTTTGTAGGAAGCATCACCATAAAATCTATCAGTAGCTTTTGTAGTGTTGGTGTTTATTCTACCTCTGCTTCCTCAGTGACTATGTTTGTGTACACATGCAGTGTAAGAAATTCTAGTTGAACTTGTTATCCAGAGTGAGGAAAGGAATGAAAAACTGGTTTTTCATTATTATTACTGAAGACATAACTGATAATAACTTCTTCTCTTTTTCTCTAATTATTTTTAATACAGGTGAAAGCCTTAGAAACACTGTTTTAATTATGCTTTACTGCAAACCAACAAGGTGTTAAAATAGACCATAATCAGACACGAAGCAGCCAAATACAGACACAAACATATTTTCATGTATGCTAATTTTTAAACAGCTCGTGATAAGATTGTTCAGGTAATATTTTGAACCAGATGTCCATTATGTGCTGTGCTGCAGATACAAAGCAGAGATGAGAGTTCCTGCATTGTATTCACATAAACACCTCAAAGAGGCAATAGAAACACTCTAATGGGAAGGGTACCCTTCTGAAGATGACATTCATCCTAAATTCAGCTAATTTAAGGTCTAAGCACCTCCATCTGAGTATAACGACTCCCAGGCTCCTATTACAGTAATTACAGATCAAATCAATACAGCCAAAGATTTTTAGGGTTTTTCGGGTGGGGATCATTTGAATAAAGTAATCAACTCCATATTGACCTAAATTTCACAGCTGGTATTGACTCGCATTAACTGCCCTTTAAAGGATCTTCAGGATGACTTTCTCAGGTGCAGAAAGGTTCACAATTGACATCTAAATTTAGCTGCACAAATTCAGCAGCCAAAGTCCTTTTAATGTTGAAAGAGGAGTTGCTCAAGTCACTCATGTAAGTAAAAAAGCTCTGGAAAGGGGATGGACACCACTCACCCTTTAACCTTTCCTTCCACTTGGGAATTATTTTCACTTTTCTGTTTATTTAATATTTCACAGCACTTGTTAAAGAGAATGGCTCGAAGGTGAACCTTGGAGGCATTTCCAACCCAAACCATTTTATGACGTTATGGAACCCTGTCATTTCTGCAGGTGCCCAGTCAATAACATTCACCACCTGTCCAAGTTACAGAATGGTGATTCTGGAGATGAAGCAGGGTGATCAGGGCTGTGTCCAGTCAGATTTTGAATAGCTCCAAAGCTGGAGGCCCCCAGCTCTCAGCAACTCATTTCCCCATTTGGACAATCATTATACTAAAAAAAAAAAAAAAGTGTTTTCATAAGCTCAAAAAGATGTTCATATTTTTCAGGTTGTGATCACTGCCTCTTGAGCTGTCAGTAGAAACCACTGAGAAGAGGCTGCTTCTACCTTCCTTATCCCCCTGCCTCAGGTATTTATAGATGGGAAAGGTCCTCCAGAGCCTTCCCTTCCCCAGGCTGCAGTCCCAGCCCTCTCAGCCTCTCCTCAGGTCAGAGAGCTCCTGTGTCCAGGGGAAAAAGAACACAGTCTGAACCTCTGGAGATTGGACACAATTCCCCAAGCACTGGGATGTGGAGCACCGAGGGCTGGACGTGAAACCAAACCCTATGAGCAGCACAGGCCATTGCTCTTAGCAAATCTGAATTTTGATGGCAGGCAGGGAAAATATTTAACATTTCAAAAGCCATTTGAATGAGGAATAGGTGATCTACAGGCTTGGAGTGCAACAAGAGAGATTCTCCAGACACAAACTGGCTAAAAGATATTCTGGGCCCAAACCCCAACAGACTTCATATATGGTTCAGGTTTGCTTGAGGATAAAAATGAATTAGTTACTGAGAGAGAATTTGAGTTCTGTCATACTCTTAGGTTTTGATTGAAGATTTTTTTTACTTTTTAGGTAGTAATAATTATGCTGAGTTTGGCAGTTCCACTCACAGACTATACACTCTTGTTTTAGTTGCTATACAAATAGAGAACTAAATAATAATCTTTAGAAATAAAGAAATTAAAATTTTGCTGGAATATATCCTAGGGTTTTTTTAGTACCTTACTGGTATAAACGTGTCTGACTTGAGGCTTTATCTGTCTATATTTCCGTGAGTAGTTTCCATTATTTTCATAATCATTGAAAGGAAACAGATATATTTATCTTGAATTTTTTTCTTCATGAATAAAGAGAGAGGGCAAATTAAACAAGGACACTACTGTCAGGGTGCTAAAATTATGCTTCCATGCACGGTGACAGATCTCTTTACTGAGAATTGTAAAAAAACAGGCTGTAAAGAGCTGCTCCAGCTGTGTGGTGGCTCCAAGCTGCAGCAGAACCTGGGGTAAGGATCCATCCTCCAGCCCTCCTCAGCTTCAGAGGAGCATCTTTCCCCTCTTTGAGGTTTGCAGTGCAGACTCTGCTCATTTATTTAGTCTGGGCTGTTCTGGCTGTGAATTAAAGAGGTGGTCTCATGGGAAGGTAAATTGTCCAGAGTAATAAACTAATTTTTCCCTACCTGCTGTTGTTTCAAATCAAGTGAGATCTGAGTCTGGGCAAATATGAGCACGCATATCACACCGTGTAAATAAGCTGTGATAATACAACCTCTGACATTTGCAAATTTATATGGATTTAAGACTTTCTCATAGATACTAATCTCAATGAACTTCTCTGTTGGAGAAGGCTCATCCAGTTAAATCACAGTCCATTATTAATAGCAGATGACCATCATATATGCAGAGCTTTAGGGTGGTTGAAGGCTTCTTTAAAAGTGTGACACGATGACAATCACTAGATGCTGACTGAGATGATTGAAGGTGGCCCATGAAATTATTGAGTGGATTTCTGCATCAGTGAAAGGGGAGGAGAGATGATCCAAAGCTCCCTAAAGTCCGTGCAAACACTGACTTCATCCAGCCTTGCATCAGGCCCCAGGAAAGCTCTTGCAGCTGCTCTGCAAAGTCATAGAATGAGCAGATGGATTTTGGTGGTGAGCACTGAAAACATGGACATGAAAACAACTCTTGAGAGTTATTTAAAGGCTCTTTTCCTTGTCAAACTCAGGCAGGGAGAGAGCCCGTGCCAGTGCTGGACCCTCAGCACAGGTATACTGAGTTGCAGCCCACAGAAAGGAAATGTTAAGCCCTTGAGTTAATTTTGCCATTTTTTGTTTAATTCAGTTTTATTTTCTCTTATTTTGATTTTTTTTTCAATGATCTGGTGAACCTGTTTCCGAGGCATTACTGTCTTTTGATATTTTCAAACTGAAACCTTCCTGTCTGCAAAATTTACACCAATTAAATCCATGTCACAACATACTTTATTTATCTGCTTTCCTCTGAAACTGTTGCATACTTTATAGTTTCAGATATACATTGCTAAGTAGCTTCCAAATATCACAGAGCTGAAATCCTGCGACGTCATCTCATCCATGATGTGAATGCAAAACCTAATTTAATCTCTGAGGCTGGTAGTGGAGACAGCATCTTGTAACATGAGGATGTAAATTTTGTATTTCTGAAACCCCTAAGAGAGTATTAAAAGGAAAGCAGGAAATCTCTGGTTGTTTACATTTTTCTGGCTCTAGTTCCTTGTGGCTGCTAATATTCTGATTTTCATTTCCTGACAATATGGTAAATATATTTTGCTTCTGTGTTCAGGGTTCAACAGATCACCAGCTTTGGACATCATCAAATTTATCCTAAGTCAGATAACCTTTCTCTGCAGTTGGGGTGCAATTCATGCCTTAACTCATTTGAAATTCATCTCTTCCATCTGTGGGGAATGGCCTCTGAAAACCCTTTCTGAACACTTTGATGAAGGCTTCAACATGAGCCTGATATAACAGCTTTATTATATACATAAATTTTAATGATTTATTTTCAGGATAGAAAAGAAAAAAAAGACAAGGAAAGGAAGAAAAAGAAAACCTGTGGAGTTTCCCACCTCTTTGAAAGTGAAGTTAATCAGAAAGCAGATTGGTCTGAGAATTTACATTACTGACATTGAAAACCTTCCAGGCCTTCAGCTGGGCCTTTTTTCAAGTGTGGTACATGATGATGAGATTTTTGCCTTCAGTAAAGACTGTTGTTTCATCAGTTAAAGTTCATCTCTTTAAAGAATCCTTCCCACTAATTTTCTAGGGAAGCAAATGATGTCCACTGTTCATTACAGAATTTCTTTAGTGCACGACTGCCCACAGCAGGAAAGCTGCTGCTCTTATTCAGCCCCACTGGTCATTTCTGCTTATACTGGAGATCTACCAGCAGCTTCTTAAAATAGGACANTAGTACCTTACTGGTATAAACGTGTCTGACTTGAGGCTTTATCTGTCTATATTTCCGTGAGTAGTTTCCATTATTTTCATAATCATTGAAAGGAAACAGATATATTTATCTTGAATTTTTTTCTTCATGAATAAAGAGAGAGGGCAAATTAAACAAGGACACTACTGCTGTCAGGGTGCTAAAATTATGCTTCCATGCAAGGTGACAGATCTCTTTACTGAGAATTGTAAAAAAACAGGCTGTAAAGAGCTGCTCCAGCTGTGTGGTGGCTCCAAGCTGCAGCAGAACCTGGGGTAAGGATCCATCCTCCAGCCCTCCTCAGCTTCAGAGGAGCATCTTTCCCCTCTTTGAGGTTTGCAGTGCAGACTCTGCTCATTTATTTAGTCTGGGCTGTTCTGGCTGTGAATTAAAGAGGTGGTCTCATGGGAAGGTAAATTGTCCAGAGTAATAAACTAATTTTTCCCTACCTGCTGTTGTTTCAAATCAAGTGAGATCTGAGTCTGGGCAAATATGAGCACGCATATCACACCGTGTAAATAAGCTGTGATAATACAACCTCTGACATTTGCAAATTTATATGGATTTAAGACTTTCTCATAGATACTAATCTCAATGAACTTCTCTGTTGGAGAAGGCTCATCCAGTTAAATCACAGTCCATTATTAATAGCAGATGACCATCATATATGCAGAGCTTTAGGGTGGTTGAAGGCTTCTTTAAAAGTGTGACACGATGACAATCACTAGATGCTGACTGAGATGATTGAAGGTGGCCCATGAAATTATTGAGTGGATTTCTGCATCAGTGAAAGGGGAGGAGAGATGATCCAAAGCTCCCTAAAGTCCGTGCAAACACTGACTTCATCCAGCCTTGCATCAGGCCCCAGGAAAGCTCTTGCAGCTGCTCTGCAAAGTCATAGAATGAGCAGATGGATTTTGGTGGTGAGCACTGAAAACATGGACATGAAAACAACTCTTGAGAGTTATTTAAAGGCTCTTTTCCTTGTCAAACTCAGGCAGGGAGAGAGCCCGTGCCAGTGCTGCACCCTCAGCACAGGTATCCTGAGTTGCAGCCCACAGAAAGGAAATGTTAAGCCCTTGAGTTGATTTTGCCATTTTTTGTTTAATTCAGTTTTATTTTCTCTTATTTTGAGGTTTTTTTTCAATGTTCTGGTGAACCTGTTTCCAAGGCACTACTGTCTTTTGATATTCTCAAACTGAAACCTTCCTGTCTGCAAAATTTACACCAATTAAATCCATGTCACAACATTATTTATCTGCTTTCCTCTGAAACTGTTGCATACTTTATAGTTTCAGATATACATTGCAAAGTAGCTTCCAAATATCACAGAGCTGAAATCCTGCGACGTCATCTCATCCATGATGTGAATGCAAAACCTAATTTAATCTCTGAGGCTGGTAGTGGAGACAGCATCTTGTAACATGAGGATGTAAATTTTGTATTTCTGAAACCCCTAAGAGAGTATTAAAAGGAAAGCAGGAAATCTCTGGTTGTTTACATTTTTCTGGCTCTAGTTCCTTGTGGCTGCTAATATTCTGATTTTCATTTCCTGACAATATGGTAAATATATTTTGCTTCTGTCAGGATTCATCAACAGATCACCAGCTTTGGACATCATCAAATTTATCCTAAGTCAGATAACCTTTCTCTGCAGTTGGGGTGCAATTCATGCCTTAACTCATTTGAAATTCATCTCTTCCATCTGTGGGGAATGGCCTCTGAAAACCCTTTCTGAACACTTTGATGAAGGCTTCAACATGAGCCTGATATAACAGCTTTATTATATACATAAATTTTAATGATTTATTTTCAGGATAGAAAAGAAAAAAAAGACAAGGAAAGGAAGAAAAAGAAAACCTGTGGAGTTTCCCACCTCTTTGAAAGTGAAGTTAATCAGAAAGCAGATTGGTCTGAGAATTTACATTACTGACATTGAAAACCTTCCAGGCCTTCAGCTGGGCCTTTTTTCAAGTGTGGTACATGATGATGAGATTTTTGCCTTCAGTAAAGACTGTTGTTTCATCAGTTAAAGTTCATCTCTTTAAAGAATCCTTCCCACTAATTTTCTAGGGAAGCAAATGATGTCCACTGTTCATTACAGAATTTCTTTAGTGCACGACTGCCCACAGCAGGAAAGCTGCTGCTCTTATTCAGCCCCACTGGTCATTTCTGCTTATACTGGAGATCTACCAGCAGCTTCTTAAAATAGGACAGACCTAATAACCCAAGAGTTTTCTGTTATAAAAAAATGAGATGGCAGGATGATGAGATACCCTGTGCAATATTGCTTAATATTCACTTACACTTTTATTTCTCCTGTGCATTCTCTTAATGGCATCAACGGCTCGCAGAAGCCACCTTTGATTCAACTTCACTGAAATAATTTCCTTTTCTGTTTAGAAAGATGGCCTAGTAGATATCCAGGTCTTTTGGAAGTCTAGAGTATTTTTGGCCCTGAATTGAAGTTCTTCATTTTTGGCAGCTGCAGATCATTGTTAAAATAGGAGTTTTAAATAAAGATATGAATGGAAGTGCATGGTTATTCTTACAGGGACCACCACAAGAGTGTGTTTTGTGGAGAGTATGGGTTAACAATAAAGCAAAATTAAATAAAGGAATTAGATGATATTGGGAACAAAACAAAACAAAACCACAGCAACAAATCCCAAGCCCATAGTCCAGGCACAGTTTGGGTGTCCAAGACAGGTGCTGTCCATCCAAGTCAGTTCCTTGAGATTCACTACACTAAAAGAAATCCCAAATAATTTCCATCTTCATGTTTTAAGTTAGTTATGTGCCCAATAGGAATTTATCCCTGTGCATTTCTGTCTGACCCCTAAAGATTTGCCTTAGTAGTGCACATTACATCTCAAAGCTTCTAAGAAATGTGCAACTGGTACTCATAGAAACCTGTAAAAAAAGTTCTGCAGCAGTTCAGAATTTGCACCTGAGAGGCAAAGCTGCAGAAGATGACATAATAATGGCAAGAGATATAATAGGTGATATCACGTTTCAGAAGTGGATATTGCTAGCTGAACTTTGGGAATCATGAGAAATTTCATTTCACAAAGGTGGAATGCCCAGCGCCTGGGAGGTGACACGTAATGAATTCGAGTAATTTTGCCCAACCTGTTAAAAACAAATGTTCTTATTGAAGTAGCAGGACCGTATGCATAAAGGTTTTTAAATTACCTGATGTTGAATATGTGAAACATCGGGTAATGACATTGCAAACTCAGCTCTGATTAAATGGCAAGTGAAGAGCGAATCTCAGCAGCATTGTCTTATCACATTAAAACAAGGGGAAAATCTATTTATGAGTGAGCTGACCTCATTTTTTCTCTCATAGCCCGCTGTGCGTGGCAGAGTTTGATATGATTGAAAAGTCTTTGCATAGTTCTTTTAACACGACAATGTTTAATCCAAGAAAATGTTCCTTTTCAACGCCCAACAATTTTTTTTTTTTTTGAGTGATGCAGTTGATATGAGCCCTGAATGGATTTTTTGAGGTTAAAATTTGGGTTCTAACAAATTCTCCCAGAAAGTTCTGACAGAAAACCTCAGGAGCTACCTAAAGCACAAACTTCATGCCTGTACTACAGCAAGGCAGGAAAGAGAAAGAATCAAACCCTCTTAATAATGAGGCCTTGCTTCTTCTCATGGTCACTAGACACAGAGGATGCTTCCTTCAAAGAAATATGCACTCATTTTCTCTTAATATTATTTTTCTTGCAGAAGCAAGAAAGGAGGCTGAGGGGTAACTTTATTTCTCTCTGTACCTACCTGAAAGGGAATTCAGAGTGAAGTGGATGTCAGTCTCTTCTCCCAGGTAACAAATGACAGGAGAAGAGGAAATGGTCTCAAGTTGTGCCAGGGAAGACTTTGAGTTGATATTAAGAGAATTTCTGCCATGGAAAGGGTTGTGAAAGCAATGGAACAGGCTGCCCATGGAATTGGTAGAGTCACTAACCCTGGAAGTATTCGAAAAAATGTGTGGATATGAACCTGAGGACTCAGTTCAGTGGTGAACTTGGTGGTGGTGGTAGGAGGACAGCTGAACTCAATAACCTCACAGGTCTTTTGGAACCTCAACTATTCTATAATTCTACTTGAAAAAAAAGATCCTTCTCATTTAGGATTTCCTTCATGACATCCCAGTAACAAACTAAAGAAATTTGTCTGGAATCATTTTTTTCTGAGGACTGAAACTCAGAAGAGCAAAGCTCGAGATACAGAGGAGGGCTATGACTTTATTTTGTTGCCTTGACATAAAGGTTAAAATTTCCAGCAATGTGTGATCTAAATGTGAGTGAGTGACCAAGAAAATACCATTGGTTTTTCTTCATCCATGGGTCCACTCTGCAATTTAAGCTGCAGTAACTTTGCTCAGTGGCAGGATGGTTCTGTGAGAGGTCTGAGTAGCCGCTGCCTTTCCCTAGCAGGACAGGGCTCCCTGCCTCACATTTGTAGTGTGCAGGGAGGAAGGAGAGAGAAAAGCAGCTTCATGAATATGTGAAATTATTCTGGGAAGCACTCAGGATAATGTAAAAACAAGAGACATAAAACACTGGCCAGCTAAGACACTAAGAGAGATGAGATAGCAGACCTGGCAAGGCATCCATTTGCACAACTGTGGCAAATCTTGTGGGTTTTTTGGGAATGAGCAGAGTTACTGGCATTTGAGTTTCATCTTGGATTCAGTATCAGGAGGAAAAATGCTGACTTATGTTAAAATGTGTCTGGTTTCAGGACAGATTCAAGGAGATGGATGCTTGAGCACTGGAGTACCCAGCCAAGGCTGCCAAGGATGCAAATCTCTCAGTGCCCATCCAGTGCCTCGTTACTATTCCACCATTCCTGAGAACCTGCCATGGGGAAATACCAGGCTTTCACCTTGCAGCTGCTTTTAACTACAGAGCAAGCAAATCACAGCTGTAAAAGGTGACAGAAACCCTTAAATTCTCATTCACGTGTTACTGGAAATAAACCTTAAAAAAGCCCACAGAAGACACACAAAATGGTTGGCATTAAACTATTCCAGCCAAGGGAGCAGGAACTGTGTGCTCGAGTTCTGCTGAAAGGGAGCTGGTGGAAGAATAACGTGGTTTGTGCAGAAGTAGAGAAAATGAGAGCTGAAAATGTTCCCTATCAGGAAAGAAAAACACACTTGCATAGCAAGAGCTGCTGTCTCACTGATGGGTGTTTTCAGAGCAGCAGCAATGCATATTTAAACACAAGAAGTACCTTTCTCAGATAATTTTTTTAAAGACTATTTAGCTATGAAGGAAACAAAACTGGTTTTAGTCAATGAGGACAGAGATGGAATGGATAAAACTCTTAACACTGGAAATAGAACAGCAACTTATAACATTTTCATTAAGAACAGCACTGGAAATAAATTGCTGCACAGAGACCTAATTAAAAAAGAACTAATAAATTCTACAGATGTAAATAGGATGCATTTTTTTCATCCATCTGGGTTCTGGATGCTGTTAACTCTGGGTGATGCTGGTTTTACATACATATGCTGGTGTTATTCCTACAGATGGTGCCAGGGCTGAGGCACAGGACAGAAGGAAGCTTCACACGTTTGCTTTGCTCACACTCTAGCAGTCAGTACTGGATTAATGCAAACCCTAATCCCATCAGAAAAGGGATATTTTAGCAGACACCAGGGAGACTAATGCAGTTGATCCCTGCTTATGGCAGGAAAATGCACATGTGTCAGGGATTTCACTCTGATATTTGTGGATAACCTTGATAAATCTTTTGGACACCTCCTCATTTGGACCTTAGTGGGCTGCTCATAAATAAGGGGAAGAAATAGCTGAGTTGACTTTCTTTTGATCTCTTCTACCATTCTTCCAGTGTAGGTGGGTAAAATATCCTGCCAAGTGGATGTTTATTCTATTTTCTACTGTTCCAGATTAGTCAATATGGAATATTACGGAGGAGATTCTTTTCATTCAAATTCAAGTGCTCCAGATCAACACAAATCACCCTCATTTCTCTTTAGAGAGGAAAGATGACAGTCTGGCTCATCTTTAACAAATCTATTCAATAGCTAAAAAACAAAAAATCTATGCATTAGCCTGAAAGAGAACATCAGGAGACAAGTTCAGGTTTAGTTGTCTAAACATCAGTGACATTAATCTCATCTTTCATTTTTTTCATATTTTAATCCTGAAGTAAATATTTCTGTACAACCTTATTCTGTTCACGGGTTTTTATGGTTTGCTTTGTATATTTTTTCTATCAATAAATTTTCAGTGACCTGAATAGATGAGTGTTTAAACAACTAGTGTCAGAAAGAAGCTTTTATTAAAAATGTGCCCTTTAGAACTTCCTTCCTTCCTTCCTCCCTTCCTTCCTTCCTTCCTTCCTTCCTTCCTTCCTTCCTTCCATGTACACACAAAGTGTTCCCATTTTCATATGGAATCCAGATTATCTTCATTTTCTTGGGCAGCATTATTGGAAATAAGCATAAGTATCAACTCTCATGTTAAATCCTCCTGGGACCCATCTTATAAATTCTTTAGTTACTGCATGGATACAACTCCCATCTTGTTTTCCCCATAATGTTCTTCATGCACAGAAAAGCAATCCTATCCTCCAATATGTATCTTCTCCTACCATCCTCACCAAAAATGAATAAAATAAAACCCACAGGTTGAAGAGAAGAATAGAAAAATATTTCAAAAGAAAGATCTCCGAGTTACTAAGCAAGAAACAATGTCAGAACTCCCTGAGCAGGAAATAATCCGAAGCTTGGACAGTGCCTGAGGGAATGTTTTATGTACATAATTTGTTATTACTCTTCCTTGAGTGCCTGTTCATGGGTGCTGCTGGAGACAGTGAAGGGGTGAAATATTATTTTCTGCTGGCCAGGCTGGGTGTCCTAACATTCCCAAAATCAGCTGTGTCAGATTCATGGGGGTGTGGCATCCATTTAACTACTTCCTGTTTATTATCACTGCTGGGAAGAGCAGCGCTAAAGGGATTATGTAGAGTTCCAGAAGTGTCTCTATATTTTTTGGAAAGAAACAGGAGTTTTTTGGGGATGGAAGATAATCATGAGTAGCCACTGAGGAGTGAGTTATACATTATATATTCTGCATCTGGTTCCATTTCTATGAGCAGAAATCATTAAGATTTTACTTACTCCTTAGAATGTAGTGCTATAAGGGATCAAAAGAGAAAAAAAGGAGAGATGGAGAATTTAAGGGCTCCAGGAGAGACACAGAGAAACCTTTTGGGTATCAAAAAAAGACCTTTTACAGCTCAAGTCTATTAAACAAGAGGCAAAGGAAGACAAAAAGGGATATCTGTTTAAGTATTTTTAACAGATCTTGGATACTGCAGTGACTGAGGTGTTTGATGTGCTTAGAATAAAAGTGAAAAACTATTGTGGACAAAATACAAGATAGGAAATTCCCAAGAGTTACTGTGAATCCATGGAATGGATAGAGATTTTTGAGTTTTCTTTATGTCTCTGTAGTTGTTTGAAGAGCAGAATAATTTTGGTAGTTGATGCACAGCCTTCTCTGTCCAGCACAAGCAGGTCCCCAAGACAATGGCATTTAGCAATGAATTTTGGGACTGCCCATGGACTTTTCCACAGGGCTTTTACTGCACATCATATTTTACAGGACTGAATAGAAGCCTACACATCCTCACATGCACCAAACAAGAGGAGAGCCTTTCCCCTCAGATACTGAACTTTCCTCTTAACAAGAATGGCAGCAACACTGAAAAACCAAGCAAACAATCAGACTAAAAAAATCAAAGGCATAATATTTATTGTTCTTCACCTGCAGCTGGCAGCAGCTGGAAAAACCAGAATAAATTCAAAGTACACCTTACCAAATGTCTCTTTAGATATCTTTTGCCTTCACTGCACTGGATTCCTCCTCTGGAATTCCTTCTTTGGAGGGAGCAGATTCCTGCAGCACCACACCCCAGCCCATCACTCGAAGTGACATCTCAAAGCACACAATTCCTCTCTATATTCCCCCCTCAATACAGCTGCAGTGCAAATGTAGCTGGGAATAAAGAACTCTCTCCTCCTCTGCAGCAGGTGGAGCCCAGAGCTCACCCTTGTCTGCAGCAGCCGCGATGAAGTTGGAAAGATTCCTCCACAGCAGGAGGGATCACACACATTTGGGAGACCACTTCACCTGTTATCCCCAACTCTGAGGATGCAGGAGAAGTTAATCATTATGAGAAGAATGGGAGCACTCACTGACTTGTGTCAGGCTGTGATTTAGACCGGTTTCATCTTTGTTCTTTGGAGAGGAATAGTAAATATTTCACAGGGAAACCGCGATGCTACTTAAAAAGCACTTACCTAATTAAACCTCAAGTGCAGGAATCTTTATTCTGCAGAGCTGCACTCTGTGATGCTCAGCACCTCAGGCTGTACCTCAGCCATATGGCACTTTAATAGGCACTAGCAGAGGGAGCCCTTTTTATATTTTAACAGATGGGTGCATGCTATTGGGGTTGGAGCAGAGGGCAGAATGAAAGAAAATGCAAGGAAAGAGAATAAAGAAAAAGACAAAGTTCAAAGGATGAATTCTTACTGCATTCTTCCACTTCTGCTCAAAACAGCTTGAGGTCTTGTTTCTTTCCTAGAAGGAGCTTCTCTTGTTTCCAACCCCTTGGACTCAGACTCACTGATCACAAACCATTTCACAGCAGATTTACTGCGTGAGGCATTGTGCTTGCAGCAGAAATACCACTGCTGATTTCAGAGTCTGCTGGCCCAACAAATACTTGCATGAGTTTAGGAGTAGGATTGAAGCTTTTGTAGTGTTTCTTCTGCTGTACCTGTGCCCCTGTATATTACACAGTCTGGGCTGAATTAAAAAAATGACTAGAAAACCTCAGAAGGGAAAGTCAGTGCAGAGCATGTTGTTGAGAAAACAGGGTCAAGAGAATCCAAAAAAGACCAGAAATGGGAGGCCTTGAAAATAAGTAATTTAAGGAAACATTTAGCTTTCAGTTTGATCTTGAGGAAGACCAATGGGGTCCTGGGATGCATCAGGAAGAGCATTGCCAGCAGATTGAGGGAGATGATCCTGTCCCTCTGCTCAGCCCTGGTGAGGCACATCTGGAGTGCTCTGTCCAGCTCTGGGCTCCTCAGGACAAGGAGGAGCTCCTGGAGCAGGTCCAGGGAAGGGTTATGGAGATGATGAAGGGACTGGAGCATTTCTGATAAGGAAAGGCTGAGGGATCTGGGGCTGTTCAGTCTTGAGAAGAGACAACTGAGAGGAGACCCCATCCCTGTCTGTCCCTGTCTGCAGGGAGGGCTCAGAGCAGGGACCAGGCTCTGGTCCTGGGGCCCAGCAATGGCACAAGAGGAACAGGCAGAAATTGATTCCCAGGAAGTTCTGCCTGAACACGAGGAAGGGTTTCTTCCCTGTGCAGTCACCAAGCACTGAACAGATTGCCCAGGGAGAGTGTGGAATCTCCGTTCACTGGAGACATTCCAGAAGTGTCTGGATGCAATCCTGAGCCAAGAGCTCTGGGATGGCCCTGCTGGAGCAGGGAGGTGGGACCAGGTGACCCCACTGTGGTCCCTCCCAGCCAGACCCATTCTGTGGTTCTGTGTGATCTGGTAAGACTCTGGTTGTAATTGCAGCAATTGAGCAAATAAGAGTATCAGCCAAATAAGAGTATCAGCCAAAGGGACCATAGGGTTAAAGGATTATTATTCAATTTACACTGAGGTTGCTACATGGTTTAATGTTTCCCAAATCTGTTTGGATGGCTGCCATTTCATAGCTTTGGTGCCTCACCCAAAACATTGTGTGATGCCTGTCTTACCTTCTTATTTTTCCTTGACTGTACTTCCATAAATACCATTCCTTTCATTAAATGCAATTTTTTCCCCACTTCACAGGGTAAGTTTAATTTGTCCCTGCAGCAAGTTTTTACCCTCTGGGGATAGATAGGGACCCATTCTAGGGAGCTGTGATGCAGAGTGGCTGCATCACTCAACGTGGCACTGCAGATAATTCTGCCTGCTGATATTCCTGCACCAGTTCTGGGACTGCATCCCCCAGGGTTAAGCACCTGCAGCAGCTCAGATATCCTTCTACAAGGGTACACAACATGAAAACTATTTAGTGTGTGCTCTTGCTAAAACACTCTGTGTGTTACCTTGTTCTATAAAAACTGCAAATCCATGAAATATATTAAATATTTATTTGATCAGTGATTTTTCTCTATTTGCTCTATCTTCCAGTGTGCATCAGTGTACCATAAAAAACAATGTTCTGTGAATGTGTTCTCAGAGCATTAATTCCTTTATTGAGAAAATCTCTTGTTATTTTAATCCTCCATCTGAATTCTTTATGAAGAAAATTATAATTAATGTAGAGTTTTTATTTTCATTATTATTCATCACTCTCTGCAATAGTTCATTATTTTAAAAAGGCAAATCTGGATGTTTCCCACAAAGCACAGATTTCATATCGGATTCTACTGAATTTAAACTACAAGAAATAAAAGAAAATGTGTTAAAATGTTTATGTGTATTTCAAATTATATTTCCAAAATTATCTGTAGTGCTCTGCCATATTTGAATGGCTGTGTGAGAAAATTAGATCAGCTCGTGGCTGTCACATTGGAACCTTTTGATGGGCCTAGCAGGTCATGCCAGCCATGACATCAAATTTTATTCTTAGAACATTATCAATTCTTAGATTTTCCCTTTATTTAACACGCTGGAGACTTTTGACTGGAAATATCTGGTTTATATAGTTAGGTTTTTTTTTTTAATTTTTTGCCTTTGTGGCCAGGCCTGTTTTGGTCAGGTTTTACCCAAAAATTGAGAATTGTCATGGATCAGCTCTACACAGGGGTAGGATATTCTAAGTCCAGCATGGGTTCCATGCAGTCAATAATAGAGTTTCAGCAATACATCTGCTTTTTCCTACTTTGGAAAATGCCTTTTTTTTCCTCTTTTTCTTTTTTCTGTTGTTTTGTTTTTTTTTTGGGCGAGGGGTCTCATTCTTTTAATGGATCTTTTTTAGTTACTCCCAAACTGTGCAAACTGAAAGGAAGAAGCTCTTCCAACTTGAAAGTGAGAAAACAGCTGTGATGAACTCTCCATAAGGAAACTGGAAAGCACTGCACCATCTCTGGGAAGTTGGTCGTGAAGCTTCTGCAAACACACTGGGTCTGGTTCTCACATTAGGAACATTTTATGCTTAATGTAATTCAGTTTATGGCCCCAATGCACTGCAAGAGTGGTGTAAATTGGCATTAAAGTTAATGAGAATTAGGCCTAGGGATTCTAATATTTGTTTTCTACAGTGTTTGAAATTACTTCTGTTGTTTTATAGCAATGTTTAAAAGTCAGCACAGACACATTATAAATAAAAAAATCTTGGGTCACATTCATCCATCCATCCATCCATCCATCCATCCATCCATCCATCCATCCATCCATCCATCCATCCATCCATCCATCCATCCATCCATCCATCCATCCATCCATCCATCCATCCAAGAGAAATCCTCTGCAATATTTGATCTAGAGTCTAAGCCTTGATTTAATTACAAGTAGGATTAATTTGGCCTTTTAAATGTAGATGTGGATACAGTACTTTGTCTAATTCCATATTTCAATCATTTAAAACCTTCAACACTTTATTCAAAGGTAAAAGTTTCCATGAGCCTCATTTCACATTTCTTCTGTGAGTAAAAAAATGATGCAAGGATAACAATGATAAACACAAATGGTGTATCATGAATAAGTTTCAAAATGCTGACAGGAAATATTTGCCCTTGCAGTAAAGAAATGCTTTGGGAAAACAGAAACAGATATTTCCTTTACCTTCAAATGCAATAACTTTTTTAATGACTTGGGAGCCACCTGATTGTTTGCTATGAAACTCACTGTTTCTGCTTATGTAGGGATTTTGTTTATTATTATGGTCATATTTGTCTTTCTCTATCCAAAATTGGTTGGTGCCCAAAGGAAAACATTAAAAAAGAATTCACAAATTTCCAATATTTCATCATTTCAGTTATATTTTAGCAAATATTCAGATCTCTGAGGTACCCTCAGAGCTGTGTTTTGCAGTGGTGTTATATTTCTATGAGGCTGGAGAGAAATATCACAGAAACCCAAGAATACAAATGTACTGAGACTGTTCTTTTTAGGAGGAAAAATTTGTATGACTACAAAAAAGTAACTGCAATCCATGCAGATACTCTTTGCACTTTCTTACTAAAAGTAATCATTTCTATATAGGCCAAAATATAACAAAATAAATATTTCTAAATATATTTACTGCCATACATTATTTCAAGGCAAAAAAGTGGGAGATAAACCTTAATAATTGATGAGACAAAGGGGAAAAGGCTTCAAGCTGTGCCAGGGGAGATTCAGGCTGGATATTTGGAAAAATTTCTTCACAGAAAGAAGGGTTAAACATTGGAACAGGCTGCCTGGGGAGGTGATGGACTCACCATGCCTGGAGTATTTAAAAGATTTGGCAGATATGAAATGATTTACTGGGCACAGTGGGATTCAGTCAGAGGCTGGAGCTGATGATCTTTGGAGGTTTTTCCAACTGAATGATTCTGTGATTCCATGATTTAGCACAAGTGTTCAGAATATTTCTTGGAAGTTAAGTTCAGTGTCCTGAAAACCATCTAAGACACAGAGCAATATTCAAATGACATGGCAAAGGAGGTGTCCCATTCTTTACATAAATATAAGTACTCCTATTTGTTGAAATTTCATAGATATTCATGGCTGGTGTCTCTATGGTATAGAAATCCTGTTGAAGAAACATTTTTTACATGGACTAATAATTCGGGATAACTGAAAATGTGAGAAAATATGTCTCATGGGAATTTCTGCAAACATCATTGACAAAATCATATGCTCCAGGCTTGAGGTTTCTTCCAGGTAATTAAAAAAAAGGACACAAAGCAATCCCAAATCCAGTAAAGAAAAGATCAAATTCAATATATCACCTCCAAAATACTTGGAAGTATATTCCAGAAAACCATACAAAGATGTTGATATAATCCTTTAACATAAAACAGGAGTATGTGCTTTGGAAACTCAAGGAATTCTGACTCACTGCTCACAGAATTGAAATCAAAACACACATAAATATAATTTTAAGCTCAGGCTAATTTTTTTTTTTTTTTTGACAGAGGATGCCTTAATAAAGGACTTAAAGAGGAATGGGGAAATAGATTTCCTTCTCTTTCCCTACCCAGAGATCAAGAAGGCAGAAATGCCAAGGTGCACTTACTGCCTTGAAAAACAAAGACTGACAATTAACATTTCTGTTTAGAAGCTGGTGTAATTTTCTCCCCTCCAGTGTGCACTAATTAGCTCTGGAAATACAAAACATGTTTGTGTAACTTTGTGGGTTCTCATTTTCTAAACCTTGCAATCAGGAGGACAGAAATTCTTATTAATGCCAATCTTTTTCCTTAATGCTATTCTCTTTTGAGTCTTGTTTGTTTGTTTTATTTTAAAGGACTGCCAGTGGAAGAACTACACTTTGTAGAATCTGTTTCTAAAGTGAGTAGAGGGATTTCCAAACTCTATAAAATCATACTTCTTATGTAAAGGAAGAGAGAAAAAAGACAGTTTGCTGAAGCAAATTATCCCTTGAAAAATTCAGAACCTGAAAAATTCAGAATGTTGGGCTACCCTCAACGTCAGCAAAATTTCAACATAACCACAAAAGATTCTAGAAAAAAAAAGCTAAATATTCCATCACCAGCACTTCCATCTTCTTCTGCCATATGCCATTTCCCTTCTCCTATTTGCATTTAAAAGTCTTCTCCTGCACTGCCTTCATATCATATTTGGAGAAGAGACCTCAGAAGAGATGGCTTGAAAGGGAAACATCTGTCACAGGCCCTGGTGCCACACGTTAGGAGTGCCTTTGTGGAGCTGACAGTTCATTTGAAGGTGAGAGTCCTGTTTCTGCTGCTTTCTCTCCCTTTCTGGCTCTGCTCTCGCTGTGCCGTGAGGCCTTGACCCCCTGCATTTTTTAGCCTATGGACTCTAAATATGAACTATGTTCACAGAATAATAGAACCAAAACTCTTTGGGTTGGAAGGGACCATAAAGATCATCTCATTCTACCCCCTGCCACGGGCAGGGACACCTTCCGCTGTCCCAGTTTGCTCCAAGCCCCATCCAGCCTGGCCTTGGACACTTCCAGGGATGGGGCAGCCACCTGGGCAACCTGTGCCAGGGCCTCACCTCCTTCAAAATAAAGAATTTTTTCCATTATCTAATCCAGACCTACTGTCTCAGTTTGAAACTGCATTTTCTAGAAATTAAACAAACCATTTCTGAACACGAATGAAAACTCACTGGGAAGTGTGGCTCCTGCCTGATCTCTGAGGAACAGAACTCCCTATCTTGGTACTCTTGTTTGGGAATGGGATGGGATGGAATGGGATGGGATGGGATGGGATGGGATGGGATGGGATGGGATGGGATGAGCAACAAAATACAGAAGGGGCCTCATGGAACTTGAAGTGACAAACTGGAAAGTCCAGGTCTCCCTTAAGTGTTATACAATAGGGAGCACTTAGAATGACCAAAATGCTTCTTTAGTGATTTTCTGCCAAGAGGTACTGACCCCAAGATTGATTAGGATCATGGAATACTTCAAGTTGAGAAGGACGCATGCTAAAACTAAACCATCTGACTAAGCTTTGTCCCAGCTAACCAGCTTTGTCCACACTTCTCCTTGAACTCTGACAGACTTGGTGCCAGGACCACCAAGACCAGGACCCTGCTGAGACCTCACTCTCAGGGAAGAACCTTAAAATGTTTTTTATCTTAATGGAAAACCTTCAAATCCTGCTGGATGAAGATGTGATGTGATTCGCTGGGTTTCCTTAAAGNCCTTGGACACTTCCAGGGATGGGGCAGCCACAGCTTCTCTGGGCAACCTGTGCCAGGGTCTCAACTCCTCCAAAATAAAGAATTTTTTCCATTATCTAATCCAGACCTACTGTCTCAGTTTGAAACTGCATTTTCTAGAAATTAAACAAGCCATGTCTGAACACAAATGAAAACTCACTGGGAAGTTGGGCTCCTGCCTGATCTCTGAGGAACAGAACTCCCTATCTTGGTACTCTTGTTTGGGAATGGGANCTCAAGTTGAGAAGGACCCATGCTAAAACTAAACCATCTGACTAAGCTTTGTCCCAGCTAACCAGCTTTGTCCACACTTCTCCTTGAACTCTGACAGACTTGGTGCCAGGACCACCAAGACCAGGACCCTGCTGAGACCTCACTCTCAGGGAAGAACCTTAAAATGTTTTTTATCTTAATGGAAAACCTTCAAATCCTGCTGGATGAAGATGTGATGTGATTCACTGAGTTTCCTTAAAGGCTATAAATAAATGCAAATTGTGGGGTGCTTTCTTCTTCTTTTCATAAAACATTTGGAAGGTGGAGAGAACAGACCGTCTAATTTTCTGCTTTAACAGCGGCTTGTTATATATGAAGTCATTAGGAACAATTAAGTGATGATGCTGAACATTTTAATAATGGAATTAGAAACCTGAGAAAGTACAGGAAATGTATAATCTATGTAATTTGGGTCTCCTTTCACCCAATTCTGCTGCTGCTACCGCTCCTTGTAGCTTCATCACAGCAGACTGTGCTCTCTGTGACCTCAGCCTCAGCACAGTGAGCTTTTGAATTCAACTTCATCTGTGGGAATAAATAAAAACTCCTTGGATTTAAATATTAAATCCAGTTGGTAATGGACTGGATTTGGTTTGTGTTCAGAGAAGAAAGTCACATTCTTTCAAAATCGCAAAAAAAAGTCAAGAAAAAGGAGAGAACAAAAAACATTATTTGCAGTTTGGAATTAAATTTTTTGGGATAACTCATTCAAATTCCCTTTTGACTGTTGAGTCAGGAATCTTGTAAAGATGGGAAAAACGTGTCACAAAATTGCTAATTTTTTTTAATCCCTATTCTGGTAGCTGCAGGTGCTGTGATCAGTCTTACTGGAGCACGGGACAGGGATCTCTGGGTTGTTTTAGATCTTTTTAGAAGATGAACACAAGTTCAGCTTTTGATTTCAGCTCTGGAACAAAAAGGAGTTTAGTTTCCTGTTCTGCAGCATCACTCAGTCCTTCTGGCACCAAACACCAACCAGCTGCAAAGTTCATTAAAAAACAATATCCTATCATGAATGGTTACATCAACACCCAAGCTGAAGCTAGTCTGCAATGAGAATTTTTCCTTTAAAAAAAAAAACCAAACAAACAGCAAAACAACAACCAAAAAAGACAGAAATTTAGTCAGATGAATATTTCATCACCCAGTTTACTTCTCCACTTTGAACACAAATTGATGCTTCAGCAGGACTACAAGGCAGGCAGCCACCTACAGAACTTCCCCAGGCAGAAATCATATGTACTTTTTGAAGTTAAACAGAAATAAGACAGTGACAATTTTTTCCGTTTTGTTCCCCTAATTGCCAGACAAAGTGCAATTTTCTGTTCTGTTCTATCAACCAGATGCCCTTGTCATCCACCATCGTGCTACAGTAATGGAACTTGACGTCCTCTCTGTTGTTTCTTGCTGCATTTGTGTGACTCAGTGCTCAAAATAAAAATGTACTAAGAATACCAAAGGTTGTTGTCATAGAAAAGTTATGAAATTCCTTTCATCTAATTGCTTTCAGTTTGGTTTTTTTTTTTTCAGTGCTGGGGCTTTTGAAGTTGTCTTGATGAGCACTCAGCCATGGGATTATGTACCAGCCAACACATCAGTTTTCAGCAGAAATCCTGCTAAAGGTAAAATGTTCCAAGGTACTTTGGCACCTAAAGCACCAAATGCAGACCTGAGCAAACTTCCCAAAGATATGAAAGCTTCAGGATTGCTTTTGAATGCTTTACTCAGTTGAAAAGCTGTCCAGAAATGAAAAATAGCCACAAATTACCCCAGAGCACTACAAACCTGCTGAAGTTGTGGTGCTCACCACTTCAGGCATTGGAGCATCACAAAAGGTTAAAAAGAAAGGAAGAAATTGTGCCATTGGTTCTTGAAGCCAGGACACACAGATGAGTCTAAGTATGAGAAATCCCTGTAATTTGTTAAGAATTATGAAAGCAAATCAGCCATTTCATGACTGCTTTACAGTTCCACATCAGTAAAAACCTCAAACTTTTATTGGCAAGGCCAGTCCAAGGCTGAGAGAGAAACTTCACTTGGAAAGATAATGACATACTAAAAATGGAATGGAATGGAATGGAATGGAATGGAATGGAATGGAATGGAATGGAATAGAATAGAATAGAATAGAATAGAATAGAATAGAATAGAATAGAATAGAATAGAATAGAATAGAATAGAATAGAATAGAATAGAATAGAACAGTTGGATTGAGCCTGCAATGACCTTCCAGCCCACGGGAGTTATTTTAAAGTTCAGATCACTTTTCTTCTTCACAAAAAAGTAGGTGCACAAAAACCAGCAAGGACAACAAGTACTGAAACAAAACTGAGGGGCTGACTCATGGGAAGAAACATTAAAATTTAATGTATGTAATTTTCCTTAGTGATTTTGGAATATGGTGAGAATTTGCAAAAATCGCAAATATAAAATTAGAGGTGGCAGGTCGAACATTTAGAGCCTAAACAAGAATGAGGTGAAGAGATGGTGAGGAGGGAATGACTGGTGAGTGGAAAATATTCTCCCAAAACAGAGGAAAAGACTGGGAGGTTTATTATGCAAATGCAATGACACGGTAATGTAGTTAAAAGCATGTAAAATAATAATATCTTACCAAAGTCAGTTTATAACTCAGAATTGATCCAGAATTATAGAGAATCACAGAGTAGGAAAAAATTGAAAAGCTGTATTCCAAGTGACTGACAAATCCCACACATAAACTCACATCTGGACTGTGAAAATCACTGCCCTGTGATGCATTTCAGGTTTTAGTGGAGCAGTTCCTTGAGGTGTGGATAATAATGCTATCAAACTACATCCAAAAATATTAAAAAAAGAAATTGAGAGCATATGACACTTTCACTGTTAATAGTTTTAAACCCCAACTTTGGGAACTAGCAATTAGTATGAAAGTGAAGTTTGGTCAAGGTGAGAGAGGAAGTATTTTCATCTTGTATTTAAAGCAATCTACATTTTATTCCAAATATCTGCACCAGAGCTCAGGGATGCTCCTCTCTTGTGATTCCAGCCTAACTCAAGCCAAGGAGGTTATGGGCTGGAGAGTAAGAATAGAAGTAAATCAATAACATTCTAGGAAGAGGGGAGAGGTGAAAGTCCTGAAGTGAGATACATTCATAACAAAACCAGACAAATTACTTCACCACAGCACCTCAGCCAGACAGGAGCCTCTGTCCACAGCATCCCAACTGCACTGTGGCAGCACAACGGCCTTAGAGATCATCTTCCACCTTCAGGTCTTGTAAAGTTTGTAAATATTCTTATTTTAAAGGATTTTTTTTCTGCATTCGCCCTTATACCTTACTCTCACTAGATCTGATGCAAGCCTGAGCGAGTCAAAAACTACACAAAATCATTCTCAACCCAGAATGGGAGTCACAGCGCAAAGAAAAACTACAAAATCAACTACTTTAATGGTCAAAGGAGTTTGAAAAGAAAAGGCAAAATTTTTAAACCTATAAATAATAACCTCTGTTTCACCAGAGGCCAGAAGGACTCTGCCACATTCCTGAATGTCTCATTCCAGGTACAGGGAGTTGTTAACACAAACCTGCTTGAGCTAGGGAATGACATATTCAGGCTTTCATCCCAGGGGAATTTTGCTGTGTTTTGGGTATCAGATGGTGAACGTAAAACAGATTTTAAGACTCCTTACAGGCATTTTTGAGCCACAAGGAGTTCAAATGGCTCACCAAGAGCTGTGTGATGAGCAGATGACAGAATTCACTTTTCATCACGAAAGTGGATAATATAAAGCTCAAAATTCTAGTGCAACAGCTGTTAAAGACAGTGACCCATGTGCTTTAGTACCATTTGTTTTGCATGTATTTATCCTATAATTAGACAGCACAGTGTTCCCACCTTTTTATGCTGAAGTTGCCTGCATTTATTTCAAGCTTTAATTTCCTCTCCCCAAGGATTTATCTCCACTGTCACACAGTTTATCATGGATGTTGGATCACTGGTTATCTCTGGAATGAATTGGCTTTGTCAAAATCCTGGCTTTTTTTTTTTTTTTTACTTTTTTTTCCTCTCCGTTTTGCTGACATTTTTTATTTTATTTTATTTTATTATTATTCTCTTCTTCTCCCAGGTTTGTAATGTGCAAGTGTATCCATTGCTGGAAATAACCTTAGCTTTAATAGCCTCATTGATGAGGCCATAAGGGGGCACATAACCATTTAAATGAGCTTACCCAGAATGATTCCCTGCCAGAAATGCTTGAAACATCCTGTACATCTCTGCTTCCCTTTCAATGAGGGTCATTCTTTGCTTGCTGATTGCCACAGATCACCTCATACAGCAATGCAAACTTGGTAAACTGCTTAAACTTTGCTCTTTTTTTATCCACAGTCCTAAAATATTCTTCAGGTGCCCTGCTGAGAAATTCTAATGTAGCCATTTCTCAGTCAGGGGACAGATTCTGGCAGTGGCAGCCGGATTATTTCTTTTGTCATTCATCTGAGAAAGAGATGCAGGGCTGGATTTGCCTGTGTTTACCAGAAGCATAAGGATGTCCACATCTAAACTCTTCAGAAATTTAAAATTCTTTAGAGATGTCAGCTGCATGATCCATCCAGGTGCTCCTGTCATCATACCACAAGCTCTCAGGAAGTGCAGGCAAAGGCAATGCCTGTTCCTTGCTTCCCTCGACTTTCACTCACAGAGAAAGAACCATCCAAAGTCTTGGGTATCTGCAAAGCTTCAGGGAATGCACATCTGCTGCTAAGGTCTGCTGTGAACCTGCAGGCTGTCACCTGGCCCAGCTCTCTGGATGAAACAGGCCATCAACATGAATAATTCAACATCCAAATGCCACCAAACCACTTTTGACAAAAACATCTCTGCACTTCAGGTCCTCATTCATAAAATCTGAACAAAACAGGGTGATCCTACATAAAAGGGGTGTTTGGGAGATAAGCCCTGAAATGTAAGGGTTAAGTGAGATATGGATGCTCCCAAAGAAGAGATTAACTTTATGGTTTTGGTTTGAGTGGTGTGCAGTAAATTAAATCTGTGATCACATGGTAAAGACAAGAGGGAGAAATTATTGTTCACTGGCCACTCACCACTCTGTGCCTAATGTCATGTTCCTCAGATGAGTGAAGTTTATATCACACCAGAATATATACAAAAGAGAGCTGAAATAAATTATCTAAGCACTATTAATTTTCATCTTTGCTAACAATAAAACAGTTTAATTTTTAAATATTATATTCCTTTTAAAGTTCTATATCTTTGAATAAATAGTATAAATAAATAAATAAATTTATACTCATTTCATATAAAACAAACTCCTGCTTTGTTGCTGAATCATGTGATTATTTTTTCTTAACAGCTTAAATTTAAGTTGAATATATGTGGAAAAGTGGTAATTGCCACGTGTCAAGAATTGTTTCATTTTAAAGCACAACCAGACAACACTGAAAGTCAAGCACCGAACGCAAAATTCTTCATTCAGACGTGACAGTTCTCTTTGTCTTTTTTTAGGTGCTTTGCCACACCATACTCATTTTTTGGGGACAGCTAATTTAAATACAAATGCCAAAGAATTCCTCTCCTGTTAGGTTCCAATTGGGACTAACCCTAACCACCAGCTGGCTGTTCCCCTTTGATGAGGCTCACCTTGCTTTGCAGCCTGCCTGGGTGTCAGAAATAACTCGATGGGATTTGCCTTCAGGGAGTTCTTGCACTCCCTCTTGGAGGAGCCAAGACTCCAATATATTCATTTTGTCAAGGCTGAGTTAAAAATGAACCAATCCCTCTCTTTGTGTGGAGAGGCTGAGGTGGCAATTTCACGTTCATGGCAACTTTCTTTTGATGTCTGCAAGAGGCTCCCTGTGATTTCAATATCACCATTCACATTTCATTGAATTTAGCTGCTTAATGCAGGACTCATTACTGGCCTGGTGCTTTCCTGTCAGTGCTCTGAACTCTCCTCCCTGAGCAGGGACAGCAGAATCATGGTGCAGTAGCTGGTCACAGTGCCAGGGACTGAGAACCATGGCAAGAGGGGTTTCCTTGCCCTTTCCATGGAGTATCAAGGTCCAGGTGTTACTGAAAATTGGTGTCTTCAGGTTGTTTAAGACTGATGCTGCCCAGCTGTGGTCTGCAGCTTTTTCACTGATCTCTTCTCTCTGGTGATCCGTGGCAGAACCTGAGGGAATGTCCTGAAGTTGTGTCAGGGGAGATTTAAGTTAGATATTAGGAAAATATCAACCAGGGGGATGTTGGACACTGCAACTCCAGGCTCCCCAGGGCAGTGGTCATGGCAGCACCTGATGATGCTCAGGAAATGGAAAGTGAGGCCAGGTTGGATGGGGTTCTGGGCAGCCTGGTCTGGTGGAAGGTGCCCCTGCCCATGGCAGGGGTTAGAACTGGATGATCTTTGAGATCCTTTCAACCCCAAACCATTCTGTGGCTCTTTTACCCTCTAGAATTGGACCTGCCAGCATCTTCAAGGGCGAGCTGCTGAGTATCAAGCCAGCAGGGGCAGGACCACACAGGCTCTGCTCTCAGACTCTCTCATCCATTACAACTCTCACAAAAAGAACAACTCAAGCCAGGATGAGCTGTGAGAAAATCCCTATAAAAGTGAATCCATTTCAGCAGAGTTTGGGAGGACAGCAGTCGAGATCCTGCTGCCAACGGGGGTCCCACCAGCTAACAACAGCCTTCAAAGATGTCTTCATAGAAAGAAATGGTTCTTTTATCTGTCTTCCTGACAGGGAAGCAGGTTAGGAGAAACTTAGCAGCACTTTTTTCTAAAGATGCTCAACAGGAGCCTCGCTGCAGAGATTGAGATGAAAGTGGTCTCAGCTTCTCCATGCTGGAAGGTTCAATTTGGTGGCAGTCACTTTGCAGCAAAGCAAATCAGTGGCCTCATCCCCATTCCTGGGAGGCCTTCATGGTTAAAGGTACCAATGATTGTGGCTGTGCTGCTGATATTGTCTGGAGAGGTGCCAGGGGATATATTCTTTGTGCCTCTCAAAGATTTTTGTGATTTTAAGGGACAGCATGAAGTCTTGTACGACCTTAGATGAAAACTTAATCACTCAAGAATTTCTTGAGCTTTGATTACACTTTATTCCTCACAGATGAAATATATGCACTTATATGTGTATATGTATAAAGGCAGTTTTACCCAAACTACATAAATTAGCAGTTCAAATTCAGGATGTGAAATGGGGCAGGTATGACTAAAGATGTGAAATAAGACACATCATTCATACATTAAACAGGAATCTGGAATAAAACTTTTCTCTCAACCATGAAAGATGTCCTTCCTCCCTGTTTTTCATTTTCCCCTCCTCTTCACATAGCATTTCTCATAACCCATCACTTCAGCCTGCCCTGTGTCCATGCAAAGGAGACTGGGGTGACTTCAGGTGCTCCTGATGTGCTCAGGGATGGATTTTTCAGGCTGTGGAGATTTCCCATGTGTTGGGTGAAGGATCCTACCACAGCTGCCCAGTAAAATCAACACTGCACCTTCACACCACAGCATGAAGGGTTTGTGGACACAAATATAAACCCAAGTTAATGAAGATGGAACTAACTTTTGATTTTTCTTGTTCTATCTCCCCTTCTGATTTATCTTAGGGGAGTTTCTAAAGTCCTAGAACATAATGCTTACATCAGTTTGGTATGGCAACTTAAAATCTTAATGAACCTCACAGCTCTGCCTCTCATTACAGCTCTCCTGATGTCCCAGCTTAGATCCCCTCGTGCTTTGTCCTGTTTTGAGAGACTGGAGAACAGGGAAGAGCTGAATAATCTATTCTGCTAAGTGAGGGCACTTTTAAACAAGCAGATGCTCAGTGAGGGTTAAAGTGTCAAATTTTCACCCTGGTGTCTGCAGACAGAACTGGCAACAAAACCATTGCAGGATCAATCAGGTTCATGGAAGAGAATCAGAAAATCAGAGAATCAGAGAATCCCAGAATCCCAGAATCCCAGAATCATTAAATTGATCAGATCCAGCTGCCAACACAGCCCCAGCACCGTGATCATCATCAAGCGAAGTCCTCAAGTGCCACATCCATGAGTTTCTATGCACTCCGGGGATGCAGACTCCACCACCACCTGGTTTGGCTGGTGACCTTCACTATGTGTTGGCTACCTAGCCACGGATCTGGGATTTTTAGATGGCAATTCTTTTTCTCTTCAGTTCTTCTCTGAAGGTCTCCCATAAATTTACCTGAATTTTTAGGCATTAAACACAAAGTTGTATTATATTAAATTTTACAGGTAACCGAGTTTTGTTTTTTTTTGTTTTTTTTGTTTTTTTTATCTCTTCCCTTGTGTCATGTGGCTGGAGAAGTATGTTCCAAGAGAAAATGCTTGTGTCCTTGTCTTGAAGGTCAGACACAAACAAGGGGGCAAACCTAGGAGTTATCACTGAGCTTGAAGTAGGTTTTTCTTCTCAGTTTGTGGTTAAACATAAAAAAAGAAATCAAGATCTGTTAACAACAGCAAAAAAAGGCATTGGGTTTTGCCAAAAATAAAATCTAAAATCAAAATAAATAAAAGAAGAAGGAGGATAAAATCTATGCTTAAATATTTTCCAGTAAAATAGAGGGAATTGGGAAGTTAAACAATTTTGTTTCCATTTAAAATTTCAAAGTTAAGAAATAGAATAAATTAAAAGAAACTGAAATGGAAATATTCAGATTGACTTCAAGCCTTAATCAGTTTTGTAGTTTCCTAACAGATTTTTTAAAATTTAAATGTTGTTTTGACTTGATTTTTTTCCCATAGTTGTTTTTTAGATCTATTTGGCATTAAAAATGCCCAGGTTTTCTTAAATGTTGAAATAAAAATTGATAAAGATAAAAAAAACCATTAAACAATGTGATCAGTAGGGTGGGATCCCATATCAGAAGAAAAGGTCATTTTCTGATGACCTTGAGTAAATTAAAGATTTAAATTATGAAAAAAATTACTTGCTAGGTTTTATCACCATGATGTGTCAGAGGGAGAGATTCCTACAGGTGCTGAACCCACAGTTTCTGCCCTTTTAAACCAGATGCAAACACAATTCCTTGCTATAGACTGAAGTTCAAAAACAAGATACAACTCCAGGGCACATTTTCTGGGGAGCAGTCCCACAAATTGACAGCTGGGAACAATCCTCAGTTTTAAATTCCCTGCAGCACCAACAGTTTTTAGCCATAATCTCTGTCCCTTATTTCTGCCCTCACTGCCACAGGTGCACACAGTTTTATTTTCTCCTGTGCAATTCCACAGTTTGATGCGTCGCCTCCAGAGTTATCAGGAGTCTTTTAAAGAAGTATTTCCTACAGAATTCCTCTTGACACCTCCCAGGCTACCCCAGATGTCCTGCAAACTATCTCCACAACGTAATTAAAAATGCTGACACCTTTTCTCTGCAGAATTCTCCTACCTTAGACACTTCCCTACTATTTTCATAACTCTGTCTTCTCTTCCCCAGTGAATTAACTCAAATTTTGCTGTTTATTTCCATGGTCACAGGACCTGACCTGGAGATCAGGCAGGTCTGACATCTCATCCTTGCTCTAACACTGGAAAGAGCTATGGTGTCCTAAAATTAAGGCTTTTCTAAATCTTTTCCCAAAATGTTAAATGTGTTGGGTTTAATTTCCAGACACCAGTGAGAATTTATTTTGTTTTGTTGTTTTGCTTTTGTTTTGGTTTCTTCGGTCTGGCTTATTTTGTTGTTTTGTTCTCCTTTGTTATGTATGAGATAATCTAGGACAGGTAATGACAATGAAACCATGTTTTGACTGTTCCATGCCTCAGCTGAGACATGAATGATTTTGGATAGACATGAGAGGCTCATCTTGTTCCCGCAGATATTCCAAACTCTACTTTCCAGCCAAAATGAGGATCAGCTGATGGCAACGGTGGTGGCATTAGGCGTGTGAGGAAGATTTTCAAAGGTACAAAAGCACAATCTCCTTCTCACTGTTATGAGTTATAACATTTTACACTTGATTTGGACCTTTGAAGTTCTCTTTTTTCTCCATTAAAAAGATTATATTCCTACTGACTCATTCTGTGCAGATCCTTTACCCAAATAAGCACTAAAACTCATAAGAAATCCACACGGCTACCCAAGCCCATATTTATGCATCTGCCAAAATAACTGGAACTCCAGATAATAACTTGAAACCACCAGCATAACTCAAGCAGCATCAAGGAAAATGCATCAGCTTCAGACTGAGAGGGAAAAAGATTGTGAGACCCCTCCTGAACCCCAACACCTTTTAGGCTGCAATACCCTTCCAGATTTCCATTGCCTCTGTTCCTACCTGAGGTATCTCTGAATTTAAACAGCTCTGCAGGCAGCACAGCAGCAATAACCAATGATGGAGAGCTACAAAGTTCTGTGAAGAGAGCACTTGCAAAAGCCATAATCCTGGAGAAATAAAAGAGTTCCCCTGTACCACTTAGCAGACTGAGGATTCATGGTTTTAGGTGCTTTTTTTTCTCTCTCTATGCATAAAGAAGATGCACATACTTTATTGAGCATTCATTGGTTTGCACACTTCCCCCAATTCCTAAAGAGTGTGCTTAAAGTGAGGAAGATATTGCATGAGTGGAGTGCTGGCACTTGTCCCAGCAAGGATCTGAGCACTGGCACTTTTCCTGAACTGAGAGGGACATTTCTATTTTGTCCCTTTCTGTTTCACATGAAGAAGGATAAAAAAGATGTGCAGCAATAAAAGGAATCAAGAAACCAACCAATCCTGCAGTTAATTCTCCTTCCATGTCCAGCTATTTCACTCCAACACATGCTGCAGTGTCCAAGCCACTCTTGTTTTCCTGGATGTCTCTGCCTAACACCTCTGTGTTGTATTCCAGGTGGTGCCTGTGGAGAGCAGCTGTTCCCAGGCCTGAATCTGAGCAAGCAGCTCCATTATCAAAAGGTTTTTCATGAGAATCATTCCGTTTCTGTGATCAGCATCATTGCCTTTCTCTACATTTTATTCCATGTTTCTATAACTTCCAGAGGCAGAGCAATTAGTCTGGCATGCAGCTTCTGTGTCAGTGCATCCTGCGAATTTTTACAGACCAGCTTAATTATGTTTTCTAGTTTGTTCTCAAACAGTTTTCAAATAATTCCTGTCATTATAATTGCCCTTTTGGCTGCCACAGAGCTCCGAGCTGGCTTTTTCAGGTGATGAGTTTACGATTCCTCCCCCAAGCTGGAATAGATAATTTGAGTTCTGACAATAATTACGCACTGTTTCCAAATTTTTTCTATGCACCCGTTTTTGTTTTTGTCAACAGTGAATTTCATTCTTTTGTGCAGTCATTGAGATCATTTGAAGACTCTTTAATTCTAAATAACCTGAATAACTCTCTGTCAGCAGTAATTTCACCAGATCATTACCTCACTTCTTGAAAGAGCATTATGCACAGCACAGCCAAGGCTCCTGTTCATAATTTCCTCCACCATGAAAATTAATCACCTTGTTTCTGATCTCTTTTGTTTCTGATCTTTTTCTTGCTGTTAGTTATCAACCTTCTCCCTTACATTGTGACAGCTTCTTTAAATGTGAGTGTGGAATATTTCTTTGGTGCAGGATGCTCTGGGAAGCAAAGCACCCTGTGCTGACCACTTGTTCCTGCTCTCTCTGACTCTGCATCTGACCCTCTGCTCAGTTGTTTGTTTTTTTTAAAACTCCTCTCTTTTTTTTTTTTTTTTTTTGCTGCGCTTCACTTACCCAACTGTGCTGAAGATTCCTTTGGGACCTTGTCCTGCTGGATTGTCATTTAAAGTTTGTAACACTGGAATTACACCAGCCAGGCTGAGAGAGACTCATGAAAGAACAGACACAGACAGAATAAGAGAGAAGCAGAGGCTATGACAAAACCCCAGATAACGAATAGCATATGGAATAGCAAACTTGTGCTGATATAAAACCAGATAAACAGGCAGGGATGCATTTCCAGTAAATCTCCAAGGATATGATCTCCAGTTCTGCAGTCCATTCTGCTTGCACTGCACACCCAGCTGTCTGAAAAATACATTGTTCTGCTCATCCCAGTCTTGCCCGAAAACATCTGACGGGTTTTATAACATCAAGCTGAGTTTATTTGTCTGCTGGGCAGGAGCCTCTTTGGAAGTCTAACAAGCTGAGTTATGGGGACTGACTGGGTCAGTGAGATATTCCCTTTGCCTCAGTGCCATCAGTGATGGAATAACAAGAATTTCAATAGGGCACGATGGCAATCAATGTAGGACTCATCATTTGAAAGGGAAGTCACTGAGAATTAAACTCTGCACCCCTTCATTCCTAAAAACATTTGCTTTCACTTTCAAAATGTTTCAAGTTTTCATGAGCGCAGGGCTATTATTTTCCTACTGAAAGAAAATAACTTCACTGAAGGTAGAGTACTATAAATAAAGGGTGCAAAAATATATATATTCGTTTTCTTCCTGGTTGTACAAAATCTGGGTAGTTTGTGTGCCTGGCTAAAAAGACACCAATGTATCTTGTTGTTTCCTAAGTAAAACATTTTCTCTGATTAAAAATAAAGGTAATCTTCATTTTCAGAGGCAACCATCAACTTCAGAGGAAATGGGCTCAGGCTTTCTGAAGAGGCTTTTACTTCTTGCCATAACATGAACCACTGTAAGGCATGCATAAGGAAAAATAAAAACTTGAACAGGACTTGTGAACTCTTTTTGACAGCAAACACATGATAATTACCTGCACTTCCATCTCTCTGCTATTTTAATACATTTATTAGATCTATGGGACTATTGTGGATATGGGAAAATGCACAATGGATTTTCAGAGTTTGTTGTGTTTGCAGTTGTGCTCAGTTGCTGTTTGAAAACGTGAATGTGGTTTTTACCTTGTGATGGGTAATACTCAGACAAAGTTGGTATAAAAGCAATTTATATGAAATTATTTGTAAGTCTGTAGTAATTATAATGCCTCAAAAATAAAATTTTTATTACAGATCTAAGTCAACAACTAGAAATCATTTTCATGTGTCATTGGACTCACTGGATCACAGAACAGCCCAGGTTAGAAGGAGCCTCAAAGCATCATCTGGTCCAACCTTTTCTGGGAAAGGGAGCCTTGGTGAGACCATTTAGGACTGTCCTGCCACAGGTTGAAAGTTTCCAGGGACAGGGACTCTGCCACATCCCTTGGGAGACTGTCCCAGGAATTGGTTGTTCTCACTGTAAAAAATTTGTTTCTTCTCTCAAGTTGAAACCTTGCCTGGTCCAACTTGTCTTATCTTTGTGTCTCCCTGTGATGAGAGAGCCTCTGTCCTCTTTGAGTTCTGGAGTGCCATAAAGAGCGTTCCCTGTTCCAGGAGGAGAATATCTAACTACTCCAGCTTTTCCTTGCTATTTTCCTTATTTTTTTCCCCACTTTTATGAAGGTTATTATAAAAATAAGGCTATATTTGTTACTGTGCTGCTCCTGTTGGCACCTCTGTCAGCCTCCCACCACTGTTGCAGTCTGTCCTGCTCTTTCTTATCCAGACTTCCATCCTGATCCCAGAAAGCTGCCCTTGATTCACTTCCACAGTTTCCCACCCCGTGTGGATCTCTCCCTTTCCTTCCAGGGCCACTTTACGATGAAACTCTCCTTGCAAACATCTCCAGCCCCCCACACTAAGTGAGATTGATGTGAAATTAAGAACACTTTGGGGAGGGTTTGTTCAGCCTGTACGCTCTGCAGCCCCATCTTTTTGCATGGAATGTTAAACTTATGTTAATTAAAGCTGAAAAATGGCTTCTGCTGCAATTTAGTGCTTGCAGGATCTTTTCTCTCCTTTTTATTTTGGAGTCAGAAAAAAAGTTTCACTGAGGGAAAAGCTGGAAAGGGCCCCATCAAGGGTAGTATGGGTGTACCTTGAATTCCTCAGTGAACCAACCAGCCTGAATATCATGACATCACCGAGCTCCTAGCCCGCCAAATTGGAATCAATATCACTTAGGACAACATTTCATTAGAATTTTATGCCCCTAATTATAATATATACTGCAGCTCGTGGAGGGACTGTTCTCTGCTTGTCGATTCAAGTGCCCTTGCCAAGGTAACCTGTAAACTGCATTATATAGGATTTATTACATCATTTCCTTTGTGAATATAAGGTGATTATCACCTTCATTACCAGTCATAGATGTATGCACTATTGTATTTTAAGTGTATTAGTGCCTTCCACGTGGCACAGGGTAATTTACAATTACAATCGCTTCCCCTTAATCGTTACACTACAGTCTATTAGCAAATTGCATTTCCTAAGGCCTAGAAACATTTTTTTTTAATCATCCTTGGAACACAAGGGTTTTGGTTTCTTGATAGTTGATTGCTGTTTCACTTTTACACTAACTCCTAAATTGTTTTTCCTTGTCTCCTATCACCCTTGAAACCAGTGTGCTGAAGGTGTTACCCAGCAATCCTCAACTTCTTATGCTAGAAAACACAAAAATACCCAGGAAAACACTGAAAAATGCAAAAAAAAAATTTAATTACCCCCTTATCTTACTCTTCCAAATGAATTATTCAATTCTATGCCAAAATTATCTCAACAACAAAGCATTCCCAGGGCAATTTTTAAACTAAACCTGGATGGGAAAGGAGTTGGTACTGCAGGACCTGAGGTATTTTCTCAGTGTTTCAAAACCCAAGGCTATCAATTAATCATCGCTGTCAAACTCTGTCCAGAATACCACTATGCTGATTGCTAAAAAACATCCCTTTTCCAGTGGAATAGAGGAATAAAGGGCAATATTACACAATCTGTGTGATATTTTTTTCCTTTAACATCATCTTCAGTCATATAGTTATATTTCCCCCTATAAGAAAGTGTCTCAGGTATTTTTATACTTTTCTATAACTAAAATTTACTGTTTAGTCTTCAATTAATCAGGCCAGATTTGATTTATCTATAGATTTCCTGTCACTTGGGGGATTGGATTGTATTACAGAAGTTTAATGAAAATTTTTGTTAGCTCTAAATGGAAAAAAAAAACAAAAAAGAAATAGAATGGAATGATGTGTCCTCTAATTTGACCACTGGGAAAATCTACTGGAGTCTCTTAATGACCAACAATTTGACAGCTGAATCTGCAACACGTGTTATTCCTGAAAATAATCATTTCATGTTGATTCAGAGGGAAGGAGAAGGTATTTTTGAATATAAACCAACACTCTTCCATCCATTCTTCTCAAGGCTTCCTGGCCAGCAGCAGCAAGGAACAAAAAGCCATGATCTGCTTTTAGGCCCCCACTGAGTAAATCCCTGGTGTGAACCCAGCTGAGTGCTTGAACATAAGAAATCATCCCTGGGAGCCTTAGCAGGGCAGAGGATAGATCTGCACTCGTGGGAATGGTTTGGGGAGTGACAGTGGCAGTGGTTTGGGAAGTGACAGTGAGAGTCGTTCATGAAGTGACAGCAGGGCTGAACGAGCTCTGAATTTTGTATCGAGGTCTGTGTTTCCCCATCAGAAAGGTTCTGGATGAGTGGAGTTGAACAAATGAGCCCTGAGTAGACATTCTGGTTCACTTATCTGTGAGCTGCAGTCTGCACTTAGCTGTGTAGCAGATTTTCTAATCTCTGCTTCCCCTGCATTAGAGACGGGCAATGATGGGATGCTCAGTCAAGATTGCAGGACAGACTCTTCCTTTCTCTCCCTTTGACATTTAGAGATTTAATCCTTCCTAATCTGTGTGTGTCTCACTGCCCACTACAAGATGGTTTAACCCTTTGTTAGTCTCGCTCAGTATTTTTGAAGCAGGACTTAAAGAAACTGAAAAGAAACAAAAAAGCTCCCAAAAAACAGCAGTCTGTTTGAATACAGATTTCTAAACTCTCTATTGATCTGTATCAAGCACATAAAAGGGAAAGGAGGAAAAATTATATACAAATGAGAACTTGCATTTTGGACAATGCATTGATTTTTTCAGAGTTTTAAAAACTGAATCTGCAAATCTTTCTTAGTTGGATCTTTGTGATGGATTAATAGCGAGTAGTTGCATCCACCCTCAAATTTCCTTTTGCAAAAAGAAGCAGCACAAGCCCTAACTGGGCTCTGTCATATCTCATTGCCCACAGGAACAGGGAAGTGCTGAAGGAGAACTCACAGTAAATTGGGAAAACCACAGTGAGTGACCTGCAGTACCTCTAAACAGGATCAAGTGCCCCAGCCCAGGAATGAAATACAGCCCTGCTTGTGGCCAAGCTGAGCTGATTGGGGTCTCTCTAGAGCTCAGCTGATCAGTAAAACCTCATTAGACACCTTTTGTAAGAGAAAGTCTCCTCCTTGCTGTCCCTGCAGTGCTCCAGGCTGGGAAGCTGCCCAGCAGGAAAGGCCTGGGGGGTGTTGGCCAACAGTGGCCAAATGTGAGCCAGTGAGTGCCCAGGTGACCTCCTGACCTTCTGTGTCAGCACAAGTGTGGGCAGCAGGACCAGGGCAGTGACTGTCCCTCTGTGCTGGGCACTGGGGAGGCCACAGCTCAAATTCTTGGGTCAGTTTTGGGCCACTCACAAGAGAGACACTGAGGGTCTGGAGTGTATCCAGAGAAGGAAACGGAGCTGGGGAAGGGTCTGGAGCACAGGTCTGAAGAGGAGCAGCTGAGGGAGCTTTGTGAGGATTCAGCCTGGAAAAAAAAAAAAGCTCAGAACGGACCTGATCACTCTCCACAACTCCCTGAAAGGAGGCTGTAGTAAGTTAGGGGTCAGTCTCTTCTCCCAACTAACAAGAAACGGGCCAAGGGGAAATGGCCTCGAGCTGTGCCAGAAGAAGTTGCTGTTGGGAAGAATTAGGTGGTCAGACATTAGAACAGACTCTTCAGGGAAGAGGTGGGGTCACCACCCCTGGAAGTGTTCAAAAAACACAGAGATGAGGAATTTCGTGACATGATTTAGGGGGCACAGTGGTATTTGGTTGGCAATTGGACTTAATGATCTTGGAGTTATTTTTCAACCCTGATGATTTTGAGTCTGTGATGATCTAAGCAGTAACTGCTTCTCCCTCTGCCCCACCTTCCAGGTTTGAGTTTAGATTTCTTAGCCATATGTTGTATTCCAGAGGGAAATCCTGTCATCACCCGTGCAATGCCACAGTTTGTGTATCCCAGCTGGAAATGGATTAATGGAAATAGGCCTCCTGAACACCCCACATCAATGCCTCAGCCTCTGATCAGCCAAATCCCTGCGTGAGGAAAGGAGTGGCATCATTGCTCTGAGTGTCTCTGCACTTTGCTGGTGAAAATAAGCTTTGTTTCTCTAAACTAGCAGTGTGAGGAAAATGAGATGGGTTCCACTCTGCCTCCTATATAATGCACTATATATTTTGCCTGAGTATCTGTGACAGGGTGTACTATTAGTAATGATAGGTGATTCAGAAAGAATAGGGGGACTGTCATATTCCAGGCAAGATCTGGTCTGTATCGAAAAACAAAACTTTCAGCTGACATATAGAAATGTCAGTTCATTTAGTAGGAGTGATTTCCCTTTCTGTTTCCACTGGAGATGTGCTATCTTTGGATTTCACTGCAGCGTGATGTTACACTCATTGTAGTACTGAAGAAACAACTGCTCTTGTGAGCAGGAATGGCAAACAAAAATGCTAAATGACTATTAATCCTGAAGTTCTGATAAAATTTTAAAGAGGAGGAATATTTTAAAGCATTTTAAACTAAAAGATGAGACATTTAGTTTAGATATTAGGAAGAAATTCCTCCCTGTGAGGGTGGTGAGGCCCTGGCACAGGTTGCTCAGAGCAGCTGCAGCTGCCCTATCCCTGAAAATTTTAAGGCCACGTTGGATGGGACTTGGAGCAACCTGGAATAGTGGAAGGTGGCCCTGCCCATGGCAGGAGGCTGGCATGAAATGATTTTGGGGTTCCCTATAACCCAAACCATTTTCTGATTCTATGAGTTTTATTTTCTTCATTCTAATTTATCTCTTTTGATAATTAAAAAAATAGTAAAGTAGGATTGACAGAGTAAAAATCTGTTGTTTCTCTCCGTTCCTGGAGAATCTGATGTCTTTAGGTGAAATGGGAGAGATCTATAAGTATTTTCTAAATGTAGGGAAGATAAAATAAATCTTATAGAATCTTAGAGAATGCATGCTCTGCACAGCTGCAACTATTTCTGAATATGCCCATGACCACCATGCAAACAAATGCTGGTTTGAGAACCCAGAAGCAGGAGAAGAATTATTAACAAAGCATAAATATTTTCCTACATTCCAAGAAACAGCATTAAGATCTTATTAAATCTGAAGTGAACCAGAAACTGGCGTTCTTTTTCACAATAATTCTAGAAGCATTGATGAAATTCCTAATAAATAAGTAAAGCTGAGTTTTCTTAGTCACATATAAAAAAAAAAAACAAACTAAAATCTCAGTGGAAATGTAATCAGAATTAATCTTTAATGTTCCAAGACCAAAACCCACAGTTTTTTCCACAGGAGAAGGAAGTCCTGTGCTGACTGCTCTGATAGAATTGCAAGGATAAAACAAAAAGAGCAGATAACAGAGGAGGATAAATGTTAAATGGCTCACCAGGCAGGAGCAAGGAATTATCTTTTAACAGAAATGGTCCAGCCCTCTTTGGTTTGTTCCTGTAAAAATGAACTAAATAGACAGTAAAAACAACCTTTTATTTTAGAGTGTAATGCAACAGATGCTCTTTTTCTTCACCTCTGCTGCCTTTTCAGAACAGGGCTGTGTAAAGATAACTTTTAAGTAATGGAACATCTAGTTCAGTAAAAATACCTTATCTAGAAATGTATTTATAAGAACAACACAGTATATAGCAGGATTATATGGGTATTTAAGTTTACATAGTTTTCACTCTTTCTTAGTAAAAAAAAGGGGAACATTTTGGTAATACAAAAAAGACTCACTCTTCAGACTTTTTCTCTTTCAAAATCTAAATTTTGTCTCTTTAAAGCTTTATTTTGGAATCTCAAAATGCTGTTTCTCTGAAAAACCTATTTAAGAGATTAATTTCTTAAACAAGTGAGAATTAATGACATAATTTCAAAGCAGTCCTGACTTCAGCAGATACATCACTGAAGAGTGTGTCCTCCCAATATTTGTGCTCCTGTGATTCTCTCACTCCCAACTTACTGATTACTCTCTCAACCTACTACAAAATATGACAAAAAGTTCATAAAAAGAAACAAAGTGAGAAATAATTAGATTTAGTGGAAGTTGTGCAGTTGTCTGAAGGAGATGGCTGACTCCTAAAGAATTACTGGAGAGGAAAAGGCGATTACAGCAAATTTGAACTCTTTGAGCCAACACATTCTGCTGGGCAAAAGGAACAAGGTAGAATAATTTTTGTGCATTCATGAATTTATTTAGATTATGCGGACTGAAGTGCATTGAAAATGCTGCCCTGGTTTCCTGTTGGCAGGCAAGACCATCCCAACACAATTAATTCCCAAATCCATTTAATAAATCCACAAATCACATATAAAAGCTGCAGTAGGTCTCTCAGACATCCATGGAACCAAATACAAAACACAAAATCCAAACAGAGCTAAGGGAATTTGGTAAAGGAAGTTCATGTCTCTCACAATCTACTTGCAAATAAAATTTGTGAGAAGCTGCAAACTTGATCACACCATTGTTTGAGGATGTTTGGCTTGCCCAGGCAACAATGTTCCCAGTTTTCTCTAATTATGAGCCCCTGGAATCAGAGAGTCATGGAATGGTTGATGTTGAAAGGATCGATGTCCACTGGGAGCCTCTTGTGTTTCAGTCTGTGCCCATTGATCCTGTCACTGGGCACCCACTGGAAAGAGCCTGGCTCCATCTTTGCACCCTCCCTTGCAGTATTTTGGGAATTAATAAGATTTTCCTTCAGCGTTTCTTCTCCAGGCTGACCAGACTCAGCTCTAAAAGAGGCTCCAGACTTTTATTCCTCTTTGTGGCCCTTTAGCTGGACTCTCCATTGTGTCCGTGTGTCTCTTGTACTGAGGAGCCCAGAACTGGAAACAGCACTTCAGGTGTGGCTTGGAAGTGCTGAGTAGGGATAAAGATCCCCTCCCTCACCTGCCAATACATCCAGTGCAGCTGAGGATTCCATTTGCTGCCTTTGCAGCAAGGTCCTGCTACTGGCCCCTGCTCATCTTGGTGTCCACCAGCACCCTCAGGGCATTTTCCACAGAACTTTCCAGACAACTTTTTTGTAAATAGAAGAATCAGGTTTTTTTCTGAAAACACCAACATTTCTCTTAAGGGCATCCAGACCTTGCCTAAAAAGTAGGAAAGGTGCAGTACCTGAGTTCCAGACTGGGCAGTAACACAAAGTGCTCAGCCATGTGAGGACATGAAGCTGCGTGGGACAAGTCTTAAACCAAGGGGGAAAACAATTGTAAGGGAGACAACAGGAGGGCTGGCTTATGGATATGGATCATTACCAATCAGAGAATCATATTATAGAGTTACAGAATGGCTTGGGTTGGAAGGGACCTCAAAGATCACTTAGTTCCCCCCCTGGCTATGGGTAGGGACACATTCCACTATCCCAGGTTTCTCCAAGCCTCGTTCCAGCCTGGCCATGGACAATTCCAGGGATGGGGCAGCCACAGCTTCTCTGGGTAACATGTGCCAGGGCCTCACCACCTTCTGAGTAAAGATTTTCTTCCTAAAATCGAATGTAAACCTGCCCTCTGTCAGCTTAAAACCACTGCCCTTGTCCTGTCATTACAGGCCCTTGTCAAAAGTCTCTCTCCAGCCTTCTTGTAGGCTCCACTCAGGTACCTGAAGGTCAGAATAAGGTCACTCTGAAGCCTTCTTTTCTCCACTCCATAAAATCAACATACATTCATGACTCGTGAATTTCCAGCAATGTATTTGTAGTTTTGCTCTACTAGTTCAGGAAAATGCTGTTGACAAAGAATGCCACAGCTTCCTGTACACACAGTGGGAAATGACATTGATAATTTCACATTATTCTTATGTCAGCCCCATTAATATTATACCAACTTTGATAAATTTTAAACTACTACTTTCTGGTCACAAGTTTCAGGCGTTGCTCTAGTGTGCATGAACTCTCCCCACAAACCACATCAAACTGATAAAAATAGGTTTTTAACTCAAGTAGTGAAGACTTTACTCAAAAATACATTGGTTCCAGTTTTAAGTACTGGCTGCATTAGCACACAGGAGCCAGCAAGTCTCACTGCTGGATAAGCTACTCAGTCATTTGATGAAGACTATTAAACTATTTAGCCATTACTGATAATATAATTTACCTTGCTATTATGGTCATTATTATCAGTATTTATGTTTCTCCTGGAAGGTTGAATCAGACAGTGCATTCACTAACCTGGACTTTACCTGAAAACACAATAATTCCCTCTAATGTATTCCCCAAGCCTCCTGCAGCTACACCTCCTGCAGTGGATCAGGGTGGCCTTTCTCCATCCATAGAACTATTTCTATCACAATTTTGGCCTGGGACAGCTATTCCTGCCTAGAAAAACTTTACACTGGGGCTGAATGGTAGCAAGGACCAAGGACAAAGGATTATTCCCCACATGGATACAGGGACTCCGTGCCAGCTGAGCCTTGGCACTCTTTCCTGCAATGGATGTCACAGGAGACCTCTGCTACATGGGCAAGACAAACCAGATCTGTTTATATTATTGACCTCACTGCCATGTGGTGCTGGCAGACACGGGGCTGTGATGTGTCTCAGGAGAGGCAACCTTGCTAAAAAGGCTTGGTAAAAATACCTGTCCTTATATCCTTTATTTTACCCTCTTTTCTTCCTCTTAAACAAAGTCTGGATGCTTTTTGAAAGCTGGGGCTGCTAAGCAGGACCCAGCTGAATTCACCTGGGCTGGTGCAGGGCACTCTTTTGCAAGCTGGCTGATCACAGTGATCCCATTGTGGGTGGCCCCTCGAAAGCCCCAGGGATACTTCAAAGGAAATGCATTGAGATGGGGGAGGACAATAGGAAGGAATTTGCATTTTAAATATGACACTTCCATGAATGAATAATGAGGGATTTGTAAGGCTGGCCACCAAGAATTAAAAGAACAAAACCCTCCTCTTTGGAGCGACAGTTAATTCTTCAGGCCTGTTTTCCAGTGATATTAACTCACAGTTTCTTCCAGCAGAGGCTTTAGGCAGCCAAAATGATTAAAGCAGCCCATCAGTTAAAGAACAATGTACTCCAGGGAAGGTGGAGCCCAGAACTTAATCTCCTGACACTTGAAACCAGGAGGTCTCCAGTCAATCTTAGGAATAGTCTGTACATCTTAATATTATGAAAATTAACATATAGCAGTTTTCCTAGTATTCCTTTATAATGGAAGTAATGGTGAATTTTTTTTTTTTTTTTTTAATTTCCATTAGATTTCTAGATTTTCAATACTTCATGTGTGGCAGGCTGTGATACTCATCAGGAGTAACTCAGCTGCATCTCCTCTGTTCTTGGTCCCTACAATATTGTACATTCACTGTGGTGTTGTGCCTCCTTCATTAGCCCTGGCCTCGTTACTGTCAGCATTTTAATGTCCTACAGGATTCAGAGCTATATCTCATTTATACCCCCCCAAACACCAGCCTTCCAGCAAGAAAAGTTTCCTGTGACACTGCACTTGCCAAGAAACCTCAGTGATGAGCACAGAACAGGAACTCCATCAGAATTAATTAATCATTAAAAAAATAAACAGATAAACAAACAAATAATTATCCTCATCTCTGAGTCTCAAGCAGACCCTTCCCTCAGCGACCAAACTGCATCCTAACAATGATCAGTTTGGAAAGGAAGAGATTCCTTCTCTCCCGTCATCAGAGTGACAATTAAAAGATGAATTTATCATTAAATCACATCGAACCAAGTGCATCTGGGTGCAGGAAATTCAGGGGACAGAGGATGGAGAAGTTGCAGTTGAAGTAATCACAGGGCAATAAAACAGGAGGACTCGTGGTCCTGTGCTTTAAAGTTGTTTATTGTGGATTTTCAGTGTGATACTGGGAAAATTACTGAACTGCATGCTGCTGTTTCCTCAGTCATTAAGCACAGTTAATATCATGTGCTTTTAAAAGCATTTGGAGGTCTCCAAATGAGAAATTGTGCTACACAGCAGACAGAATGCTTCTGCTTTTGATTATGATTATTGGGATAAAAAAGGACAAAACCAGGGTTGTTTCCTTCTTTGTAGTTTCCAGTACCGTTTAGAAAGGAAAATAGAAAGCTATTTCTGGAGTCATTCAAGGAATAAAAGAAGAACATAAGTAGTACTTCACCTGGATATAATAATTATTTTGAATTTTAGATGATTTAAAAAGAAACAATTATCAGAAGATACAACACTCTGCTTTCAGTAGCTGAAGGGAAATTATACATGATACCATTTGAGTCAGATTTTCAAGGTAAATTTCAAAGAAAGAGGTCTAAAGCATAAACAAGAATTTAATTTTAGACACCTTATTCTAATACCTGCCTTATTTGTATCTTTCAAATATAAAGAAGAAAAAAAAGTTTTTATGCAGAAAAACCACATTCTTCTTGTGGAGTCCTGTCCACTTTATTGAGCAGATTGTTTGTGGCTGTGAATCATATCACAGTAAAAAAAAGCAACAGTTCTAGTTCCAGGTACAGGCTCTCTGAGTGTGGAACTGGATTCTGTCAAATATTTAGGGATTCAGTAAAGAATAAGTTATTTTGGAAGGTACTAAAATGCTGTTCCTACTCTCTGGATTTTTAGCAAAGCCAAAAAGAAATGAACACACAGCACTGGAACAGTTGGAATAAAGCAAGCCAGAAATCTGAAATTCACACAGTTGCAGATTTTTGAGGTCTATTTTAAAGCAATGAATGATTTTTGTTCACCCGATGTCCTGACTATAACACCAAGGCTGAAGAAAATGATCAATAGTTTGGAAATAACAATAAACTAGATAATCTATTTTGTTATTTGATATCTAACTATCCCCTTTCCTACACCCAAGACTGTTTATCCTACTCTGTATTTTAGATGTGGGCTCTTCCCACACACATGGGATAAAGCTCTATGCACTTCCCCATCCTCACTGTCTAATTGGGGGAATTAGAGGCAGAAAGCAGAAAAAGTTGAGTTAAACTCCAGGGTGGATCTTTTTAAAAACTTTGCAATGCTCTAATTGGTTTCTTTGAATGTTTCTTGCTCTTTTTTCCTCATCTATTTTCTTTAGTATCCCTAAACAGATACCATCAAAAATCATCGTTATGTGCTGTCTCTTTCTCTTTCTCTTTCTCTTTCTCTTTCTCTTTCTCTTTCTCTTTCTCTTTCTCTTTCTCTTTCTCTTTCTCTTTCTCTTTCTCTTTCTCTTTCTCTTTCTCTTTCTCTTTCTCTTTCTCTTTCTCTTTCTCTTTCTCTTTCTCTTTCTCTTTCTCTTTCTCTTTCTCTTTCTCTTTCTCTTTCTCTTTCTCTTTCTCTTTCTCTTTCTCTTTCTCTTTCTCTTTCTCTTTCTCTTTCTCTTTCTCTTTCTCTTTCTCTTTCTCTTTCTCTTTCTCTTTCTCTTTCTCTTTCTCTTTCTCTTTCTCTTTCTCTTTCTCTTTCTCTTTCTCTTTCTNCTCTCCTCTCCTCTCTCCTCTTTCCACCCCTCAAATATCCAAAGGAAATTTACCCAGCTCTGTGCAAAACCAGGAAGGATCAGGTAGCTCCCAAAGCTGTTTCATCATCTGAGATAATATTACAAGGAAGCCAGGACTGCTCAGCCTCTATTTATATCTACAACTTTGGCTGTCCGAAGTGGAGTTCAGACAGCTCACTGAAGTTGAAAAATTTAACTTTTAGATGGACAAGTTCAAGATGATAAATCTGATTTTTTCCATTTGACTTCGGTCTGCCTTTCCTTAAGAATCCTTACAGCTGGCTCTCATGGGGATTTTTTTCTTTTTTTTTTTTTTTTTTTGCATGAAATGAGGTATAAGAAAGAATATTTGATCTTAAATAGCAACACCTTCCTCATGCAGGGATCACAATCAATATTTGACCCAAACACAGCAGTGAAATTATTAGCAGAGGTTGGTGGTGGGGGAATACATTTACTCCTGAAATCCCTTAGGTGCTGAAAAATATACTGGAGTGGAAAATAATGAAACATTACTAAACCCAAACAAAATTATCAGCATGAAGACAAATGACCTACTGCAACCCAATAAAATCAATTCCCCAGCAGCCCCAATAGGTGGGACCAGTGTGCTTTAAATACACACAGCAGAGTTCCTGGTATCTACCCAGAAATGAGCAGATCAAATTAATCCCCAAAGCACTTCTGCTGAAATCGTCAGATTCATGCCACAGATATTTTCCCTTAATTTATCTAAACATATACTTTGAAAAGAGTGTGGTGCAAATAAATTCTCTTTGAGCTTGAATGGCGAGAACCTGGGAGCAACTGACACGACTGTGCTTCCCTAACAGCCTCCAGCAAGTGACTTAATCTCTTTATATCTCAGTTTTGATGCCTTTAAAACAAGAATATTGAAAGTTCTGCCCCTCAGAGGGGTGTTTGGAGTGTAAGCTGAGACCTGCTGGATGAAAGGTGTGCAGGGCTTTTATTCACATCTCTGTTACAGCATCTTCAGTTCAGCACACAGGTTTACAGGCCATTATTAAAGGAATGCAAGACAAACAACACTGCTCAGCACTAAACGCTTCAATTTCCATCCATTCTAACAAAAACAGTACTTGGATTCTTGTTGAGTTCCAGAACTGACAACCTGGGTTCACTTAATGCCAGCCTCCGCGTTATCCTTTTATAAACCCATTTTTAATTTATTATTTTTTACACATGGCTACATGCAATTCTGCTGCCTCTTGCTCGGGAATCAAACCCTCGGTCTCAGGCTTTGCAAAACCTGATAGTGCATTTCTCATTATGTCCATAGTAATTTCAATTATTTTCCTTTGTCTAAGACTTCCGTTACGCTTTGGTGACTGTAGACATTTTAAGTAACTACCTTTTTATTAGCTGACTCAACACTTGACAGATTATTCTGTCCAGCTCTTCGCCTTAGGTCCTTTTATCAGCCTAAGTCCTTATATGACCTCTCTTAATGTTCCTGTATTATCTGTGAGGGTGAAAGCACTCAGTGAATTTGACATAAAAAACACCTTTGGGTCAGAGATTTGCACCCATTTTTCGAAGAAAGACTGACCAAAATAACTCAAATAACTGAAAGAATTGGTCCAAATGCCACTGTCCAAATTAGGGAAGGAGAAATGAACACAGAAATGGGCTGAAGGTTTTTCCCATGGAAATAGACATGTCAAAATCACGATTTAAGCTGAGATTGTAATTTCTGCACCCAGTTCCTTATCAGTCATCAAATCAGTCCTTCAGTACAAAGAATAAGAATAAAATAAGGTTTTGTGCAATGTGAAACCCAATTGTTTATTGATTCTTGGAGTTTTCTTCTATCGAAAGAGAAAGGATGAAGTCCCTCAGGTGGAGTTGTTTTTCCTGCAGAAGTATTTTCACTTTTATCAGTGTCTGTGTCTCCCTCTGGTCTCCAACAACATCAGAGCAGTCAAATATTTAAAATCTGTGCAACCTGAAGACTTCCCCATGCTAGAACTGACATTCTCAGGCAGAACACACAATTTTTCTTCTACTCAAGAATCTTCCTAGTGTTGGATGCCTCAAGGCTATTCCATTGCATTCTATTGCATTCCATTGCATTCCATTCCATTCCATTCCAATTATTCTAACCACTCCCTTTGCTGAATACTACCCTAACTTTGAGAAACCTTTCCACAAATCCACCTCTCCTCATGGTCTCTTAGGAGATGACTCAGATACAGAAGTTTTAGGCACAGTCTACCACAGACATTCCAAAAAATTTCACAACTGAAGCTAAAAAAATCTCTATACCTTTTGCAGCAATTTCTGTGGCACTTCTTAGCTCAAGAACTCAGTAGAATGTAATAGTGTGGGTACTTCCAGAGACAGAAACACATCAAAAATTTATAAAAATATCTTAGGATCACAAAAGAACTACACAGGACCCAGAGAAGACTCAGAGTTAAGGAATATGAGATGCTACCCTACACTACAGAACTGAAGGATTTGCTTAAGTAACAAAGATGTGTAATTTAGCCCTGAGGCCAGAGAAATGTTCCTGGTATTTTTAAAATCAGCAATACACCTGAGGCCCCTGGAGGTGTGGCCTGAGATAGGGCAAGGGCTATGAATGGAAAATACACAAATGTTTTTTGTGTATTTGTTGACACAAATGTCAAGCATCCTTTAGTCTGCTTTTCACTTGCATGGCAGGCAATTTTCCTGTCTGTACCACCTTTACACTGAGTTTTCAACTCTTCTTCTCCCCCAAGAAAAGCAACAGCAGAAAAGTTTGTGTCTGGAGAAAAATCCTCATTAACACTCTGAAATAAGTTGGGTATATTGTGACATTTTCAAGAGATCTTCCTCCCTCTAGGATTCATTTCTCCAGGAATTCAAGTCAAAGTGTACAGAAAAGAAACATCACTACCAATGAGTGGCTCTTCCATCAAAAGACAAAAGGATGAAATAACATAAAATTTTCCCTAACCCTGAAACAACCCCCTTAAAAATCAAAGTCTTCCCTTCCTTCTGACATAACACCCTCACCTGAAAAACAGGCTCTTTGATGGGTCTGTTTCTGCTGTCTCTCTTTCCGGATACTGCGAGTTAGAAAAGAAAAAAATTCTGAAACTAATATTAAGTTCAGAACAAGTCGTAGTGATCTCACTAAATGCTAATCGAGTTTTAATGCTGTTTTCATTAACTTTGTGCCCTTTCATATAAAGCTGGAGGGCTACTCAGTGATAAGAGAGCCCCACCAATTGAGTCATATGAATGGATGCTAAATGCAAATTCTGGGAGCACTGGGCAATGCTCACAGCAGGGCTTTGACAGGATAAAGATTTTATGAAGTGTCATATCAGGACTTGTTGAGGAGGCTGAATGTCAAGAGTAAAAGCAACAGCAGGAAAAAATGAAAGCAAGAAGGACTCTGGAGTGATGAGGTTTTTATGTTGTTGTTGGAAACCACAATTAAAAAAATTAGCTTTCTACTCTAAGTAGCTAAAAACCCAATAGGAAGCTCACCAAAAGGAGATTAAAAATAAAAATCAAAATCTGACAGAGAGCAAAACCCTGCCTTTCACTGAAAAGCCCAAGACAGGATCACAAAATATTTCTGGCAGGCCTAAACTTTCCCAGCATGTTTCAGCAAGGGATTTGGTTCTCTGAGCTGCAGAATCGAGTGTAAAGCTTTCGCTGATTATTTTTTGGTGGGGGTTGGATAAAGAACTTAGGCTGGCAGGAGGAAGAACTCTCATGAACAGGAGATTCTTACAAAACCAAAACGTGTCCCTACATGGAACTGCAGGGAAGGCTTTGGAGGAACCTTAGAACCCCTTCCAGTACCTAAAGAGGCTCCAAGAGAGCTGGAGACGGATCTTGTACAAAGGCATGGAGGGGCAGGACAAGAGGGAATGGCTTCACACTGCCAGAGAGCAGATTTTGGTTCAATACTAGGAATAAATTCTTTACTGTGAGGGTGGTGAGGCATTGAAAGTTCTCTGGAAAAGTTCAAGGCCAGGCTGGATGGGGCTTTGGGCAACCTGGTCTGGTGGAAGGTGTCCTTGCTCATGGTGGGATCTTGGAACGAGGAGGTCTCAAAGGTCCCTTGAATTTCAGCTTCACAGTGGATGAGATAAGAAAAGTGGTGCAGTGATGATGAGAATCTGCTTTCCTGGCTACTGAGTAGCTTTTCTCCACTGTGCCTGTGTGCACCAAGATCTTAGAATTATTTGGACTCACAGCAGGATTTTCTGTTCCCATGGAAGTAAGCTCATTAACTTCCTGGGTGTTTAGACAAAAACAGCCCTCATGACCACTCATTATAAACAGCACAAAAGAAAGAATGGCCACCTTTTTGACTCAGAAATACGTTTCAAAGGGAAAGCATTCAGTGCTTATTCACAGAAATTGAGAGTAATCTTAAAGCCTTTTGTTTTGTATTGAAACAACTGAAACCAACAGTATCTGATTTGCACAATATTTCATAGTGAAATTAAACTGGTCTTAGCAAAGAAAATGATCATACAATCAGATGGGCATGGGTTGGAAGGGGCCTTTAAGATCCTCTCACTCCAACCCCCTGTCATGGGCAAGGATGTCACTCACTGGATCAGATATCTCAGGGCCACATCCAACCTGGCCTTGAACGCTTCCAGGGACAGCCAAAACTTGTCTGGGCAACCTGTTCTAGTGCTTTACCATCCTCTGAGTAAAGAATCCCTTCTCAACATCTCATCTAAACTCCTCTCTGCCAGTTTTAAACCATCTTCCCTTGTCCTGTCACTATTCAAAAAATGTCTTTCTTCCTTCTTTTTATCAGCTCCCTTAAGGCATTGGAAGGTGCTCTAAGATTTTCCCAGAGCCTTCTCTTCTCCAGGCTGATCAACCCCATCTCTCTCTCTCATGCTGTCTGACCCAGATATGAACAGAAAAACACACATACACAGATTCATGCACATAATACCTAATCCTGTTAGCACTTTGTCCTTCAGCTCCAAGAAAACAGAAGGGAAGGCTGACTATGGGTTAACCTCTTGCACTTTCATTCTTCTTCTTAGCTGGAGCAATATTTACTCTTTATCCCTGATTGTAATAATTTTTTGTGAGTTTTTTTCCACTCACCAAGTTCAGGATCTTTTTTAGTATTGCTTACTACCCCAGACTCCAGGTGTATGTGTGTGTGCATACATGTCTATGTGTGCTCTAGCAAAAAAATGAAACCTGAGTTAACCTAAAAAAACCCACCCACAACAGCAAATTGAATTGAAATTGCCACACCAAAATGTCAGCAGGTTCTAAAATTGAGTATATCCACAATTTTAGAAAAGAAATTTTAAGGTGATGGCTTTTCCTCACCCACATTTTTCAGCAGTTGTACAAGACTCAAATTTCTCTTTGTCCCTGTGAGAATGAGGGACAGAAATGGCTCTGCCTTTGGCTACTCCTGAATGCTGTCACATTGGTTCCTTCAATCCCACAAGAGTGAAGGAGAACAGTTTAGTGCTCTGTACAATATTCCTTCTGGCTTTAGATTTATACGGTTTAATGAGAATTCAAACCCAGATCTTGCCTTAAACCCTGAGTAAGGATTTGAAGTGGATTCCTGCCATAAACCAGGAGGGTATGAGGCACGGAGTAGAGTCATTTAATCTGTTTTGTAGTTCCTTCACTGTTCCAAAGGTGCAAATGACTGAGACAGACATTGAACAGGCACAGTCCCATTGCTTGATAGCAAAGCCAGGAAGGAGAGGCAGTGTACTCAGATTCTGGTCTTTTCATCAATAAATATTTAAGTATTCATTGAAAGTGGAGAAGATGTAAGGAGAGAAATCGATTCCTCCCTCTCTCTCCCATGTCTGAGCTGATGTGAGTCCCTTTTACCAAACTGAGCATAGTTCTGTCTCTGAGATTATTTGATTAGATTAAAGGTAAAGTTGCTCTTTAGTTTCTCTTCAGATCAAAATCAAGGATGCATTAGCAATGGAGAATGTTCCTTGATGATCTGTTGGAAAACCTGAGCCATGCAAAATCTGCCTCTCTGTGGCAGATATCAAACCCTGATGTGCCATGGACGAGGATGAGGAACCCTCTGGCTCAGCCAGACACTGAGCAGAGAGCACGAGGAAACTCAATTTTCCATATAACAGCTCATTACAAACAACAAAATAATAAATATTTAACTCAAATACAGCCCAGAAAATTGGCTCTCCAATTATCTCTGGAAAATTGGTGAGTTTAACTGCATATCAAGCAACTGTGATATGCTTTGTTTACATTAAACAATAAACTATAGCAACACTTTTTGACCCAGGAGAAACAGATGTAAATTAATATCCACCCGACTCAAGATTAGCATCTGTTACAGCCCAGAAAAACTGTTGATTAATAGCCATCATTAAGTAGTTCACAGTAAATACACTGGAAAATTATCCAGGACCAAAGGAGAAAATCAGAAACTATTTCTAGCAGTAGATGGCAGAGAAACATTAAAAAAAAAAAAAATAGCAAAATGGCTATTAAAATATATTTTCCACTGATAAAATTAGCCTTAATGAACTATAAAATAAATAAGCCTTAATGAACTATTGCAGCCACTTGCAATTATTTCTGTACTAATAAGCTTGGAGAATATATTTGCCATATACTGGTCATTAACAAGATATTCTTTGAAATATGCAATTCAGTAAAGGAGAAGTTGCTACAAATTAAAGGGATTCCAGGAAATTTTTGTGCCTCTCACCACACAGAAATATTTGAGTGTCAGAAGAGAAGATTTCCTAGGCCAATGAATACCCAAATTTGTACAACAAGCTGAAGTGGAGGTTTTATAGCTCCTCTCTTGCATTACATTTCTTCCCTATTGTCTTTTCAATACTGTGCTCTGGAAAAAATGTAAATAAACATTGGTCATTGGGATCTGCCTTGTAAGAACATTTAATGGGAGTCCTTAATTGCATGTTGTAAACATAATACAAATTGCAGTTGTAAAACTGAGAACAATTTTGTTCCAAATAATCAGCAATGCCTCTTCATAGAGCAAACTCTTACAAGGCACAGTAAAATACATAAAAAAACCAAAAAAAACCCCAAACCACCAATTGAAATAGAGGAAATTCCATTTTCGCCTTAAGAAACTCTTGTTCATTGGATAGGATTTCATGAAAAAACAGATGCCTTGAGAATATTCTACAGATGATACAGATGTTTTGTTTTTCTTGTTTTGTTTTTTTTTTAAATATCTGAAGAGGAGGCAGACAATGAAGAGGGATCACACGATTGCTGTTTGATGAGTTGCTGGTTAATGCTGAGAGGCAGCAATGGCTGGGATGTTGTTCTTGGCAGGTTTTGATGACACCAGGACCAACAGATTTCACTCTGCACTCTCAGCATGGACAGCCAGGGCAGCTCAGCCAAGGAGAGGTAACTCAGTCAACCTCAGGAATGTGCAAGTGGAAGGGATCCTCCTGCACTCCACCTCACTCGTGCTTCAGGGACAAGGAGCTTTGCCACCTTCTGGGCTGGGAGGGTGAGATCCAGGTGAGGAGCACAGCTGTAAATGTGGTGGCTCTTTGTAGAAGCCCCACAAAGGCAGCAATTTCTGGTGACCTACTTGTGAGAGGAATTTAATGGTTTATGGGTTATACAGCAACGCTGTAATGTGGAAAAAAAAATCCCATTTCAGTGTCAAAATATGGCTGTTGAGGAATTAAGAATCTGTCAAACTCAAGCAACTTCCATATCAAACTCAAAAGTAAAAAAGCCATTTCTCCAGCAGCTTTTTTAGGAAACAAAACTACTGGTTACTGAAGTTAGAGGTCTTTTTTTCAAAATACACCTTAAAAGCTTTTTTTGACAGATGAAGAACATTCTGTAAATGAGTGATCGTTGTGAAGCAGATTCCAACTCCTTTTAAAGCCTAATGAAGCTACAAAGAATATTTCAGAAAATCCACCAAGTAGGATGGAATTATAATTCTGTTTTTAAAGCTGGTTTGAGAATCTCACATCAGAGAGATGATTGCAATTAGGAGGTTGCTATTTACATATTGAACAGACTAAATATTATCAAAGACATATTACCAAAATGTGGACATTTCTAGTTCTACTTGAGGAGGTGGAGAGCTAACAAAGACATGGCTACCACTACTTTAGAAAAAACAGTAAAGTGAGAGTTTTAGAATTTTATTTTATTTTAGTATTTTTAAATTTTTTATAGCTTTGGTTTCTTTATTTCCTGGGAAGAAAAGGGGGCCACTGAAACAGCCTTGAAGTAGCCCTGATTTCACTCTCAGTTTTAAAGGATAACTCCCAAATCATCGTGGTTGCTTGGGAAGAATAATGTTGCTGCAAAGGAGAATTTAGCAACCTGCAGCCCATCATGGGATAAGGCCATGTCCCAAAAAAAAGGTTGAACACCACCAGGGCTTCAGAGGAAATAGTTAGGACAAAGGGCAGCAACTCAAGGAGTGCATTTAATCACTTCCAGTGATTTTCCTCAGACACTGAAATGCTTTCCAACCAGTTGAACATCCCCGAGCCTGCACTCAAATTTTGGCACTGAAGAAGCAGAAAATCCTCCCATCTACCTCACTCTGAGAGTCACAACACCAGACACAGTCCCCTCAAACATCGTTCTTCATGAAGAGATAATCATGGATGTATTGCCTCTCTAAGTGTCTGCCCTGCTGGGATGTGAGATTTTACAGCTCAACTGACAAAATATTTATTCTGTAACAGACTTTTACCAAAGAAAACCTCCTGTGCTGATTTTCAGGTTTTCTTTCAGACAACACTGATGCAAAAGTACCTTGCTTTGAGACCATCACCAAGGAAAACAGTCAAGTGACACTTTCAAGCAGCATTGAGAATCAGACCCTATCATGTAGGGAATGGCTCTGATGAACTTTGTGCTGCCCAATTCCCAAGAAATCCTCTGAGAATCTGTGGTGAGTTAACCTTGACTGGACACCAGGTGATCACCAAGCTGCTCTATCTCTCCCCTCTTCAGCAGGATTGCAGCAGTTGGGGTGGAGAAAACAAGATGGAACAAAAAAAACATTTGGACAAGGTAAAGGCAATTTAATGAGGCAAAAGTGAAGGCTGCACATGGAAATAGAGGAAATCAAGGTATTTATTCTCTACTTCCCATCTACGGGCAATGTCCAGCCAGTTGAGATAACTGGAATGATGACAAAGCAATCAGAATTTGTGGGTTTGGTTGGGTCAGTACAGGCTAGAACAGAACTGGCCACCCCAAACACCAAGCTCTGCACCCAATGGCAGCAACCTCACCCACGTCCCCACCATAACCAGGCTAAGAGGAATTGCTCTCCACAGAGGAACTCACTGCTCTAGCTTTATCAAAAAGAACCACACACCTTCCCAAACTGACTTCACTGCCATTCCACTCCCTCCACAGCCCCTGGGCACCAGGATGAATGAGGGATCCCCTTGTGCTGCTCTTTGCTCCTGTCCCTCCCAACAGCACAAGCTCACTGCATTTTGGGGCTCAATGAGACAGATAATTCCAGCATTGCCAGCTGAAAATATCAGCTGACAGTGGTGCAGTGATGTGAGAGCAGTTTCTGACTCTGTTCTGCTCCTATAAAGAGTTTAATCCTCCCTTCTCCTGGGGCTACTGATTTATGCCTCAGAGAACCCTCCTGAGCCATAAATCACTGCAACTGCTCCCTGAGCTGAGCACCAACTGCTCCCTCAGACATCACTGCTCCTGAGGAACTGAGCCTATCCATAGGCAACAGGGCACTTGGCACTGACTCATTCAAATATTCCTGATTTATAACAATCTTTTCCAAGTTTTAGTCATCTAAAGCCACAATTGGGCTGTAGCTGTTCACAATTCTAGCTGAAATATCAGCTTTTCACATGTTATTTCCTTAAACATCTGTGAATGGGACAGTAAGTGAGAGAATAACCATTGGTCTGAATCAGTGCATCCATTTTTGTGCTGTTTCACAGTTCAAACTGAAGGTGCTGAAAATCACCCTCTTCTGCCAGGTCCTCAGAGGTGTGTCAGGATGGTTTAAGTTTAAAGGAGTTACAAAGCATAAATAATTCGTGTCTTCAGAGCCCTTTGGGAAGTTCAGATCAGAGACTTGGCATCCATCAGAAGGGATTTTTGTGCATCCTGTGGGAGTATCTCATTTTCCTACTGATGGCAAAGAAACCTGAGATGGGGTGAAGAAAGCTGCTGGCTGTTCCAAAGTCCTGCTGACTTTGGAATCAAATCAATGAGCTCAAGTTAATTGAGCTGCAGGATCTGTCTGCACATCAGCTCTTAAGCAAAGGGAATGTGATCCATCCTCCCTTCACTCTCACAGAATTAATGACCTGGCATTATGTGATATCTATAAAGGTTAAAGACCATAAGATGGGCAACAATCATAATCTGAAATACATTAAAGCACAGTAACCTGATTGTGTGATGTCTCATCAAAACATTAATCTGTTTGAAGGTGTGTCTCAATAGTAAAAACACAGAGAAATTCTTAGAAATGAATCTGCCTATTTCCTGGTACTTCTGCCTTTCTTGCCCTGTTATTTTGAGGGATTCTTTTGCACAAAGACTCCTGTCTCCTAAAATTTCTTTTTTTACTAGTAATCATTTCTCTCTTCTGCATATTTGTGGCAGCACATTTTTATTGTGCTGTCAGGGAAATAATTTAGTGAAGAGAAGTGGAGATGTGGCTGCTGGAATCAGGAAAGTCTTAAAGAATACAAATGTTAGCCTAATTTAAGAAATTGGACCAAATCATAAACCCAGGCCCAGTATATATTATCCAGTGAAAATCTAGAGCTCATTTTTGAGATCTTAAATTTGAAGCAAGAAGTTACTGCAGAATCAGGATGTACCTTGGTCTTCTTGTCAGAGCAACAACTGAGCAGGGGTGCCAGGATCTGAGCAATTAATTATAGGCTAAAAGACAAGAATTGAAATGACAAGAATTGACACCTGACTCTAAATGCAGGGACTTTTTCAAAGTAATAGGATACAGGGGGAAAAAAATATTACAGAGCTATTGATTCCTGATTGTGCTGCACAACAAACACGGCAGCAGTGCCACAGCCAGGGCAGAGGGGTGAATTATTTTAGGATTTCAGTGACAGCTGCCAAAAATATTATGACCCTTACGGAGCTTGAAAGATTGAAACAAGGTTGAAAACTCATCCACTCACATATTAAGCCACAAATAGATGTGTGGTGAAAACAGAGACACCAAGAAAAACCCTGTGATAACAATTTTAAAAGCAAAAGCAATGCCATGAAACAAACCTCTCTGCGCTTTGCCCTTATTTACAAAGTTCCTCAGGTTAAATTATTTCTCTGTTCAACACTGAGTAGGAACTGCTGTGCTTTAGCAACCTGACACGGCCAGGGAGAGATGCAGTGGGCAAATGTCAGAATTTCTGCTGTGTGTGTCAGGAGAGGGTACCCAGACTTGTCTCCTGCTTGGAAGGAACAACAGACCTGCAAATGCCAAGTGCCACAAAGCCACTTGTCAATCTTCCCCTCTCTGCCACCCTGACACTTGGGGGCTGTGACTGCACTTGTTGGTGGCAAGAGGAACAGCACACAGGGACAGTGTAGTGCACGAGGTACAATTCCAAAAGCATAAGATCTGGAGGAAAAACAAACACCAAGGATGGACTGTGTAAAATCAGCTGTCTGACCCTCATCCTCATCGATCAGGTTACATAAAACACTTAACCACATTAGAAAACCATAAATGAATTATGCAAGGAAAGCTGCAGCTGTGAGGGAGGGGAAAAATAATCCAAACTAAACCAACATATTTTCTATTTTTCTATGACAATTCAATTTAAATTCGAAACAAGACAGTTGGATATTCAGGAAACACATACTTGGAGCCTGATTATTACTTTTTTTACCTGGACTACAGCCCAATTAAGGAGACATTGTCCAAGATGTTAAGTGAGATATTAGAAAGAAAATCTTTACTGTGAGGGTGGTGAGGCCCTGGCACAGGTTGCCCAGAGAAGCTGTGACTCTGCCTCATCCATGGAAGTGTCCAAGGCCAGGTTGGATGGGGTTTGGAGCAGCCTGGGACAGTGGAAGGTGTCCCTGCCCATGGCAGGGGGGTGGATCTGGATGATCTTTAGGGTGCCATTTAAACACAGACCATTCTGTGATTCTAAGGATTTTATGTCTGTACATTCAAGATTACACAGAGACAAGATTACAATCAGAGTGCAACTGCTTGTTCAGGATAATTAATGATTTAGAAGTTTATGATGGTTCAAAATCCAAATGGTCAAATTAGTGAAAAAAGAATGAATGAATGTTCATTAAAGATTTAATAACTTGTCTCCTGTATCAGGAAGGCTTTGAGCTTCAAGCTGCTGAGTGGTGGATCTATAGAGTCACAGCACACAGGATTTAAGGACTCTACATGGCAAAGTCTTTGTGCTCAGTCCAGTAACCTTTGTCTGACAGAAATGTGCCTTGGTAATGGTGAAGGAACCCTTTGCTGCAATGACTTTTTCCAAGAGCAGGGCTCAGTCAAGTCATCATTCATTCTCTTTCTTTGGCCAATGGGATTGAGATGATGAAGTTGCTGTTGGAAATCATATTTTCCAGCTGTCACATACATGCAGCACCTTTCTTAAAGTTTGTCACCTCCATTTTCCTATAAAGAAATCTTAAAACTTAGGATTCCAACAGCCTTGATTGTCACTTTGGATACGTGTGCACTCATGCAAATGAGTCAAAAGAAGGGCACAGAAGGTCTGTCTAGCTGAAATACTGACACTGTCCAAAGCTGTTGTTAACAAAAAAAGCTTCTTTCAGACTGCTGCTGCAATGCTGTCCTTTTGAATGGTCACTGATGTTGATGGAACAGCAAAAAGAGCAGCTGCTGTGTTGCCCCAAGACGTTCACAGTGTGACCCAAAAGTTCCTGGGCTATTTTCCTAAGGTGTCAGCAAACAAATGCACAGACACAAGACCTCAGGAGTTTCTCTGCATTCGCTGCAGACGCTTTTCTCTCCCTCTGCCAGACAAAACTGCCCCAGGGGAGCAGTGACACACTTATGGCAGGGCCCTCGACAGGCAAAAGTCAGGGCTGGGAGCTCTCCTGAACAGCTGCTCTCCCTCTCCAGTGATGGCACAGCTGCTTGGGAAACTCACGGGGAAAACTGCTTCTTGCTTTGCAAGATTCATCAAGTGATCTCCCCTACGGAAAGGTGTCCCTTGTCTGTCCATGTCTGATTCATGGTGTGGGGAAAAAATTCTTCTTTTGAGAAGAGCTGTTGATTCAGTACCGTTATTGCAGAAGCAGAAACAACAGCCAATTTAGAAAAAAACCAAAAAAAAGTAAGAATATTTTTTATGCTAATGATCAAAACAAGAAATACTGATCATAGATTTGTAGATATTAATGGCATAGTTTCTTTAATTCACTGAGTAGTGACCTTCATATTTCTTATCCTTATTTTACTCATGAAAGCTAAAGAAGCCTAACTTTAGTATCCTGCAAATAAGATTTAAATAACTGGAATGGAGTGGCTGGGGTTTTTTCTTTTGGCTCCTTACTAACCCAGAATGGAACAAACATTTTGAGGAGATGTTAAATGGAAGTTCTTGCAAGTCATCACTAAATTTGGTATTTTATTCACTGGTATGTCCTGTGCCAACCAGAGTATTTAGTAATTCAATCCCTCACTTGCTTTCCTCTCTTTATTTTGTCTGAAGTCATGCAGAGCTGTTCCCTCTCTCCCTAAAGTGTGTAAGAGAGCTTTATATGGACCTCTTTCTTGAGGTATTCTTTATATCCACCGATATTTCAAAAACCATGGATTCTTAAAAAAAATCTGTTTGAATTAAAACTCAGAATAGAATTTCATCTATCACTATGGACACAGAAACCCTGAAAACATCCTGGTTTAGAAATCCTCAAAGCATAAATGTGGAATCTGCTGCACACCACTAGGGCTAACCCAGATTAAGAACCATTTATAAAGATCAGAAATCATCATTGCTCCAGTATAACTCAATGCAGGTCCTGCCTCCAGTTCTAGTGCTGCAGAGTAACTCTTGTTTTAGAAGCTCAATAATTAGTTTCACAACTGATGATGAAAAGTAGAGCATGATATTTTTCCTGGGGCTTTCATTAGTATCTGTAGGTTCACTTCCCTCAAGACATGGATCTCATAACAGGAGATTAATTTTAGTTTTCCAACTGAATTTTATTGTAAGAATATTTTGTTCTCTGACTTTCTCCACTAAAGGGATTTTGATTAAAATGTGTCTAGACGTAGTCAACTGATGATAAGATTTGTAATTTCCATTAGATAGGAATATTTAACTACACCAAAAGAAGTTGTGTTATATTACAGATTATCCTGATGGAACGCATTTCCAAACTAATGCAGAGTGAAAGCAGAGTAATGTAATTAAAATTATTGTAGTTACTCTAGATTTAAATTATCAGGACAGATCCCTGTTTGCACCCATAAGCAGTGTCTCTTCTATAAAAATGGGATAAAAAATATATAGAAACGATAGATTAGATTAAATTAGATTAGATTAGATTAGATAGATAGATATACTGTAGAAACATTGATATTCACTCAATTAAAAGTTCTTTTCACTAATATCATCCTTGCTTCAGGGCTGGCCAAACACCTAGGTAAAAATTCAAGTGTAAGAAAGTATTTCTACCTGTTTCTCCTAGCAATGATGTCAGGCTTGTGATCATCATCCAAAACAGTGAGATGGTTCCTGACATCCTTCAACTTTTTTTTTTCTTTTTTTGATTTGTACAATTCTTTCTTGTACCCTAATTTTGACAACCACAACGTCATGGCAGAAGAAGTGCCAAAGCTTTAGAAGTGTGAAGAATCATCTTTCTATGATGGTTTTGAGCTAACTCCTTTTAGTTCCCAGTGGAAAGGAGGCGCTTCAGAAGCCTCATCCTCAGGTGGAAGGAGAGCATTTTCAAGTAACACTGAACCCTTGTTAAAAAATAAAATTACCAGAACCTCTCAATCCTTTGTGCCTTCTCAAGGATAGTTTCACTGGAGAGTTGCTGTCTGCAGGAAAAGTGCCATTGCTGCTTTTGGGTTCTGGCTTTAACACATGGGACCCCTGCCCTGGCAGCAGGCACACAGCCCCCCTTTGTGGGGGTAGAAAATCTGTAAATCTGATATTCTCTCCTTGAATAATGGCCTGGCAACATTCTAAAGAAGAAGGAACTCAGATATGCTTTGCATCAGAAACAGAATATCACAAATAATTGATGAGTCATTCTCCCAGGGCAATGAGGTAAAAGAAAGGAAAATAATTTTTTTTGTGTCTTGTATTTTACATTTAAATCACATTTTATTTTACAACGCAAACATGCTATCATTAAAAGGATGAAGCTGCTTTGATATCTCACCTACATTCCTAAGGTTACAACCCAATCCTCCTACTAGGGACCAGTATTCCTTCTAGGTGTAGATCCAGAGAAAGGATCACCAAAAACCCATTTTTATATTTCATCCCTACTGAAATCTCCATTTTTTTTTCTTCCTGCTCCTCAGGAGTGTCTCTGGAACATCTCAGAAGATAAAAGCCCTTGGGAACAACTCCGGGCTGTTGGATTGCCCCTGACCCTGCTCCAGCCTGGAGTCTTTAAAACTGCTTCTGCATCTCTGACTCCCATTCCTAACAGATAGGCTCCATTAGTCAGCATTGCTCTGGGGTTCACGTAAAATCAAACACAACACAAACAGCAGAGGAAAGGGTCAGATGTTATTTTGTTGGAATATCACCTCGGCTTAGTTTCAAGGATCCATTAAGAATATTTCTATTACCCTTTAAAAGAAAATATTTTAGCATGCCAGACCTGACTCTGCAGGCAAAGATATTTTTTCCTACCATGACCAGCTTCCTAAACTGTCTCTCAGGCACCTTACAGAGTAGGATAAAGGACTTGGTTCAAGGGTTTTACCTGTGCAAACCTCAGCCAGGTCAGCGCTTGACGGAGACCGCGATGATTATGACGATGAGCAGCAGAACAGCCAAAGCCATGGAGAGAAGGCAGCACTTCATCTTCCTGGCTCGTAGCTGGGAGGAGAAAAACAAAGACATTAATTCATGGAGATCAAATCTACAAAGAAATGTTATTTTTCCATTGAAAGCGTGGTTTGGACCAAGCTGAAACAACATAGAGAATTTCTCTTTTTTGGACTGACTTGCTCTTCTGTATAATCCAGATTCCTCCTCCTGGATACAATCTCCTTTTTCTACACTACTTTCTTCCTGCTTAAATCACTGTGTCACACTAAATTTACAGGCTCTGCTCAGAGGGCTGAACCTGGGGAAGGCCACTCAGTTTGGTTTTGGTCTGGGGGTGTCGGAGCCACATCTGGCTGCCAGGAGGAAACTGTCCCCTGTAAGAGAAAGAGTTCCCTCCCCACTCTGCTGTGCAATGAAGTTGAGACAATCACTGACATGGGCTGTTCACAGGACAGGCAAATGTGCTTCCAGTGTTAACCACCCTGACCTCATTCACTTTCAGATATGGTAGAAGAGATTCTTCAGAGTTTTAATTCTGATGTCTGTTTTTACTTCAACCCATCAGTCTTCCAAGTGACCTCTGTGGATGTGACACTGTTTCTTCCTATTTCAATTCTCCTTCCTCCTTTTAAGATGGAATAGAAGAGGGATGTTTCCATGATCCCACAGTGCAAGTAGTCCTGTTATCCAATACACACACAAAAAAGTAACTTTGGTGCAATTTTAACTTGGACATTTTCCTTGAAACCAGATCAGCCAGTCCTCCAGCCACCAGAGCTGATATCATCTTGATGTGACAAACCAGTTGCTTTATTCCAGAATACTTTACCTTCCTTACAACTGAAGCAACACTCTCACAGGAGAGATGATGTTAATATTACTGCTCTTTCCACTTTTCCTTTCCTTTCCTTTCCTTTCCTTTCCTTTCCTTTCCTTTCCTTTCCTTTCCTTTCCTTTCCTTTCCTTTCCTTTCCTTTCCTTTCCTTTCTACCCTGCATTTCCCACAGAGCCATTGGTCCCCAGCTGTTCTGTCCTTTGCAGTGTGAGACACCAACACACCCAGAGAACAGATCTCATATTTTCCATTGGTACTCCAAATCCTGTCCTTCATTCACTCTCAGTGCCTGAATAAGCTGGAGAAGCCCTTCCAGCACAGAACAGTGATGCATGACCTGTCCCCTCTTCCAGAATCAACCACCAATCAAACTGGTGGTTTTATCAAAGTGTGAATTTCCAGGTTATTATTTTTTTCACCTTAAAATGCTGTTCTGTCCTGCCTCCCTAGCAGATAATCAGTGAATCATCATGTCTCTCCATCAGCTTTTCAATCAGTCAAACGAATAGGTTTTCTTTTATTTGGAAGTGAAAAAAAAGGGGATTTTAAATATATCATTGCGTGTGCACTTGTGAAGAGGGATCTTCTTGTCAGGAATGCTAGGAGGGAGTGTCTGAAGGGACGCCATTCCACTTCCCAAAACCTCTATTTTGGAGCACAGATTTGCTCATGCTTTTCCATTACTTTACTGTGACTCTCTGGGGGAGAATACGAGTGGGCAAAGGCTCACAGAAATTATTGGGAGTGTGGTGAGGCCCTGGCACAGACTGCCCAGAGAAGCTGTGGCTGCCCCTTCCCTGGAAGTGTCCAAGGCCAGGTTGGACATGGCTTGGAGCAACCTGGGACAGGGGAAGGTGGCCCTGCCCATGGCAGGGGTTGGAACTGGATGATGTTTAAGGTCCTTTCCAACCTAAAACATTCTCTGATTCTCTTTATTTTATTTTTTTTTTCTTTTTTCACACACACAGGTCTGTTTCTTCGTAGCGGATCTTCACCAGACACTTCAATTTCTTCAGGAGTAACTGCAATGCATCCTGAAAGCTCAGCCCATGAGACAACAGACTTCCTACTGCTTCCCCTTTAATTTTAACCTTCATTAATTGCAAGTCAAACCAGGAAACCTCTGCTTCAAACTGCAGACTTTCAAAGGCACTTGGATGTCCTTGTCCACTTCTAAAACGTCAGAGCCTGTGTTTGGTCAGCAGAGGATGCTCATGGGTCATTTACCTTCAAGCAGAATTCTCAAATAGTTCCATTAAGAGCTTCAAAGTCTGCACAGTTACCACTTCACATGGCTTTTCCATCATTCCCTTTGCAGAAAATTCCCTTCTTTGCCTCTTTCCAGCATTACAAAGTCCGAGTCTCTCTTATTTTACATTTGCAGAGTCTCTTCTCCCTTTCCCTTTTCCTTGCTTTTAACCAACTAAACCATAAACAGACTGAGACTGATCAGAGGACAGGAGAGATGCAGCCCAGTCTAAATCCAGGGATTTGGTTCACATTTTATGAGCTTGAGCAGGCTGGCAAGTAAGGGTAATGATGCCTGCTTTTTAAAATATCTCCTAGCATATTTAGTATAACTGTCCTTCACAGCCATAAAACCCATGGCAGGATTGTCCATTCTATTCCTAATTTTGGTTTTGGTTTTTTAATTTTTTCTATTTTACATTTCAGTAAGGAATATGTTGAATTTTTTGACTTGCTTTAGTCTGTAGCCATAAATCTGTGCTTTCTGGTGGAGCAGCAGAAGCAGCTTCTGATCCCTTCCTGGGCACACCATCTTTCCTACAGATCCTGAGGAAGAGTAGCAGGATATCAGCAGCCCGGGGTTTTGTCACTTACTTAGAAAAACACAAACATATGAGCAAGAGCAGCATGTCCCATCACTGGACAAGTGCACACCCTGCTTCAGGAAGGGCCTTGAAAGAATTCCTTCAATAAGACTTGGCACAAATATTGGACTTGATGACCCTGGAGGTCTTTCCCAACCTTAAAATTCTGTGATTTTATGATTCCCTGTGGAGCTCACCAAGCCTGTCCTGTGGAGAGGACCACTCTGAATTTCTGTGAGCTCCTGGGGTCCTTTCCCTGCCTTTATCACAGGAGAAAGATGAAAGCACAGAATTCTCCTCCCCAGAGAGGATCTGCAGATGGGTGCTCTCACTTGAATCTTATATAAATATACACTAATAAACAAAAAATGATAATATTACATTGATCTCTGCTTATTATTTAGGTTAACAGAATTTGATTGATAAACTGATTTTACAAATGGTGTCTTAATGCCCCACTGCCATTCTTGAAGGAAATTGAGAGACAAAAAGAAACACATCCCTTTTGATGAGTTTTCCAAAGAGTTTTTTAGGAACCCTGAGGTAACATTGCACACTGGAAGCACAGCAACATCAGAAATGTAAGCACTGAACAGTGATGAAATTCCAGAGTTTGTGTTCTCCATGTGTGGATACACAGAGAGCATTCTTTGCCCTCCCTCTAAAATGGGATTTCTGCCTTATTCAGTAAGGAAATCATGATTATGCTGTGTGCATGATAAATGTTTAGAAATTTTACTTATCTGCTCAAGTTTTCTTAGGACATCTATCTAAAGTCATGTTCACAAGAGACCACGCAAAGCTCTCACTTAATGTAAAGATCCTCATTTTTTTCAAGGGGTTTCCATGACAGCAGAATGATATAATTAATGCTTTCCATCCCAAACATCAATGTAATGATTGAGTTATATCCATTTTAAGTGGAGGAAATAGAGACACATTCCATGGGTGAAAGTACAGCTGATCTCAAGGGAGTTCCAGTTTTCCCAAGGAATAAAAAAAAAGAATAAAAAAGTAAATGTGATTCATGATGCCACCCCTTGCATCCAAGTTAATCTACGCTCACATGGAAATGGAAAACTGTTTCCAAACCTGTAAGAGGATTTGTCACCAGGACGAGTTCCTTACTGCCCTGAGAGAGACACTACGAGGTTTCTGCCATAATTTTAGTAGTCTCAGAATAACAGAACCACAGCCACAGAAAAGTTGAAGAAAAATTTAAAAAAAAAACCCTAAACCGAAACAACCCACAAAAAGCCAAACCACCTGTAAAATGAATCATTTATGCTACAGCATAATTCTTCAGGGAGCTTTGCATTTTTGCAGCATTTCCCACGCATCCAACTAATAGGCAGTGGATTTCACTCATCTTTTCCCAGCTCTTCCTCCCCTCAGCTGCTGAGGATCCTTCTCTCACACTGTGCATTATTCCTGTTCCCTATCTCCCTTGACTTTCCTGGAAGCTCTGAGGCAATGTGACCTCCTCTCAATTCCTGCAACTACACCCGTGGTTGCCCACAGGAGCAATTTTCATTTTGGCCAGAATCTTCCACCTGCACTCAGTCAGATGTTTGCAGACAAGCCACAGCCGAGATCATTGGCACAGCAGATGGAACCACAGCTGAAGGGCATTTTTGGCACAAATTAAATTTGGAGGGTCTTCACCTCAACTTCAAAAATATCCAGGAAACCTGAGGGAATAACTGTTTTGTTGGGTTTTTTTTTCCCCCCAGAGATCTGGAGGTTTTGCCAAATGCTCATTTTTTTCCTGTTAAATTGCAAAATTCTGTCCACATAAAAGAGCTGCTGGAATTTAACAAAACCTCCAAAAAACCCTGTTTTCCCAAGGAAACATATCCTGGAACTCCACCTTGGAAAGTCCTGACTCCCTTTAACAATCTGTTAAAATCAGTATTTAAATAGAGATAGAGAAATCAACGCAACAAACAATTTCAGGCTGAATTTGGGAAAAGTTCAAAGCTACAAGATTATCTTCTGCTGGAAAATGTATGAGAAATAATTATAAGCCCACTATCTGATTTCATTTTAATTATCTCAGCTTATTCTAAACCTTGAATGCTATGCTGCAGCACTGCTCTGGTTTTATAGCTCTGTCCCAACCTGTTGTAAGCCCATTTCCCAGAACACCCAGAATTTGTTGATTAAATTGGAGCTAATCTATTTTCATTGTACACATTTTCCCAAGATGAAAAGAACACAACATGGGACCAAAAAAATTCTAATCCTGTAGCAAGATGTAATGGCTTTTTACAGGTTTTTTTTTTTTTTCTGAGCTCTCAGGGTTTTTTAGTAAAATAAGTAAAGATATATTTTGATCCTGACAGAGGCTCTTTAAACACACATGTGAAATAGGAGTGAAAAGCAGGGAAGGAATGAGCAAGGCTATTTAGGGACACAGCTGAGAAGCACTTTATATTGACAGGCAAACTGGATCTGACTGAGCCTGGAAGAAACCTTTCCCTCTTTGTTTCAGAAAATTAAGCTGCAAGTCATATTTTACAGCCTAGAAGTTATTTATTTCTTGGGGGTGAAATGTTGAAAGATATTTTAATTATGTCACAACAGATAGTTAAGTAATTAAAACCCATTAAAGCCCATTATGGCCCCAGGCCCAGAAAAGTAAGTTTCATCTTGGAAATTCCTAAGGAAATACATTTACAAGAAGGAAAAAAAAATGTCTTCTTGCTAAAGATTTAAAAACTAGCTGAGGCCAAGCATAACTAATAGAAGAGGCTAAAGGAAACTGGTTTTCCGGTATTTATATTGAATGGGAAAAAAAACAAATGAACAATCAAAAAAGCACTTGATTCGCATATGGAAAAGCAGCTTTGAGCTTCTCCACCCTTTGTGGATTGATTACATTATGGACTGTAAGGCAGGGAGGTTGAGATTTCTCAACTGCCTCCTAAAAGGAGGTGAAAATCCCTAGAAACAGGAATTTTAGTTCAGGCAGGGATTTGTACTACAAGAGCTGCTCTATTCTGGGAACATCAGAGCATATGACACCACTTCAGAGCAGAGTTACACCCTATAACTACATGGCTGGGGAGTTTTCTAGCTCTTCTGCAGGACAAAATTGGGCAGGTTGCTTTCATTAGAATTGAATGGGATTAATCTTTCCATTATCCCATTGCATAATCTTTCCTTTATTCCATTGCTCCTAGGTCCCAGCCCTGGCACTGGGATAAGGATGATGACAATAACCAGAGAGCTTTGCCCAAAAGGGTTAACCCAAGGTCACCTGACTCTGTCTCTCCCTCCTGCAATGTTAAATCATATAAACATTCACAGAAAAATGGGATTTTTAAGGTTGGACAACACTTCTAAGACCACCAAGTCCCACTTTCAAGCCAGCAAGCACCACCATGTTCACCATTAAACCATATCCCCAAGTTTCACATCCACAGGTTTTTAGACACTTCCAGGAACAGTCTCTGGGCAGCCTCTTCCAATGCTTCCAGAATTTGGGAGCAAGGTCTAGGAACAGGTCTGGAAATAGTCTGAGCTTTTCAGTTTGGTTGTATGGGCAAGAATCTCCTAGTGAAAAAGGACCTTTTTTTTTATCATTATAATTTCACAGACTATGATGGAGGGAGCAAAAACCTACCCATGTACTCAATGCCAACAGATTGTCAGTAAGACAGTCCATTTTATTTACAGAAATGCTTACCCATATTTCAAACACAATTTTAAAGTAAAGAACAAATCTTGAAGCATTTTTGAACAGAGCCAGGATTGCAAGGACTTCTGAAAGTACAATTCTACTACTCAAGCAAAGAAACCATTGCAGATTAATCTGCTCTGGAAATTTATTTCCTTCGAACCCATTCTGCACATAAAAAACAAAAATTATTAAATTTAGCAACCACACAATAACAGCCTCCAGTTATCAGGTCAGGTCCTTTTAAGGGCCTCTGTTGGGCAATGAAAACCCATCCTGATTAATTTTCAAGTGCTGCTTCCTTTATTGTAAGATTAACAAATCTGTTTGACATAAAATGGTTCATTTTATATGCAAATCTCTGTAGAGAGTTTTGTGACATTAAAGAGGTTCATACAATTTTGTTCACCCTGACCTCAGAGGTCATTTGGAATTTCATGAAAGCATTTGTCTATGCTCTTAATATGCATTTTGAAAGCTAATTTGAGGTCTGCTAGATTGAGAGCCCAGGTTCTTAATTACGTTTGGACGTGTTTATACAGAGATGATATTATGAATCTGAAACTGCTGTCATTCCAGTGGACAATAGCAGAAGCTCTGCTGAAGGCTGGGGAGTTCTCATGGGAGAGAAAAAGAAAATATCAGAACAAGACAGCAGAAAATCAGACCTTGTAGATATGTGGTTACCTCCAAGAATTATGTAAACATACAGAAGGGAAAAAATCCCCTTAAACTTGCAACAGTACTATTATTATTATTATTATTAATTTAATATTCCATTTGCATTGATAAGATCTCTTCGCTAAGCCAAACACAATCAGCTCTGATAAGAGAGTAAACACTCTCTGTTATTGCAGTGGAAGGGAGGAACATGACCTTTAATGTGTGTACAAATTAAAATGCACTGACCAAATTTGGTGACCTTTATGGTATGGTTCCCTTATAGAGCTACAATGAATTTGCTATCAAATATCACTGCTTCTGCAGGCAGGCTAGAAAAGGCCAGGAATATTATTAAGCACTTACAGTGTTTTTAAATGAGAACAAAGTAGACAAGTTACATATGAATAAAACCCAGAAGATGTGAGAGCAACAGGGAAAGGCCAGCCCACATCAGCAAGGAAATAAATTACTGGCTTTGACATATTGCTTTTGGGCCTCCACTTCCATGTCATTTGGACTGATTCCACACTTTTTTTTTTATGATGCTGTGTCTACATGTTTGCTGCTTTCCACTAATTCTGTGCAGTTTTCCCATTCCCCATAAGTCTCTCCATGATCCCCTTCTCATTAATTTTCTTTGCATACATCTCTGGAAGTGCTCAGGTTTATGTTGGATGGGGCCCTCAGCAACTTGGTCTAGTGGAAAATGTCCGGCCCATGGCTGAGGGGCTGAACTGGATGATTTTTAAGGTCCTTTCCAACCCAAACTATTCCAGGATTCCACAGGTTTCTGTGATATCCCAGGTGAAGCCCAGTGCCATGTACAGGTATGATTCCTCAGCATATCCTACTGCAAGGCTCTGTTTTCTGCTGCTTAGTTAGCCAGGGACAACCATCCAGGTTTGAGTTTTCCATGCCTGGAATCTACCCCAAGCCATTTCTTTTAAATGAAACTATGCCAGCCAAATCAAAGGAGAAAACTATTTAAAAATTTCCAAATGTCCTATCCTGAAAAAGATAAAGGAAATATTTGCTCTAGTGACTCCCTGCTTTGGGGAAAAATCACAGAATTGTTAAGGTTATAAAAGACCTCCAAGACCATCAAGTCCAGTCACCACCTTGCCCAATAAACCATATGGAGAAGTGTCTGACCTACTTGTTTTTTGAACACTTAAAGGGATGTTGAGTTCTCCCTGTTCCCCAGGTACCTTGTTCCAATGCCTGACCTCTCTTTAAGTGAAGAAAGTTTCCCTGATATCCAACCTGAACCTCCCCTGGTGCAACTTGAAGCCATTTTCCCTTATCCTGTGTAAGGAAGAATAGGGAGAAAGGGGATTGTCCCTTTGATGAGGGTGCTCATTTTAGTGTTTCTTGGAAATTTGGCTCTGTTTAGCAAAGACACGACTTCTCTCAAACCCTTGTTCGTGTACACTCTTGACTAGCCCAAAATTTGAGATAATTTTCCCCATCTGCCACGTCTATCAGGAGGAGGATGGCAGCACAACAGTTTCTGTGTTGGTTTGCCTAAAAGCTGACAGGGGCTGATGTTGAGCCTGTACACAGAGATTTAATTGCTGAATTTTCCACCTTCTGAATGCTTGAATTAGCAATCTTAATATTCCCCTAATACACTTGTTTTTCTAATGGCTGAGACATCATTTGTAATAACACATGATAATGGCTTACATTTCTAGCACGCCTTTCAAGGCAGCCAACCTCCAACGTGATTTACAAATTCACTATAAAGAGGATTATCTTTTTACCAGCTCTGGAATGAAGCCACCTACCTCTGGCAGCTGTTTGAGTTCTACACAGCAGACCCAGCCAGTAATTTAGAGCAGGTAATGACTGGTGTGTGCACCTGAAACACCAGAGACCGCGTTTCCCAAATCAGAATTCACCCAATGTAGCAAAACAAATGCTCACACTTTTGCAGAAACCACCTTGAGATGCTTAAAAGCCCCACACAGGCAGATTCAGAGAGAACTTATCTCCCCCAGCAATTCAAAGCTAGAAACACTGCAAGGGAGCAGAGAAGAGAATGATTTGTCCACATTAAAGCTGAGCAGAGCTGGAAGAAAACGTTCCTGCTGAGCTGTGTTGATTAGTTAGATTATATTTTATGAATGGAAGAATTGGAAGAATTGGAAATGACAGATTTTGGCTCATTGTGCTGCCATTCTCAGAATCTGAGCCTATCAGCTCATCCAGCCTCCGACCAACCTCACTTATCTGGTCTGTACATCATCAGTTTCAGGGCAGAAGGTCTTAATTCTTGAACTAGCTTGATCTCTGTTTCCAAAAACACTTGAGCTCCCCCTGAAACTGGCTCTTTCTGCCAACAACAACCAGGTCAAACTTTGCTGAATCTTATAAGGACAAGAGCCAAAAATAACATTTAGTCTGGCTTAACTCCAGTGCACTCTGATGAGACTCTGGCACAAATAATTTAAGAATTCCTCCTCACTATGGTGCAAAAAAGAATAAAGATGAAAATTCTAATAAATATAAAATACTTTCTAAAAGGGTGGAACATCAGTCATGAAGGATCTTTTGAACATCCTCAAACAAATGCAAATATCAAATAAAGAAAACAAAGGTATTTGCAGAGGGTAGTAAAAAAAGAATCACAGAATAATTTGGGTTGAGAAATATCTCTAAGACCATCAAGTCCAACCACTAACCCAGCACTGCCAAGGCCACCACTAAACCATGTCCTATTTACACATCTTAAATCCTGCCAGGGATGGGGACTCCAACATTTCACTGGGCAGCCTTTTCCAGGGCTTGATAACCCTTTTAGTGCAGATTTTTTTCCTCAAATCCAACCTAAACCTCCTCTGGAGCAATTTGAGGCCATTTCCTCTTGTCATATAATATTGTTCATGCTGGGACTAAAAGAAAGGTTTTCTGTCTTCAAGGCACGGTGTTCTTGAACCTAAACTTGCCTTCAGATCTCACCAGTAATAAAAATAAAATATCCTCTGTGCAAGTCTTCAGGCACCAAACCACAACCTGAAGGTTTAAGCTGGTCTGACTCTACCACCAGAAAATATCTGTGCACCTCAGTATCAGTAGATTACAGTAACTGAGACACCAAAAGCTCCTGCCAGCCCTAGGAATCTCAAGTAAAACCAAATTTTGTAAGGGGTTCCATAAAATACCATGCCATTAATGCCTTAGAATGTTACTGTTAGGAGCTGATAAATCTCCAGAGCAAAAAAGTCACAGAACCATAATAGGCAGTGTTTAGTGTCTGTCTTTTCATTAAATTTATTGATACAATTTGGATTTTTTTTTTTACTGTGTCCATTGATTTAATAGGGAACATCATTTCCTACAAACCTTGCTCACCACTATCACTAACATCACTACTACCTTTACTACTACTAAAGCACTCCCATCATCAGCATGTCAAACAGTGGTTGACAGGCACAAACTACCCTGCCTTATTTTGTAACATCATAGAACAGAGCTGAACTTCTGCTGCACTGAATTCTAAATAGACCTCTAAATACAGTAAATTGTTGGGATTTTTTTTCTGTTACCAAAATCCAAGGAGTGTAGAAAATATTTACAAGCACCCACCATGTCCCTGCTGCTCCTTTGCACCCTGCAGGATACCTGGGAGCAGAGAGCTAAGGAAGAGTGAGAAAATGACACAGAGACCAGGCATGAAAACCTTCCTTTTGAAAAGTGACAAGTAGTCTGCTTGGAACTCAAGAAATACAAACCTCACACTTTGCCTAATACAGACTAAAATTTATTTTACTGCTTCTTAAACCCATATATATACTTTTACAAATGTGAGCCTTTACCTGTTCAAAGTAGAGCTGAGACATAAAAGCTGAGAATCTTAAATAATTGCAAAATGACAAAAGGATATTTCCATTTTACTACTTACTTATATGTCTGTCACAAAAAAGAAGTGGATAAAGTCACATCCAGTGTAGCAGCAGTGAAACTAAGCAGAAATAGAGCCCCCATATCATTTTATTGGGTGGCACAGATTTAAATTTGAGGCAGCTTGGTTTTCTCTAGAAGCCATGGAGAACTGGTTAGGCTGTCAAAATATCTGATCTAAGCCTTTGCTGAAACCCAAACAGCTTGTTTAAGGTTTGAAGAGTATTTTGACTCTCTATTGTTTTTTCATTTTCATTTTCCTGGTGGATTAAATGCACAAATGGCAGGAGGCAGACTGAGTTGATACTGAACTTCTGAGTCCCAGGGAAGCACCAAGTGTTGGAAATTCTTGTCTGAGACAGAATTCTCCTGAGGTTTGTTGCTCAGGTTACCAGATGGAGACCCAGGTAAAGTCAAAGAACAGAGTTCAAGACTTGTGAGAAGAGCATTCAAATATAAATACCAAAAATAAATCTGAAAAAAGCATGCGATGAGGGGAATTGTACAGGCAGACATAGCACTATCCCTCCTTTCCTCATTAAATTGTTATGTGGACATTTATAAGTCATTTAACTTCTTCATTCCTCATTTACTGTGGTATAACATCAAGAATGTGACTTCATTTAATGAATAGAGCAAAAATAGTGACACCTGTGATGATGGAGCCATTATTTGCCAAGATCAGCTCACAAACACATTATTTTTAAGTATCCAGTTTTTATAGGAATGGGTTTTCTTCAGTTTTGTTTGAGGTAAACTGAGGCATTTCTAATTTAAAACCTTTAAAAGCTTCTGGGATGAAAGCATTTCTCTTTAATTATGTAGTCACACAATGGAGTTATGGATATGACACCAGCTCATATTACAGAGGAAGAAGTTTTTGTCCCTTCCTTCATCTCTCAAACAACCATTCTAAGCTCTTGGCAGCATCCTTAAATACATCCTAAAGTGGATCTTGGTCTAATCTAAGCTAATGGGGACAATGAATATAAAAGCTGAGAATGACCAGAGGTCAAAACATTTCACTGTTCCCCCAGCCCTGGCAATGAGACAGCATTCAGAACATCCTGAATTATTCATTGGCATCAAAGCTGAGAGTTCCCTGTGTCTATGTCAAAATCACAGCGTAATTGCAAATTGCAATGGATTCTGAAAGAAAGAGATGATTGTAACAAACAATGGGGTATCAGCAGTGCTTCACAAATGGCCTTGGAGCCTGACCTTGCTGGTCAGAATCACAATTCCTGTGTCTAGGCAGAGTCTTGTCAGCCCTGCCAGCACAAAGGGCTCCTTACGTGAAGGGTGTAGGAATAACTCGACTGTGATAGACAACATAATAGAGCTCTGGGAATGTCACAAAGCACAGTGCCAACAGTCTGTCCTACACAGCATATCAATCCCTCACAGCAACGAGAGGACAGGCTGGAAAAGAAAGAATTAAATTAAATCACGGGTCTAGAAGGATGGAAGTGAAAGCAGTGCTCGTGTTTGGGTTTTATCTCATTGCAAGGATGGAAAGAGGGAGAAAGCAATGAAATGTATTAAACCCAACATATCTTTGTGTTTATGGTTTCTGTCATGGTGCCAGTTTGGAGCCAGATTCACATTAGAAAGCTCACACCCTCCATCCAGTTATGCTGTGTAAGGAACAAACAACCTGTAAACATTTCCCCCAATTAACAAAACATGAGAGAGATGGAGTTCTCCAGAATGGTAGAACCTGGGACATGCAGACAAAAGGCAACATGCCACTCAAACATAACTAACTTTTAGCCAAGAGAAAGAAATTTAGGTTACACACCATCTAAAGAAAGTATTTTTAGAGGTGCACAGACTACAAATTAATAAACTGCCAAAAAAAGGAGTTTATGTAGTTCAGTTTGTTATGACATGGATTTCTTATAATATGGTGAGTGGTTGTCCTACACTGCTGAGGAGTTGAGGACATTAATCACCTTTTAGGATAAGGCTGATCTGAAAATCCTCCCAAACTTATCGACAAATTCTTGCAGAGTCCTGAAAACTGGACTGAATGACTGGTTTGAAGCTCTGAGAAAGTTTCTAAAGTAGTTCTGAGCACTTCCACCTAAACTGAAACCTCCATGGGAGATTATGCCCTGGTGCTATTTGGAGAGCAACTCAAAGACAGACATCTCCAGGGAGGTCCTGCTTACGAAATTTTTTTGAGGTTGACATTGAAGAAACCAGATACCTTTGAAGAGTATGGAGAAGTGAAGGGAACCTGTGAACTTGGGAAGTGTCCCAGCTTTTTCTACATGCAGCTGATCAAAGCTTTTAACTCTCCATCCCTTTTCTCCTGGCATCTATGACAAGAGCTTAAATAGCTGAGCTCCACGTGGGGAAAAGCCCATAAAGATTTCTGCGTGGATGTGTGTATATTTTCCCCTCACTGCTTGTCAGAGCCTCTGTACTTAACATATTAATTTACCAAGTTTAACTTTTTAATGCTAGCTCCTTTAAGTCATTAGAGATCATTTTTTTGTTATAATCCTCTTATTTGGTAATCAGTCTGAGCCTGTCTGTATTTTTAAAGAATATTTTAAAGTTTCTGGTGAAGATCAGGGAAGTTTTCTCTTGCTCTACTTCACAAACTCCAACTTATTATTAGTAAGTGGTTCAGTACAACACTGAGACCACAGCTGGTTTTTTGCACTTCTGTCTCATCTGTTATACAACCATATTATCATAGAACTATTTAGGCTGAAAAAACACTCAAAGATCATTGAGCTACAACCACTATGAATGGAAGTGTTACTTTTAAATGCATTATGGCTGTTGAAAGCTGACCAGAGGAGAGCTGGAGGGATGGAAATGGATGTGGCAAAGATGGTGGTAATAGCTACTGTGATGTGCTTCAACTGGAGGAGCCACCAACAGACCCTTTTCCCTCATGAGTCATTCCTAAAATTGATCATAATGCATTTCTTAATGCACTTAATTGTTTATCATGCAGGACAGTCTTTGCACAAGAGGTCTGAGAAGATGAACTCATCTCAAGGCACCAGGCAGATATTACACCATGAACAACAAGCCCCCAGCCACCTCTGACTCAAGTTTCTATTTCTAAAGACAAATAAATCCACCCCCCATCATTACCACCCTTCCTGCTGTTCACTAGATGTGCTTTAACAACCAAAGAAATCATGAATTCATGACTGCATCATATCCCATTTTGAATGAATCAAAGAAATTCCTCATAATCCCCTTGGATCCCAGCGATGGGGCACAGCGAAACTCACTAAAACAAAGAGCCACAATAGACTTTGCAAAACTTTGAAAGCTCCTCTACACCCTCAGTGAGCTTTCAAATTGCATTTAAGATATAATTTCATTTATCCACTTCAAGCAAAAAGCTGTAGACAACAAGCTGTTTATGCTTCTCCCTCAAATTTAATGTTCACAGAGGGAGGGGAAAAAAATAAGAAAAGCAGTCAGCGTAAGGGCAGTCTCACATCAACTAATCTTTGCAACCAATTAATTAAACAATTATATTAGCCAAGCCTTCGCTTCTGACATGGCGCAGCTGACATTAATTGGGCCACAATCAAGATAGTAATTCAGGTTAATTGGATTTCCACTGTCAGCAGCTATCAGCTTGTTTCAATATGCCGCTGTCATTTAAGAATAATTAATCACGGATGACTCTATTGGACGGCGCTGGTTGACAGCTGACGCTGTGGTGACGCTTGAAAAAGTTGGTGATTGCTGAAGGCCCGGGGAAATCTGGATTTCTTTGGAGAGATGATTGAGCTTCCGCTGCGTGCTGAGACCCAAAATGTGCTGCAGGAAGTGATGAGCTGGTGATAAAAAGAGAGGGCTGGAGAAAGAAAGAGCCCTTCCCACGGAAACAGCGCAGTGAGAGGTCAGAGGGGTGTGCAAGTCCCACCACCTTTGGGCTCTCAGGTGTTGTTTGGCTCTTTCTACAGCAGCACAGGATTCAATAAAACCTCCATTCACCTGCAGCAGGAGCAGAAATGCCAGCCTTCACCTGGTGCTGCTTCTCTCCATTCACAATAAGCCGTTACTCTGGCTAACTTTGGATAATATAATTTATTCAATCCGTTGTCAGAATGTCTGCAAAAATGTCAAGGAGCTGACGGAGCCAAGTCTTTATTTATTAATAACGTGAAGGGGGAAGAAAAAAAAAAAAAAGGTGGTGAAATTGTTGTGGGGAAGTGGGGGGGAAAAAAGAGCTGGAAATTACAGTGTAAGCTGAAAATAGTTTAGAGTGTTCCGTGAGGAGTAATAGGAATACATTATGCCTCTGACGAAAAAAAAAATAAAAAAGCAATTTAAACCTGAGGAAAGAAAAAGCTTTAGCACCAAGTTCTATTAGACTACATAATTATTCCCCAAAGGGGAAAATATACATATATATTTAAAATTAAAGTACGATTTTAGGTTATTCATGACAGAGTGTTAAAAAATCATGCCAGAAGTGGCAACACTACTTTGACAGCTGGACGGAGAAAATTTTCCATCAGAAATATGATGAATTTATTGTGTAACTGCCAGAAACCAGTTCAAGATAGACGGAGTACACAGAATTAAATTTCTAAAGGAAAATTTGACACCATGGCTGTTGAATTTGGCTCGCTCTTTTTTATCAAAATATTGGACAAAAAAATGATCACGTGTACTGCTTTGCAGAGCACAAATTCCCAATTTGGAGATATTTTCTTGCTGTCAGTCAGAGAAGTCTGATGGGGCATTAACCAAAGCTGGGCATTAGAAGCCATTAATTGTGACTTCTCTTCAAAATGGGTCTGGCAGTGCTGTAAGTACAAGAGAGAAGCACACAGGATGTTTTTAAATCCCGGGGTTTTAATTCAGTGAAATTCTCCAGCATTTTACCTTCTATTATAGCCAAGACCTGGTTGCATTCTTTACCTTATTTTCCTGGGAATTTCCTGGGTTTACAACATGCTTCTCTGGTAGGATGCAAATAAGCAAGGAAGTGGAAGCAAGGAAAAATCCTCACTGAAATCCAACCTAGCTTGAACAATAGGAAAAACATCTAAATTTTTTTTGTTTTTTGTATTTTGCATGACTGGCACATCATGGGAGGTGATTCTGCCTCTTTGTGAGATCACCTGGAACAGTGTCCAGCTCTGGGCTCCTCAACACAAGAAAGGTTTGGACTTCTTGGAGCAAGCCCAGAGGAGGCCACGAAGATTCTCTGAAGACTGGAGCACCTCTGCTGAGAATACAGGTTGAGAGAATTTGGGTTATTCAACCAGGGGAAGAGAAGGCTCCAGGGAAACCTTGTTCCAGTAAAATAAGAAGGCTTTTTAAAAGGAGGGAGAGGGACTTTTGAAATGGACAGGTAGATTAGACAAGGGGGAGATGTTCTTTAACTGAAAGAGGAGATATTAATATGAGATCTTGCAAAGAAATTCTTCCCTGTGAGGGTGGTGAGGCCCTGGCACAGAGCAGCTGTGGCTGCCCCATCCCTGAAGTGTCCAAGGCCAGGCTGGAAGGGGCTTGGAGCAGCCTGGGATAAAGGAAGGTGTCCCTGCCCATGGTAGGGAGTTGGAACTGGATGATCTTTAAGATCTCATCCAGCCCAAATTATTATGTGATTCTATTTCTCTGATTCAAACCACGCAGTAGCTGGCTGCCATTTAAAAGAGGAATGTTTGGGAATGTCAGGGAACTGCTGTGCTCAGTTCACTGTTGAGGTGGGTTTTTTTTTAAGATCCATAATCCTGCTAAATGTTATCCAAATTAAATTGTGGGTGTAAATTACTTCTCTATTTGGGAACTCCTGAATGAACAGCCCAAAATGCTGCACTACAAGTGAATGCTGCAAACAGTTGATGCTTAGCAGATTACCTGTGTTACCAGATTGCTGACAGATAAAAATTGAATCTGAAGCTACATGTTTTTTAAATCTTTTTTTGTCCTTCTACACATATCCTTTTAAAGCAGGATTGATGTGCTCTGTCAGTAGCCTGTAATTTGCAGGAAAGCAGGTATTCTGTTTGTCAGTCCTTTTCCTGCTCCCAAGTGCTCCAAAATTTCTTTGCCAAATTCAATCACATCTGAGAGAGGAACAGAAGCATCTTTGTTTTTCAGGATACTTGATGCCTTGTAGAGAGGACACCTCCTTCTGGTTAGGCAGAAGTTAATTGCTTAAACAGCAAATAATGCAGTTTCTGGAAATGTCATGTTCATACAATTTATGTATAGTGGAGTATAAAGGGGAGAAACACAAGGATGAGAGAAACTTAAGATGACAATGGCCACAGTTTACAGCAAATTAGGCATTATAAATTCTGCTCTTTGGAGAAAAACTTGTGTTTCAGTCGTAGATTTTCATCAAGTGTGTCTGGGACACAGTGAAATGCAAAGCCCTGTTACCCTTTACAGCTGCAGTCTGTGGATCCCTCTGTGGACCCTGTAGATCATCATGGCAATATTTGGACTGGGTGATCCTAGAGTGTCCTTCCCAACTCAGGATTGTCTGATTCCATTTGAGGAAGAGCCTGTCACTGGCAAAGATATGATGGAATAATAAATAATTTTATTTCTGTTCTTTTCTCCTTATAAGTTAAAGATCCCATTTGGGTCTGGTCTCAGATAATTTCTCCATCCAAGAAAAACCTGACAAAGCTGGAAACAGCAGCTATGTCTCTCAAGCAAGCAGATAAAATGCTAATGAGATCAAGAACAAACACTGCTGCCAGAATTTTAGTGGTAAGGCCAAAGACTGAGCTGATCATGAACTTTAGACTATACTCACATCTCCAGATTTAATAGAAAAATGAACCATGGTAGAAGCAAAGGTTGCCTTCACAGGCAACTGTTTCTTCCCTGGAGGTTTTGCTCTTGAATAAGAGATTTTCTGCTCTGTAGTCCCAGCCCATCCTCCTTCAGGAGCTTTCCAGTTACTAAAAGCACTTAAAAATGGAGAAAAAGCCTAAGCAAGGAGGAGAGCCAAAGTGCACCTGTGGTGTGAACCATGGGGTTCTGCCCCAGCAATGGTGAATGGGCATGAGGGACGTCAGGGAAGCTGTAAATTTGGCACTGCTGTTGCCTTTCAGCTGTTCACTGACATCTGATATCTCACCCTGCAAGGAACTTGTAGGCCATGACAATATTGCCAAGTGCTGTCATCCCTGCAAGCTGTCACTGGTGCCAAGGGTTGGGAGAAAGGAACAGCCAGGGATGTTGAAGATGTGACTTTAATACTGTCCTGGGCATTAAGCTCTTAACCTTGTTCCTTGCCTAATGTTTTTTTATTATTACTATTTTTTTGGGTTTTTTTTCTTTTAATAAGGCTCAGAAAACGGTCCAGATTTCAGGCAGGTGAATGTAGTGTTGTCATTTTTTCATCTTGGAAAGACACAAAGATGATGTTTCCAAGAAAGAAAAAAAATAGCTGTGTCTTTTTTGCTCCACCTGTTCGGTGGAACAGAAATTATATCAAAAGATTTGTGAGGGGAAATTATTCATTATTTGTTTGTTTCACACAGTTAAACATCATATTGGAATATTTTTGGGGTTTTGATAATTGTGTGCACTTGTAGCTTAATCCCTCAGAGCACATTGCCATTAATAACAGATTTTAGGTCTTAAAAACTGCAGAAAAAATCCAAGGTGCTCCTCCTTGGGTGCTTATGTAGAAATATCATCTGATGTACCTTACACTTTAGGAAAAAAGTGATTTTACCTCTCAAGTTTACAGCCACCCAGCACCTGGGTGTTCATGAAAAGACAAAAACAGGTCCAGCCTTTTAACCTCCTGTTGGAGCAGCAGCTGACAGGGAGATGTGGGTGGGGATCTCCTATGTAGCATTTTTTGAATTTCTCAAATTCCTTGGCCTAGTTTGTAAAAGTCCTGCAACTGGAGCCTTTTTGGATGCATCAGCCTATGATGTTCAAAGCAGTGGAACTGAAAGAATTACCATCTCTCAGTAATTAGTTCTGGTAATCTCATTAGCTGGGCTCAGGTGTTGATCTGTTGATTGTCAACTTGTAACTGCCCTGAATCAATAAATGACTGTGTGAGTGTGGTGGTGAGAGAGAAGTGAGAATTTGTGTGGTTTGTAAAGATTTCTCTTTTTCTTAGGCTTCTTCATTTTATTATTTGCATCTCCATTCAGTGGATGATTCAAATCTTATGTTTGTTGTTTTTTTTTTTTTTAAGAGCATAGAAGTTCTGAGTAAGCTAGCTCCAAAAATCCAAGAAGAAAAAAACCCACAATATAGGCAAGAGCATTTTCACTTATCCCTCATCCCTTGTAACACCTTGGGATGGCATTGCAAGAGAATAACACAGCAAAGGAGAGCTGTTCTGAGCTCATGGCCTGTTCAACACTTCATCTTCACCAGGACAGTCAGTGAAGGTGCTCTTCTTGATCAGATTCTCCTGGTGAAGAAACTGGCTTAATCTTTTGTAGAATCATAGAAAATTGTCATGGGTTGCAGTGTAAAATGCAATCAGGGGTGTGTTATTCTATTACCATCCCTTGGAATTGGAATGGGGGGGAATGATGTGATCTTCTGTTGATAAGCCAGCTGATAAGAAACCATCCAGAGCAGTTTCCTTATCTCTTCCATGGCCCATCCTCCCTCCAGGGATAGGTCTTCTGCTCATGGGCCATTGAGTCCACTGATAAACTCACACCATCCCACTGGGAAATGCTCCAGCCAGACCCCTGGGCCATTGAGTCCCACTGATAAACTTCCATCATCCCATTGGGAAATGCTCCATCCAGAGGGGGAACTGAACCCCTCTACCTGGATAGAAACCTGAGACTTGGAACACCAAGTCAGCCTTTTCCACTGGACTCCCAGAGGAAGAACAGGCCCATCCATCACCACTGCACCTTCAGCAGAGGCTGCACCTTTCTCCAGGATCACTGCTCCACCAGAGCCACAGCTGCTGCTCCAGGAGGGCTGCAGCCACCATTGCAACTGGACTGCTGCCAACACCCTGACCAACAGGGTATCAGGTTGGATTCTGACTCTTCAGTGATTTTCTTTTTCCTTATTGCCTGTATTTTGTTTCCTTTTAGTTTTATTTTCCCTTTTCCTAATAAATTGTATTTCTGACTTGGAGCATCTCACTGGTTTTGCTTTTCAAACCAGAACAAAAATGAAGGCTAGGAAAAATCTCTCAGATCATGAAGTCCAACTTTGACCCAAAACCAACATACCCACCAAATCATGTCAAGAAGTGAGGCATGGACTCATTTTTTTATTAATACTTCCAGGGACTGTGACTCTGCCACTCTGAGGAGCTTGTTCCAGTTCTTGACCATCCTTTCAGTGAAGTTTTTTCCTAATATCCAACCTGGACTCCCTTGGTGCACCTTGAGCCTTTTCCCCCCTTTTTTCCTGTTTGTGTCCAGCTGTTCCCCAGTGGCTCAGCTGAGATAATTCGAGATACAACATCTGCAAGACATTGCTGAATGCTAAAATGCTTTTTAATGGGTGGAAGGGCTTGATGTAAATAGAAGGGCAAATCTGAGGTCTCACAGCAGAACCAGCACTGGTGTGTGATGTATGTACAGACAGTTCTGCTATGGATGTTTACAGCTCTGCGCCTCGGCCAATGTGAGCCCTTTTTTAGGAAGATGAGGAAATTGCCCATGAGGAGAGAGTGCAGTGGATTTATTCTCTACCTGGCAATTGGTGAGCTGGGAGTGCATTTTGAGATGTTCACGCCCTCAGCTTTTCCAGAAAGCCAAACAAACCACTTCTGATATTTAGTACTTTCTTATTTAACAAGGCTCAGAAAGCTGAGAGGGGTGGAGAGGATGGCAATAAGATCTCTTCATCAAAGACAATGTTTTTTTATTAAATAATTAACAATTAGGAATTTCAGGATTCTTTCTGAGCCACTATTGCAAAATAATTCACATTTCTGAAATTCAGTGCTACTAAGCAAAGCCCAGGAGTGGACAAGGAGGTGGGGATTATAAAATAAAATAGAAAATTAAGTTACTCCTTAAGCCTGTTGATGAGAGAAAGTTAAAAAATTAAAACCAGAATCTATGTTGGGAAGCAAAGTTTCAGTTTGTGAGGAATGTGATTAAGGTTGCAGAGTCATTATTAATGTATAAAACTAGCAGCTGCTATTTCTTATATCAAGCTACAGTAGCCACAGCAAAAATACTTGGTTGCAGCTGATTATGAGGGATTGAGGTGAATTACTTACTGGGTTGGAAATCTGCAGGCACCCAGGGATGAGCGATCATGATTTGATTACATTCAAGATGAAAAACAGAATCAATTCTCAATCAGTAACACCTTATGTATATAATTGGTGCCTCTAAAGGGCACATCTCCCAAAATTGAGAGAGTTCTGAGAAGAAAAATCACAGCAGAAACCATGTAAATAGGAAAATGAGAAAGAAAATTGAGTGTGCTCAAAAGAACAGCCCATTAACTCGCGAGGATGCCTTGATCTCACGATTAAAAAAAGGAGAGTTTTAGTTAAAACCTCATCCTGATTCAGTGATAAATTTGGGCAGCAACTAGAATTTGAAAGATTTTTCCTGTGAACGGGGGAGGAATGTTCTCTGCAATCCTCTGGTCCTACATCCAGACTGGAAATATCCCTGCATTGGTGACAATGGCTCTTGGAACTGAATGGTCTTTAAGGATCCTTCCAACACAAACCATTCCATGAGTCTTTAATTCTCTTACAATGATACCACAAATGGTACATCCACAGTCTGGAATCCCCATGAGGGACACCCAAACCCCGCCTTAATCTGATATCCCAAGTCTCAGTGATGACAGATTGTGACAGAGATTGATTAAATACACCTCATTAACTTAAGAGATGAAGCTTAAAAATATAAATGTAATATAAATAGGTTGTAGGGTCAGCTACACATTACAAAGAGAAGCTAAAAGCACTGGTAGAAACAATTCCTGGCCTGGCTAAAGAAAAAAGATTTAGGGATTTGGGGCAGAATGAAAGAAAACAAACACAAGAGCAGTGAGACAAGTAACTACAATGTGCTGTTTGACCCCAAAAGAATGCAAGAACTGAGAATGAATTAAAGTGTGAGGCTGGACCAGTACTAGACAATATCTATATCTATATGTATGTATATGTATATAAATACATATTTAATTTTTAAAAAACAGTAATTATTGGTATTAATTGCATTGCATTCTGAAATTAAAAAAAAATATCACTGATTGATGAAGGTGATTAACAATCCAGTTGTCAATTATGAGGCCTTTGACTACCACAGCCTAGAACACTCTGATGGAAAATGCAGCACAAAATTTCCAGAGAATCACGGACTGGTTTGGGTTGGAAGGGACCAAGATCATCTTGTTCCAACCCCACTGTCATGGGCAGGGACACCATTAAAAGACTTGCATTTCAAATAAAGTTGTGGGCATATTATCAGTGTAGACATCAATAAGGAATCATGTTCATGAAAGGAATGTCTGAGACCATCAATAGCCCCTCACGACCCATTTTGTGGGACATGGTCATATCCACTTTCCAATTCTTCATGCTGCTGTTGAGGAACTCGTTGAACAGAACAAGTTCTAAGATGGTTTTATGAAACAACCCCTGGATCTGACATTTCTGATCTTTGCACCAGGGCTCAAAGTGCTGCAATGAACACAAGGAAATAGAGGTGATGAAAGAGACCCAGTCAAACAAATGAAAGCATTTCAATGCAGATAAATGTAAATCCAAACATCTGAGAATTGCACATATACACACTGGAAATGGGAAAATGTATTTTAAATGCAGAGAGTGCAGAGGATTTAGGAGTCAATTGGTGCAATTCTATGACCACGGGTCTGAAGCAAACCTTGGCTGATTTCATGGCTGTGTGACACTGAAGAGATTGGTGCTGAAATGTTCAGCACATTTCAATTCTGGTTTGAAATGGATGCTAAACAACATGAAGTGGGCCAGAAGACAAAAACTATTTAAGGCTTAGAAAACTCTTTTTCAGCAAAAGACAGAACGTTAAAACCTTTAAATAACTCCAGGGACAGAAAAACAAAAGCTATCTATTAAAAGATAATGGGAAAGACAACAAAAGAGAATGTAGTTGGAAACATCAGTTATATTCTAATTAGAAGCAAGGTGTGGTGCTTGGGAGGTTGATTAACCACTGGAACAAATGGTCTAATTTCTGAATCTGGTTTGCTGGTTAAGCCTGAACCTGTTGGAGTAATAAATACTTTTAAAAAACCCAGTTATGAGATTCAATGGACAAGTAATTGAGCTGGGATATAAGCAATCAGGCAGATCTAATTACCTCTGAAAATCCATGCATCATCAACGTTCTACACAATTGTTTTGTGAAGTTTCAGAAGCGTCAATTTCACCACTTTAAGTCAAAAAAGGGAACACTTGGTGCAGCAGGGTTGTGTGTTTCTGCAAAGTGGAAAGCATCTGTATTGCCTAATGTTGCACTGGCCCAGAACATGAGCTGCAGCATTTCCAAACAGAATTATCAAAACTGTGTAAATGTATTCCTTGTAAATATATCCATAAAATATGTCATTCAAGATAATTTGTTTATATTTAGCCTACATGTCAGATGAAGTACTCTGGAAATACACCACTTAGAGAGATCCAGGTGGAGTGTGTTTGTTTCTTAAGTGGTGCTGTCTACAGTGCTACATTTAATAAAAGAGTGCATTGCACTGGGGAGAGACAAAAAGAGGATACCAGCACATGTGGATGTGTAAACAACAGAACTCATCTGCTGAGAAATTTTGATTACAAAAAGTATTTATTAGTTCTCTGGTAAAGGTGGCTAACACCACGCTATTTTCTTTGAAGGCAAAGTAGTGAATAACTGGCAAAGTGTTTCATCACACCAAGACTCCCTGAGCTCTGTGATGACCCAGAACCACAGTCCCTTGCCATGTACCTAGTGGGTGACATCCCTTCCCATGCCAGAGGGCTTGGAACTAAATGATCTCAAATGTCCCTTCCAACCCAAAGCATTCTATGGTATCCAAGAGGAAAAGATTTGTATCACCCAGGGTACAACAAGGTCTGTTCATGAGGCTTAAATGTCCTTTATGGTCTATGTTGTCATGAAAAACTCTGAATATATCTAAATTATGTCTATTCAGTTCCAGAGTACTCCTGTGTTCCTGGAAATGGTCACTACTTGCCCTCCAAACAGCTTCTGTAGTGTCAACCCCCTGGCACATTTTTCGATTATTATTCCATTCTCTGCTCTGAGAAAGAATGCTGTGGTTTCTTTTTCACTCATTTTAGTGTCACCTACAGCAGCTGAGGTGGGAGGTAAGGAGAGACACAGACCCCCTTTGTCCCTCACTGTAGATCACTAAACATTTGGAGCCAAGGAAGCTTCTCTTTGCTTCAGGACTGGCTACAAACTCCAGAGTGATCTTCACTCCAGGCTGTTCCCAACACCAGGAATCCCACTGGAAGGCAGGAGGATCCTGCCTGTAAATACATCATTGGCATTTCCCATCTGCTCTGGCAGACAGCTTCCTTTGACAGCAAGACCACCCACTGTGAAAGGTTTTTTTCCAAGAATATGTCCCTTAAATAACTAACTAATAACTAACTAACTAAATTAATTTATTAATTAAATTAGGAGCAGGCCCATAGAAACCTCAACGAGGCCATGGGCAAAGTTCTGCACTTGGGTTGAATAATCCCCAGCATCATGAGACTGGGGATGAAAGTTTGAGAGTAGAGAAGGACTTGGTGAGTGAAAAGCTGGCCAGGACCCAGCAGGCTGAAGTTGCAGTCCAGAGGGTTTTGTGGGTGTTGTGGGTGCTGCAGGATGCCTCACCCTGATAAATCTCACCTGCTTGGCTCTGACCCCAGTCAGAAGATGCAAACAGTACAAGCTGTGGCTGTTGGGTTACCTGAGGAACCACTGGGGATTTTTTGGTGTTGAATCTGCTAAAAAGCCACACTGGCTGAGGTGAGGTTTGACAGATAAGCTGTTAAAATGCCCTGAAGGCACATGACTGGCAGCTTTGTTACACTGTAAGTCCAGAATTCTTTCCATACAGTCAGATTCCTCCATTTGCACCTCAAAGCACATGGAGCTTTTCCCTGGACTATCTGTCTTGGTTCTTCTTAGGGATTGAGAGGAAGAGGGAGAAGTACCCCAAAAACCCCAAAAATGAAGGGGGATTGGTGACGTACATCACCCTCTCCTTAATGTTTTTTTTGCTTATTTTAATATATGATTGCTTTAATGTTATTCCTTTAATATAGTGCACTTTTCCCTTTAATATTATAGTCAATTATTGGTTTTAGCTTTTGCACTGTGCTGTAATTCTGATTCAGATCTTCTGTCTGTTCATTTGTCTTAATAAACAAATCATCTTTCATAAATATATCTCATTTATCATCATTAAAACTTGCAGGACAAAGTTTTAAAACTTAACCTGTTGAGCCTAAGATTGGACCCAGCTGTCCCTAAACTCCTCTCTCTGAGAAGAGTTTTGAAGCCAGGGGGTCTTTTTAGGACCTCATGACAGCCTCAGGGCTCCTTTAATCAACTTTGAAGCTCCTACTCCACCCAGGACAGCAGCTGCAACAAAAGCAGTGTGGGCAGCAGGAGAGGGGGGAGATTGTGCCCCCTTGCTCTGGTGACACCCAGTTCTGAGGTCCCCAATACACAGAAGATATGGACCTGTTGGAGAAGGTCCAGAGGAGAGCCACAAAAATGATCAGAAGGATGGAAACATCTCTCCTATGAAAAAAGACTGAGTGAGAGAGGCTCAGCCTGGAGAAGAGAAGGCTCCAAAAAGACCTTTTCAGAGCCTTCCAGTGCCTAAAGGGGACTTAGAGAAAGATGGGGACAGACTTTTGGTGTCACTGTTGTGGTACAAGGGACAATGGTTTTAAATTAAATGAGGGTGCATTTTGATCTGACATAAAGAAGAAACTTTTTTGCAATGAGGGCAAGACACAGGAACAGGTTGTCCAAAGAAATTTGGATGTTCCATCCCCTAGAAGTGTTCCAGGTGACACTGGATGGGATTTTAGTGGAAGGTGTCCCTGTCCAAGGACAGGCAAAGGGACTCAACTAGATTACCTTCAAAACTCCCAATCCAAACCATTCTATGATTTTATGATACAGAATCACTTGATAATGCCAAACTATATCAAATAGTTTTATGTTTCATCTGGTTCTTCTCCAGTGCCATTTATTATTCAGCACTAAGCCAAGTGCTGACAAAATCTGACCACAATGTACCTGGCAATATTGTGCTCACAATTCAACCAGCTCTGGAGAGAGGAGCTGAACACTTCTGAAGAGAGGGAGTTTGCAGTTCTACTCCATTAGCCATTTCCAGTTCTTGCCTTCTCAAGAAAAATCCAAAGCAATAATTCTCTTTATATCAAAGTAATGAACACATTTCATCACAGCTGAGTCCACAACAGAGAGACTGAAGTATCCCAAGCTTTACACAAAGAAAAACTGTTGAGAGGATGGAAAAACCCTAAAACTTTTACTACTTCTGGAAGGGAATAACTGCTGGCAAGTTCCATATTATGTTTAAAAACAGCCAAAGTTCACAACGGTTCAAGAAGAAGTGTTGAATTGTTTAGGATCTGAAAAAAAAATCTGTTTACTCACTTTTTTCCAGGTTAAGAAGGAGAAGGAAGAGGTACTGACTTGGCAATTTTTAAGTGGCACACTCCTTTCAAAATGGTAGTGTTGCCTTTTCAAATGGAGTTTGTGCCACTGACGGTGTTACTACATCATTTTCCACTCTGCTATTCCAGACCAGCACGAGTAATCAATCACTTACTTATCACACCAGCAAAACAGACTTTTCTTGGAAGGAGTGTAAAAAGTAGTACAAAAAAGCAATTTTGCCAATTTGAGTGTTCCACTTGACAACTATTTGCATAATAAGGTTTTGCCAAGATAAGAAGATTGGTAATTTTCAGCAGTATGGAGGGGATTGAAGTTTTTAAGCTTTTTTGCCCACTATCTACACACTCACAGACCTCCGCTCTTGATGTATGGTTCTTTTTAAAGTACTCCATCTGTCTCCGTTGTGTAATGAATTCTGTCACTCTCAATTGTGCTCCTGAGCACTGAGCAGTGGAAGGGAGTTTGCATTTTGATTACAAAAAGGTACCGTCAGCTCTTATTACAATGGAAAACCCATCTCCATGTGAAATTTTAAGGCACTTATAAGCTTAGTCTCCCCCTCAGAAGCTGCCTGTAGATCACACTGTCACCATCTGACAGTGAGAGCACAGGGATGGGCTGCCCTGCCAGAAGAGAAGTTCAGAGCAATGGGAATAAATCCAGTTTCTTCCCTAAGAAGCTCATGGGAGGGATACAGCAGTGCTGTCATGTAAAAGTTGTTCCACGTGCAGTTTGTGCTGGAGCTCTGAGGGGCTATCTGGAGGAAAAGGGTGGCAGGAGCAGATCAAGCCTGTCAGCTTAAGTCTCTTTCCATCTCCTCACCCTCATGAGCCAGTTTATCTCATCCTGAGATTTGTCAGCAGTTTTTTGCTTGGGATAGTGGGAGGGCAGGAGAAAGATTAGCAGAGCTTTTACAGGTTAAGCATTAACATACTTTTAGGGGCTTTGATAGCAAAGTGCTCAAGAAGGATTAGGATGCTGGGGGAAATGTAGAACACGTCTGCAGCATGCAGTGGAAAGAGCTGCACAGATCCTAGGCTGGTGAGAACAAACCTGCTCAGTGTGATGCTGTGTGGAACTTAGACTGTCACTCCTGCTAAAGGACCCAGTAAAGAAAGCTGCCATGAATGAGCTTTTTCCTGCACACTCAGGAGGCAGTTTGCAGATTCAAAGTGTCCAGTGTCCAGCCAGCTCAATGGGCAACTTTCAGCCCAATTTTAGCTCCAGGTGTGGTGCAGGTAGACTTCCCTGTATGAAGCAACATGTGATAATCACAGGAAGTCTTGGCTGTGAGCTCAAGCTCCTGAAAGGGTTAAGAGGAACCCAGTGCAAACCCCAGACTTTAAGAGAACAATATTTTGATTTGCTGAGGTAACCAGTCAGTGGATACCGTGTGAGGCTACTCTGAAGGGGAGTTGAGTTCACAAAATTTATCAGAGTTTTAAAGACAGCATCCTCCAAGCACAAGAATGGTGGGAATGGGGCACCCCAACACTCAAAGGAATGATCAGACATATCAGAACACAAGTCTGGCTATGAAAGAAATTCCTGACAGGCTTCAATGCACAAAGGTAGGACACAGAGGGCAGAGGCAGCAGGTTTTGAGCTAGAGTTTGAACTGCAGAGCTGTTGAGGTCCCTTTCAACCTGAATTATGAATCAATCTTATTTTTTCCCCTGGAAAAAGTCATCGCCTACCAAACCAAGAGCTAAACAATGTGGAAAATGAAGACACACTTTCATTCACAGTTCTGTATTTGTGTGTCCCACTTCTGGAGAGGAATGGTCCCACACACCAGCATGGGCTGGGAGCTGGGATTTTCCAGCCTGGAAAAGCCTCAGGTGTATTTTATCCGTGTGTATTAGTACCTGAAGGAAGCCCTAAAGAGTGCCAGGTGAGAGAACAAGAGGCAACAGGCACAAATTAAAAGAGAAGAAATTTCATTTAACCACAGGATTTACCATTCTTCTTGTTTTGTGAAGGTGATCAAACAGGGCAACAGCTTGCCCAGAGAGGAAGAGGAGTCTCCACCCTTGGAGATATTCAAACCTCAGCTGAACACAGCCCTGAAAACCTGCTCTGGTGACCCTATTTTGAGAAGAGGGCTGGATGATGCTTTCTCCAGAGATGCCACAAATGGAATTATTCTGTGATTCTGTCAGGGCATTCCTACTCAGCTCCCAGACAGACATGGAATTCACAGTCTTGGCCCAACAGTCTGTTTTGCTTTGCCCCTCTTTGCTCTCATTACAGTGCCCCAGAGAGCCTTTAATTGATTGCAGAGAGCAGTGAGAAGAGCACTGCACAGTTCAAAAGCAGTGGCACCCAAAAAAGCATCCAGTGCAAGGTCACAGAACACGAGGCAAAACGAAACACCATCCAGAGGCTGCCAATGCTGCTGTTCACTGCTCTCCAACCTGGGCTACCAGCTGTCGTGTGAAGGTAGGAACTGGCACAATAACAGTGTTAAAACTCCCTGTGAAAACCACATCTGTGCCTCCAAACTATTCCCCCACCCTCCCTTTTAAATCCCTTTGTAAAACCCACTTTATGGCTGACAGCCTCTTACATACTTAGCAATAAAGAGGTTTAAAAGAAATAATCACAATAACTAACTAATAAACATTCTTCATTATTTCGAAGATGATAATAATCCCTTGCACTTGCATTGCACTTTACATATTCAGGCACTTTATAATCATTAACTAATTAGTCCTTGCAAAGCTCATCTAAATATTATTATCCTGTTAATGCAGAAAGAGAAGCTGTAAGAGAGAAGGTAGAGAATTTGCCTAGGGGCATACATCAAGCCATTTTCGGAGCCAAGATTGGAATTCAGCTCTTCAGCATCCTAATCCTTGGCTCATATCCCTCTTGCTGTCTCTGATAATATGGGCTAAATTACGTGATAGTAGGATCATTTTCTTTAATATTCATCCCCAAATGCATGATGTGGGATATTAAATTTCACCTCTTTGTTGTCCTCAGGATCCCTTATTTCTTCTTCCCTCTCCTTCCGTGCTGGTATTTTCTCCTTCCTTTATATCATGAGGAAACCTTGGTAGCACCCATGGCCTGGCTCCCATTTCTGCACTGGGATGATGGGTTTGGCCATTTATCCAAGGACAAAAAGAGCAAAATTCGGGCATTCACCTTTGAGCAGGCATAGGAAACTCCAGGTGTTAAGGGAATAACTTTATTGATGGTTCACAGACAGAAACTCCACCATGTACAGCCCTTTGTTATTCCTCAAATCTACAAGGAGGGCGTGCAGGCTGATTTACCCAAATATCCTTTATACCCCTAAATAAGTGTGAGCATCAGCTCCTTTCCATAAATTTTTTTAGATAAATTGAGGGTCATGGTGATCACAGAATCATGGACTGCTTGTGTTGTAAAGGATCTTAAAGATCATCTCATTCCAACCCCCTGCCATGGGCAAGGACACTTTCCACTGTCCCAGGCTGCTCAGAACTCCAGCCAACCTGGCCTTGGACACTTCCAGGGATGGGGCAGCCACAGCTTCTCTGGGAAACCTGTCCAGGGCCTCACCACCATCACAGAAAAGACTTTTTGTGCTAAAATCTAATCTGTAGTTACTCTCTGACAGTTTTGAAGCTGTTCCCCCTTGTCCTGTCACTCCAAGCCTTTGTAAATAATCCCTCTCCATCTTTATCTCCTTCAGGTACTGAAAGGCTGCAATTAAATCACCACAAATCCCTCACTTTTCCAGGCTGAACAACTCCAATACTCTCAGCCTTTCCTTGCAGTGGGGCTGCTTCATCTCTCTGATCCCCCTTGGTGCCTCCTCTGGACTGACTCCAACAGCTCCAGGTCCTTCCAGGGCTGGGGCAGCTCTGCAGGTGAGGTCTCACCTGAGTGCACCAGAGGGGCAGAATCCCCTCCTTTAACCTGCTCATGTTGATGGGATTTTGGGGAAAGATTTTTTTATTTTTTTAGCGGTTTATTTTTCCCCCACTCAGATAATTTATACAAGAAAACCAGACCTTCACATGAAAGTATCATATGGTGACTCTGAAACACAATGAAGGACTTTTCCCCCCTCGTCATATGAATCCAGATTGTGCAAATTATTCCTGCACAAGAGAGTAGATGCTAAATGTCTTCATGGTGGCAAAATGTGAGTTAAAGTACAGAATCACAGAGCAGTTTGAGATAGACAAGGCCTTAAAAGACCATCTAGTTCTAACTCTCTTGTCCAGGGCAGTGACACCTTCCACTAGAGCAGGTTGCAAGATGGAATGGAAAAATAATTGAAAAAAAATAAGTGTATTTCCATCAAAGGGTATTAAGCACACGGTTAGCATGTTTAAGAAAATGCCTGAGCTAGTGGAAGTTGTGTCAGGGATGTATCATCATGTCTGTCCCTGCTGTCCTCCCCACTGAAATTATGAAGAAAGTAAACTTTTTCAAAACATGATTGTGCATGGTCTATGCAAAAACCCTTCCCAAATCAACCAAATTTGAGGCAGGTCCTGATCTCCTACTGTACTCCCTCAGTACATCTTCATTCTCGTTTTATTTCCTGCAGCTGTCATACTAATTCCCTAAGGTAATTTTGGTTAATTGAAAAGGAATTATTGCTATTGAAGGCGCTCTTCCTAGCGAGGTAAATAATGTTTTTCTCTTTACCTTAATGTGCCATTGGATTTTGTTTAAAAATTTAGTTCATTTTAATTATATAGCTTTTTATAATTGAAAAAAAAAAGGCAATAAATTAAATTATTATTTTCCACACCGGTAGGAACAATTTTCTCAAGGAAATTAAGCTGGTTTGTGCCTGTGACTGTGTCTTCCACGTCTGCAGTAACACTCAGTGTGACCTTTACCCTCCCAGCACAGCCCATTTTGCCACTGATGAGGACATAAAACCAGACTATGATCCTGCAGCCCTAAAGATTAAACCTGAATTAAAACACAGTGGAATCTCCATCCCTGGAATGTCCAAGCAATGTGTGGATGTGGGGTTTGAGTGGATGGTTTAACAGAGAACATGGTGGTGCTGCTGGGTTGGTGCTTGGATTAACCATCTTGAAAGTCTTTTCCAACCTTAATTATTCTGTGATTCTATGAAATCACCAGCCAATGATCAGGTTTGAATGGAACATCATGTTTCTGTTGAATTATTCAGTAAAAGAGAGTTCAGGCTATCTTCACGTGGCATTTGCTTTTACAGAAAATTAATAGAAACTTAATACAACCCCTGGCTGACCTAAAGTCTGTCATGGCAGGCTACTTCAGCCAACTCGAACAGATTTTAACCTGATCAATGCCTTTAGACAATCAGTACATCACATTGCACTGATGCAGCATTTTAAATTCATTATTAGTCATTCAAATCACAAATTTCAGAGCCTCATGAGCTTTTTAATGAAAAGAAAATAATTAATTTTTTTTTAAGTTCATGGATGTGTTCGTTTTATTCCCAATGATTGACTGCAAAAAAAAAAACTGTAACAAAAGCAGTGGTGGATTTCCAGACAAGCTTTTCCATGATGTGGATTCACACCCAGGGTGTATCCAGCAGAGTCAGTGTGGAATTCTCCACCAACACTCCATGAGCCAAGGAATTCAGACAGCTCAGCTACCCCGTGAGCATCCACTGAAAGCAGTTACATTTGAGCTTAGATATCACTTTTTTCCATTAAAAAATGGGAGTTTATTGTTGCTTGGGTCCTACTTGGTGGCTCCTCAGCCAAGATGCTGTCCCTGCTGCTCTTCTGGAACAACCCAGGAACACCCAATGCTCATCCACAGCAGCTCAGCTGAAAGGTGTTAATTGGAAGTTGAGCTGCGGAGGCTTTTTCAGCTGCTCTAAGCTGACTGCAAGATTAGATTAAACTTGTATTCCCTCTAGCAGTGGAGAGCCTTTGAATTAAGAATTGGGAAGGACTCAAAACTCCCTGATGGTTCCCAAAACTCAAGGTCAGCTCCAAACAGCTTATGGAAAATGAATCTCTGGAAAGGAACAGTAGATAAATTAGCAAACTAACATCATTTTGGGTTTGGTGTATGTGCTTCCCATATCAATGGGATTGTAGTTTTTAAATACATTACCTCAACTGAAATCCATATCCCTTTGGGGGAATTTTCCATCTCAGTCCTGTATCACACACCCTTCATTTGCAGTTATGTTCCGTGACCACAGAAGCTTTACAAACCCATTGTGGTTCACCTTGAAGAGGTTTGGGGTTTTTTGCAGGGGAAGCAGCTTGTGAAGAGAGGGTGGAAAGCTGAGGGAAGCATCAGCCCAAAGAAAGCTGCAGCAGCCACTGCAGAAATTATTAATACATGCAAGCCAGAGGGGCTTCTGACGGCAGGTGGAACAAATTTCTTTCCTGAGTTCCTAAAGCCTGTGTGCTGCATCACAGTCTGCAGTGATAACCAATCTCAAACACTTAGCACAGGGTAGGATGAATTCCTTACTGAAGGAGTCTCTCTTTTCCCACTAGGAGCTCAGATGAATTAGTTTAACGCAGGCAAATCATATTTGGATGGTGTAAATTAGTTACAGCAGATCTTGATGCTTTTTACAGATAATTCATAAACTGTTTTTTAAACTGAAGTGACTCTCCACTCTCTTCTAGCAGGTGTGAAGGCTGAGTGGAAGCTTTGCATACTGTGTCCTGTGTCAGGACTTGCCTTCCTAGGAGATATTTAGTCTTAAGGTGGTCACAAATAACCACAGAAAATTTCCCATCTCTGTTTCTGAGGGGTAGATTTCTTATCCCATTTCTTTTGATCTCCCTTTTTTTTCTTTTTCAGAGCAGGCTGCTAGGATTTAAAGATAGGTATTTTTCCAATTGGGTTTGTTACAGATCAGCTCTTTAATTACACCTACTAAAGAAGTAATGCATAGTGATACCCTGAACTTGTCCCTAATTAAAAATACTGTACTTAAAGCTTGTATGATTCCCTTCTGCTGAAATCTTTAATCAGGAGATGAATAAGGCTCTGGAGCCTTGATTAATAACAGGACCAAGTGCTGTGCAGCTGAAAATGCCAGGGTATTAAATTTCCTTAAGTCACCTGGTGTCCCCATCTAATAGAGATCCTGGCAATGTTACTCATGCAATAGCACAGAATAATTGAGGTGTAAAGTTACTGGTCCCAAATGAGACAAATGATCCCAATTCTCCTGGAGACAAGTCTGATGTGGATGTGTGCACTAATGTAATAAACAAGATCCCTTTGTAATTGCATCATTAAATAAAACAAATGGCCTCCTTCGGAGTGGTGCCCGTGGAATCCAATGCACAGGTGAGATGCACTGAAATCTGAAAGAAATCTAAGAACAAGGGAGTTGGGAGAGCACAGAGATAAGCGTCCTAAATAAAAACAAGACAGATATGACTGCCTGGAAAGTAAGATGAATTTTCAAATGAACAAATTATGCAAAGAAGGAAAAGGTGTCTGATTCTTTTACTAAAAGTGCTGGGTTTGCATCAGGCAAAGAAACAAACCAAAGATAATCCAAAGCTCAGGGATATTAGCTGTGTTTTCTCTAGGCTGGTTCGAGAACAGCTGGTGGCAGAACAGATTCACAATTCTCAGGAGCTGTGAACAGTTAAAACTAAAATATTAAGAAGAAGAAGGTGCTTTCCTAAATTTTTAGGTACAATCTCCTCCTCTTGAAGAGAACTGTGTCATGTAATCATACTTGGCTATTTCACTGCACTTAAAATAATGCAACATTATTATTTTAAAGGCATATAAAGGAAGAAAGTGGTAAGAAATAATTCCACAACAGGTCCCAGGTACCACTAAAGCTAAGTTAAAGGTTTATGGGCTTTATGATCTTGGAGGGACTTTTTTCCAACCTTAATGATTCTATGATTCTGTGATATGGGGAGCACTGTCACAGGAGCAGTGTGGAGTTCTGAATTAAGAACTGCAGAGGGGAGGCTGCAAAACTTTTCTTGAAATGTGCTCATTACCATGATTTTTTTAGGGGCACACTCTGAATCAGACACCTGCATTGGTGCCCTGACCTCTGCTATTGCCAGCTGATCAGAATACACCTAAACCTGAGTCAGATTGTCTTCCCTGGACAGTCTCAATCCAAATATCATTTTTTCTTCCAGTATTTGTGATCTGAGGGATAAACAGTTCCCCTCAGCCCTTCATTAGCTCTTCTCTTGTGTCACAGAGACACAAACTCAGCTCTGAGTGACTTCACTGAAGCATCAGGCGCAGAAGCTCTGGGTTTGGTATTTGGGAGGTGATCAGCTGAATTTCCATGCTGGAACTTTATCCATGCACTGCCAGTGTTTCATTACCTGAGCTGTCCCATTCAGAGCCAGCCAGCACATTTCAGTGCTGAGCTGCAGACAGCAGCAGCTAAAAATGCCTTTATTCGGGTAACACCCCCCTCCTCCCATCATGTTCCCTCTGCTCTTGTCTGAATTAGGTTTTTTTTTTGCTCTCAATGACCCACAATCCTCTCACTGAAGTCCCCACAGTGTCTGGTACAGTGGCAATAGTCCCTTTTAGCACCATAAATACCTTGCCTAACACATCTTATGGCCGCATATGTCTTTTCAGGAACCTGTACATTAATAATTTATTCCCACCCTGGAACGCACAGGCTCTTCTCTTTCTCAATTTCAGTTGATATGATACCATTTTACACTGAAAATTATTAGTCCCTAAGTGAATAACCTCGTACTTTCTGTTAGGAAATGTATTTGCAGCTCCACTAGCAGGGGTAAAAGTACTCTCTGTGATATCCTTTTCTTTCCCTGAGCTCCCAATTCCTCCTGGCTGAGCACCAGGCTAGAATAACACGTGAAAATCCTGAACAAGATCAGTCCCAGTTTGCACTGCCAATTCAAATCCAGCAGCTACTGATCATATCTCAGCATCTTCCCTTAAACCAGTGCTTTATCCACTTTTAAGTGTTTTCTGTAATCTCCAGCTTTTACAAATTAAGTATTCAGTTTCCAAGTGATAATATATCAAAGAGCTCACTGATTTTTTACATGCTTCCCATCAGCTTAATTTCCTTATCTAAAAACTCTTGAATGTTATCATAAAAATAAATATTTTTGGGGCTGATTTAGCAAATGGATGTTGGTCTCTAAAAACAGATTACACAGAAAAGTATAGATAACACATAGTGATGTGTTACTGGATTTTGACCTATAGTTTTTAGTGTCTAGTCTTGTAATTCCAATATGGAACAGCCCATGAATTAAAAGCTTCTGGTTTCCATCCATGCATTGTCTGCATGCCCTAGCAAGGGTTGCAATCCTTGCCCATAAAATCTGAATATGATGCCTGAAAGACAGATGAGGGGGAAATTATAGTGAAAACAGTTGTGGCCAAATAAAGAAAATCTCTTGTGACTCCATCTGCAGACAAGAAAGTGTTATTCAATTTTAATAATTTTTTTTTTATGTTGTAGTGTAATAATTCTCATGTTGTTTTGGCATAGGTAGAATTGTATTTGGAATCTATGTTTTAAAGACTGTGGATGTGTAGAAGCCTCATAAAAACATAATATAATGTGAACTTATAATAAACACTGTTAATCATGCTTATGGCAGTACTTAAAAAGGGGCCTGGAGCACCAGGCACGGTACAAACACCTTCAATAAAGGATTGCAGCTGAAGTGGTCACTGTGAAATCGGTGAAATCAGCAGAGTGCCAGAGGTCAGCTTGGTGTGTGGGACAACAAAGAGGATGACAAAGCTTCATCCCCCAGCACTGGTGGAAGCCCCAGAGCCAGCACAGAAAATGAGCCAAGCCCTGGGGACGCCTTCTCCACGCTCTGCTGTGTGCCAGGCAGGGCTCAGACCTGGGCTGGGACACGGGGACCTGCCTCCCTCCTCCTGCCATCCCCCTCTGCCAGGCTGCTGAGGCTCAGGCAGTCACTTCCAAGATGTCCTGCCTAGCCAGGCAAGAAGGGATCAAAGAGGAGGAATTGCATAAACGTTTCTCTCAGGCCTTGCTTATCTCTTTTAATAAGCAGATTTTATGTAAGCAAATTCATTTGTGTTCCTTCACTTGTATTTTCATTGTGAGGCTTAAATCAATGCCATATTAGAGGCTGAAAATAATCCACTCAATGGTTATTACATTTATTCCTTCCTTTTTTTTCTTTTTTTTTTTCTTTTTTTTTTCTTTTCCTCTTAATGCAGGCAGCTTAAACACATAGATCACTGAGGAATTTGGCCAGTTCTTAAGACATTAAAGTGCATGGAAAGTGAAGTAATTTTTCAAATGGATATGATGGCTTGGATCAGCAATAGTGTGGCCAGCAGGACCAGGGCAGGGATTGTCTCTTTGTGCTGGGCACTGCTGAGGGCACACCTGGAAACCTGGAGACAGATTGGAGCCTCTCATGATAAGAAAGATTTTGAGGGGCTGGAGCGTGTCCAGGGAAGGGCAGCGGAGCTGGGGAAGGTTCTGGAGCACCAGGAGTGGCTGAGGGAGCTGGGGGGGCTCAGCCTGGAGGAAAGGAGGCTCAAGGGGAACCTTCTCACTCTCTACAGCTCCCTGGCAGCAAGGTGTGGCCAGGTGGGGCTCTCCTGTCCCAAATAACAGGCAACAAGACAGAAATGGTTTCACGTTGTACCAGGAGAAAATTAGATTGGGTATAAGGAATTATTCCTTCACAAAAGTGGTTGTCAAGCATTGCCACAGGTTGCTCTGGGAAGTGGTGGAGTCCCCATCCCTGGAGGGATTTAAAAGATCTGCAGATGTGGCACCTGGGGACATGGTTTAGTGGTGGACTTGGCAGTGCTGGGTTAACAGCTGGATTTTCAGGGTCTTTTCCAACCTAAGCAATTCTATAATTCTAAGTAGGAAAGAGATCAGATCATGAGTGTGGGAATCTTCACCACTATGGGCCAGTGAAAAATGGACAGAACCACAGGAATGTTTTCCCCACTGATTTCAATATTTAGGTTAAGTTTGCCTTGTGGATTCTCCTCTTTATCCCTGAATTTTCTCCTTTCACCTGGCCAAAGGTCAGTGAGTTCTCCTGCACTAGAGAAAGGGCTCCTTCTCTTACACAAATTTTCTCACGTATCTCTGCAAAGCAGCACAATTTAAGATGCAGATGTTTCCTTGGAAGGGTTGCTAAAGTTACCTAAGACTGCCTGCATTAAAAACGGTGGCTCCCAAATCCCAAAACAAACTCAGGAAAATGTGTGCCCCTAAAGGCAAAGCTTTGGCATCACCCAGATGATGTTTCAGGTCTCACTTTTGGGTTGCAATATGAAAATGATGATAATGCTTTTACCTTTTGTTTCCTCAGGTGTCAAGGCATCAAGAGATGGGCACTTCCTGACAGGGCAGATTCTGACATTTAAATGACTCTGTGACAATGTGGGAAGTGGAAATTCATGGAGATTTCCTGGAAAGCCTAGCCATGGATTTCAGTCAGGAGACAGTCAATCTGTGGACCACCATTTGTTAAAGAAGTTGGGCTGAATTTTGGAAGACAAAACTTCTCCTAGCATTTTTTCTGACTTATTTCAGATCATAATTTACCATAAGATTTTCGAGGCCCAATTAGACTAAGACAAATAGCAATTAGAATGCCATCACTTATGTTATTCTGCTGTCAAAAAAAGAAGAGGTAAAACACTCAAATTTTTTTTGATTTTAGTTTTGTCTGTTAGCTACGTCTAACATGAATTTACCTAAATTTTTTTTTCTTAACAAAGTGTTATCTTGTCACACCTCCCCCAAAGAAATTACAGTATAATTAAAGAGGAAACATAGTGAATCAGATGAATTGCATCTTCAATTGCATAGAAAATATTTGAATAAGACAAAAGTAAAGAATCTTTCCCGAGATTCACTGGACATAAGTGGCATCTTTCAGCAATGGAAAATGGAATTCCAGTGTCCAAATTGTTGCTCAAGTATCCAAGTTTGCTTTCAAACAATATTACATGTTTTTCTAGAAGAATATAAAACTTCCCTTTCCCTCAGGAAGAAGAGAATTTAAACATTCCAAGATTTGCCACTGTAATTTGCAGAGATGAAATAAACCAAGAAATTTATAATAAGATATCTGTCTGTTCTAATATAATCCTATATTAATCATTTAACAAATTAATAATTGCACCATAATTAAACTCTCCATAAAGAATATGCAAGTATTGGAGAAACTAATTGATTAAATTCTAGTTTTAAATCCCACCGTGCATTCATTTTCTCTGATTTATTTTTCCCTCTCTGTGTTGTAATATTGAGCTTAATCCTGTCAGGAATGTTTTATCTCTCTGCTTGTTTGCTTCCCTGACTTTTGAAAGTGAATTTCACAAACCTCTCTACTTATAACTCTCTGTCTCCCCTGAAGATACAGGGCAGATAATGTCAACAAACGGCTCTCTGTGTGTTCAGTGAATTAAAAAGCAGAATTTTGTACCTTAAAAATGCTCTTGCGGGAGCCCAAACTCCTGGAGGACTGTGGAAAATTAAGTGAATTGAGAGAGACTGTCAGAGGTACGGGGGCTTTGTTTTCAGTACCTGGGAGTTTTACTGAAAATGCAGCACTGAGATTGGCAGAGCACAACAACACTTTTAAGGTCGATGATTCCCTTTGAATTTTAGCCTTGCTGAAAAAAGTAGAAAGCAACGTGAATGAGGATCTGCTGTGCTTTGCATTTTGGTATGAAGTCCTATGTCTGTGAGAAAAAAAAAAGTGACAACTTAAGCTACACTGTGGGATGTTCCCTTTCCTTTCCTTTCCTTTCCTTTCCTTTCCTT
>VZTB01013335.1:242323-349511 GCA_013397245.1 Thryothorus ludovicianus | reverse complement strand
AAAAAAAGGGATGCAACCATGGCCAAGAGGAACACCATCAGAGGAGGCTCTCAGGGTTATTTCCATGCTGTGGGTGTGAAATTCCAGAAAATCCTTAACAGACACCACATCATGCCACTGTCCCAGAATCTCACCATGCAGAATAAATCAGCGCAGTTCCAGTGCAGGCTACTGACTTCAGCAGTGCTGAATCACACCACAGAGAAACCCAGGATGCCAGCACAGATGGAAAATGATGTGTGGTAAATATTCATAACCAATCACTGGGATTACTCCTGAGCTTTGACCAGACCAGTGGAATCCTGGACTTGACTGGGAAGATGATCAATTACCACTTCCAACCCAGAGAAGCTGCTACAATCACCTAACACCTCTCAAGGGGTTCCCAGGGATCTTTATAACTCTTGTCTGCCTCAAACTGTAAATATCCAAGGATTTAGCAACTTCAAGAGGCAGACCATCCCATTCCATGAATGTGTTCCTATGTCTGGAAAGTAATTTTCTTCTCTCCCATCTCTTTCTCATCTTAGAAATATATTTCCCAAGATTCCTCACTCAGCCAAAGCACTGCTCCATGCATAGAGTTTCATGCAAATTATTTTGTTTATTTTTATGATGTATGCAAATGAAGTCTTTACTCTGAACATTCTTTATGGTGCTATAAACATAAGAACAGATCTTGAATTAGCCCTTTTCATTGTCAGAGTGGCATTAAAACCAGCTGAGGGATTCAGAGGCTTAAATGTGTAAGCAGTTGGGTATAAAACAACTTTTACATCTTGTAAAAATTAAGGGTCTAGGCTGAAGTATTTGAGCATTAAAACAGGATCTCTAAGAAGTTGGAAAAAACACATTTTTTAGAGCTGAATGGAGATCGAGACAAGAAGCCAGTGAGTGAAGCAACCTGTGGTTTAACAACCTCTTTCCTTTCAGTATTCCTTTTTCTATATTAACTGGGAACTTCTAATGGGAGCTAAAGATGGTAATTCCAGCAGGAACTGAATAAACACGATGATGTTCTATCACTTTTTTTCCTGCCTTATACACTCCATTCTCTGCATTTTCACATTGTACCCAATAGCCCACACTACTCTAAAAATAGGCTCACTTGGCAAAATATATCATCAGATAAGCTCCACTTTTACACAACTGGGACAAAAGGAGGTGCACAGGTAGGAAGGAATCAGAAATAGGGAAGGACTGGAATAACAGAGCAGATGAGGGAAGATCAGAGGCCAAGGACTGCTGGGCAGCTCTGAGGCAAACACTTGACTTTTCCTCTAATTGTGTGTAACTCAGGCTGCTGCTCAAATAGATTTCCCTCCTTAATCTGGCTGTCCTGTTCATGGGAAAAAAAGGAAACCATATCCCAGCCTTTTCCCAAAGACAAGGATATAAATTCCTGCCATTGGGATAGGACAAGGAGCCAGTCAGGAGAACTCTCCCATATTGCAGGTGATGAAGATAAATATTCTTGCCTGGAGATGTTCTACACTTTACAAAGGCCTCTTTGGTGAATGAAGGGAAAAGGTGTAGGAGATGCTGGACTTGCACAGTTATTCCCCCTGGTTAAACAGATTCTCTAAATTTATAGATATGGATAAATATTTTCTCTCACTCTACTGATTTACAGTAGAATGTGAAAATTTAAAGGTTATTTCATTCAAATCTTCCCCTCCTTTCAAAGAGCCAAAAGAACACTGTTCTTTCCTCTCTTGTGGCAGGGGTTTGGGTCTGGGTGATGTTTAAGATCCTTTCCAACATAAACCATGCTGTGATTCTATGATTACATGATATTTCCATAATATCAGCATTCTGAAATCTGCTAACATGGGAAAACAAGAAATTTACTGCTCTAATTTTCTTGAGAAAACCCAGGTCTATCATATTTTTATATCCCTGTGTTTTGATCAACACAATAAAAAAAAAAAAAATTACCTAACATATGTAGCAAGGAATAGTAGAGAAAGGGAATTTTCTTCTATAAACTTTGTTCTGAAATTGTTTGAGTAGCCAGAAAGGCTCTGTGAAGACAGAATTCATAGTCTGTGCTTAGGATTTATCTGCACATGCCAGCTGGGATAAAACTGATGCTGGAACTGGGAAACTCCTGTGGGAACAGGTTTAACACAGAGTAAGAGGAAAGGTGTAGGGAAGGCTGGATGAAGGGAAAGATTTGAAGAGCTTAAATGTTTAAATATTAAAATATCCACATTGACAGGGTGCCAGTGGTTCCCTGTGCCACTTGCAAGGAGTAAATATAACCCAAAGCTCCTGTGAGCAGAGCTGATCTCCCTGCCAGGTGTATGGCTGGCAGGAATGTGCCTCTGCAGGTTGCTAAAGTCAGGTTGGATGCAGAGTGAATACAGGGTTAAGCACACAGCAATTCTAGATCTTTCTGTCCCACAATTTCCCAATTACCATCTCTGCTTCCACTGGACCATGGAATTCTTGGAAATCTTGACTTCCTCTGCAGCAGCCCATGATGCTGAACAGAACTTAACACATTCCTGCTCATCTTCCCAAAAAACATCCTTTGCATGGACAGCACTGATGAAGATTAATTTAGACTTGACTGCATAACCAGTTCCTGTCTCCAACTTCCCTAACCCAGAAGACATTAACATATCTTTTCTCACAGAGTGGCTGCTTCTGAGGCCATTCCTAGACCAGATCCCTCAGTAAGGTCCTGTCCATATTCTCACAGCTGGAGCTCACTGTGCCTCCTCTGTGCTCACATCACATCTACACTGCACTACCAACAACACAGGACAGAAATCCTAAGGCAGTGAAGAGTGAAAAAGTCAAAGATCTTCTGGGAGGAGTCTCATGGAGGAAAGAGAGGCTCAAGGAAGTTGATGAGTATTCAAGAAATACCTCAAAGAGCTTCCATCCCAATGAATAAGAATTGAGATTAGAAAATGCTGTTTTATTGAAGGAGAATAAAAACTCAGTGAGACAAAACATCTTATTCATTATTTTTCTATGTCAAGAACTGATCTGAACTCAGATCCAAATTATTTTTGTAGTGAAGAGGAAACTTTCTTCCCTAGACCTCTACCTCCTGTACAATGAAAACAAAACAAAACAAAGGAATTCAGCCTAAGATTTCTTTACAACCAGACAAAAGTTACAGGGGAAAATAAGAGTGAAGAGTTGCCTGCTGAGCTATATCTCTGAGTTTGCAACACAGATGCCTGCAGCAACCTTTGTGGGACTCTAAATTCTTCCATTGAGAGTCCAAATATGGATATTTCCATGAATATATCTGTCACATCCACAATGGCAGTTGTGAAAGAAAAGAAAATCCTATTGTGCAGAAAGCATGGAAATGAGAATAACAGTGAAAGTGGCACCATTATAGCATTTAATGAGATACCCTCATATGGAATATTGTGCTCAAGTTTCACTGTACTGCCTCAAAATTGAAATGAAATTAAATGAAATGAAGTGCTATAGAATAAAACACAGTAGGTAGAAGGGGAGGAGGAGGTTGGAAAGGGTAAAGAAAATGATCAGAAGCTTGGGAGAAATTGGGAAAGAAGAGAAGAGAGAAGAGAAGAGAAGAGAAGAGAAGAGAAGAGAAGAGAAGAGAAGAGAAGAGAAGAGAAAAGAGAAGAGAAGAGAAGAGAAGAGAAGAGAAGAGAAGAGAAGAGAAGAGAAGAGAAGAGAAGAGAAGAGAAGAGAAGAAGCTGTTTCATTTGGGATAATAGAAAAGCAGAATTGCAATTAGCAGAAGGAAAGACAGACAAACAAGACAGGGAAAGGACAGGGGGAAGGGAATCTGGGAAAACTAAGACAGCACAGCCCTGTGAGGAAAAGACAGGAGACAGAAAAGAAGAGATAAGCATTTTGTGCCATAGATTACTGAGTAGATTTATGAAATTACAATTTATGCTTTTGTTTTGTGGAGGTTTGAAAACCTCATCTCTCTGCAGCTTAAATAAGCAGGTGAGGCAGATGAAAGTTGTTTTACAAGCATGAATTCTTCTTGTAAGAAAAGCCAAAAGAAATTAATGAAATGAAATTAATGAAATTAAATGAGATTAACAGCAAAGAAGAGAAGAATCTATTTCATGTACATGGCCACATGGTTCTCATATATCTGAAACAGTTTTATTACGAATAATAATAATACAGCACCATGAGGCACACAATTAACTCTTCCAGCAACAAAAAAATTAAGATTTCCTACTAGGCTTCCATAAGTATCTGAAAAAAACTGTCTTCCTAAGCTGTCCAAGCAAGTTTTATCCTTTGCTGGTGCAGCCTTTTACAGTATTTCAAGAGTTTAAACCAAGACCTCACACACTGCAGCCCATCCCATCCCAGAACAGCCTTTAAAGTCTTCAGCCAGGATCTGCAGCAGCTGCTGGGTACACAGCACCAGGAAATCTGGTGCATCACAGGATTTTGAGGGGTTTTGAATAATTCCTGGGCTTTACAGAAGACCATATGATCAGAAGTGAACACCTTACCCTAAATACACACAGAATTATAAGGCTTTGGGACAGGGAGCATATATGGGATGTGGAAATGCAGGCTCCTTTTTTGTTGTGGTGTTTCCATGTTCCCACTGCTCCTGTCACCACTTCTCAACGTGCTCTGATCATGTTGAGATCACCCCTTGGAAAGGGGTTAGACTTAAATCTTCTCTTCAAACCTCCTTCCTCAGGCTGGGCTTAGTGGCAAGGAAGCTGGAGCTGGGAGAAAGGCACTGGGAGATGAATAAACTCTTCTGTCACAGGATTATCTTCTGTTTATATTTACACTGCTGTTCTGACTACAAAGGGCAGAGTAGCTTTACCTCCCTCATCCTGGATTTGTTCCTCTGGAACGGACCAGGCTGGTCCTTGGTCAAACTGAGACACCTTCACAGCTCCAAGAGATGGAATCATAGAATCATTAAAGTTGGAAAAGACCTCCAAGATCATCAAGGTCAGTCACTAACCCAACACTGCCATGTGCCCCATTGAAATGTGTCCCCAAGTACCACATCTACAGGCCTTTTGAACACTCCAAAGGAGGGTGATTCCATGACTGGGTAGCCTGTTCCAATGTCTGAAAAAGATATTTTTGAGAAAGATATTTTTTTGAAAAAGATATTTTGAAAAAGATATTTTTCCTATTTTCCTATATTTCCTATTTCCAATTTAATCCTTCCTTGGTACAACTCACTTGTTACCTGGGATGATAGATTGATCCCACCTGACTCCTAAACCAGGGGTTTTAGGGAGTGAGAAGGTGCCCCCTGAGTCTTTTCTTCTCCAGGCTGAGCCCCCCAGCTCCCTCAGCTGCTCCTCCCCAGCCTGGTGCTCCAGCCCCTTCCCCAGCTCCACTGTCCTTCCCTGGACATGCTCCAGCCCCTCAATGTCTTTGTTGTTTTGATCCCAAAACTAATCCCAGGTTTTAAAGTGGGGATACACCAGTGCTAAGTACAGTGGGAAACAGTTATCAAGTTCTGTTTAGGGTTTTTGTTGTGTTTTGGGTTTTTGTTGTTGTGGTTGTGGTTTTGGTTGTTTTTTGTTTGTTTTGGTTTTTTGTTTCATGCCAAAGCTGTCTGAAATGCTTGAAAGCTTCTCTGCTTTCAACCCACCACAGCTGGATTTTATTGGCATGATTGTATGAGGATATCAGAGGGTCACAGTGGAAGTCTAGTGAAGTGTTGGAGTTCTCTGGATTTTAGAATCTAAACCTGGTGTGTTTCCATTCACACAAAGGGCATTCATCCCACAGCCATCCAGGGTTCACTTTGGTGTGGACTATTCCCTTCACACAAACAAAAAAATGAACCCAGAGAATAAATATTTATGTAATGTGGATGATCAGGGGACCAGAGTGTGGGAGTTATTTGACAGTAGATGCATCTTCTGCAGTGGCCTTTGGTTATTCCTCCATCCTTTATCTCATACTGATGTTTACAACTTAAGGTTCCTGAAGCAGGAACAAATTTTCCCCATGGATTTGGGTAATGCCTGGTATGAGAGGTCTGCGATCTCAGCTAAAAATTACTGTCATATCAATACCAACATTCCATCTTATAGATGGAAGAATCTCACAGGACTTTATAATTTCCAATGATTTACATAGGCTGGGTTTGCTCTGTCTGCTCCTGAAATGCTGCAGTCTCTGGGGGAGAAGGTTTTGGCCTATAAAGAATATACAGAGTGTTCATGAGGGAATTGGGATTGAGTAGTGATCTCTCTCTCTCAGAAACTTGTTCCTCAACTGCTTGCACTTAAAGGAATTTAAAATGCAGCCCATAAAATACATGCTAAGTAAGGAAACCAGCAGCCTGCAGAATAGGTTGTACACATTCTACAAAAAGCTATTGAGGGAGAAATATTGTCATAAATTGTGTAAAGCACAGCGCGTTAAGTCAGAAGCACAGTCCTGACGGAAATTACAACAGCGGTTCGAAGGCAAATCTTTCTGGGTCTTGTACCCTGCTGAGCAGGTTGTACGAGGCCTGCTTGGTGGGCCTGGCAGCAGCAGCTCCTGGTGTTTTCCTCTGCCAGAGCCATTCCCAGGAATTCACCCCTGTGGGGAGAAATTCTTGCACAGAGAGGTGTGGGCTGCCCATCCCTGGAGGTGTTCCAGGCCAGGTTGGATGAGGCTTTGAGCAACCTGGTCTGGAGGGAGGTGTCCCTGCCCATGGTGGGAGGTTGTAACTCAATAAACCTTAAGGTCCTGTCCAACCCACTCTGAGATTTTATAATTCTATGAAATTTGGCCCAGGTTGAACAAAATGAGCATTCATTTTGTGCCCATTGATTGCAAAGAATTTTTTGATTACTTTTTGGTCTCATTATTTACAAGTTGCTCAGGCTTGGAGATGAAACCTCTTACCCCTGGCCCTGCCTCTCTTTGTTTACCTAATGGCCACCAATTTCATGGCTTGTTTTAAGGTCACCAGCAACAGAGCATCTGGCAGGAGTGCCAGCATCCATCCCTTCCCAAGGATCCTCCCCAGATGGTTGGATTTACACCATCTTGGGCATCAAAGCAGGAATTCCGTGGCTTTCAAGACACATGTTTTGCACACATAGGTAAAGATAAATTAATAAAACACCTGTCTTCAACTGGCTTGAAAATTTACCAGCTCAGCCTGAAACTGGATTTGCTTCCCTGTGCTGTATTGATGATAAGGGAAAAATATTTAGAGTAATTTGCAGTTAAAAGGTAGGGAGCTTAGCAAGCTCAGAGCTTCCTGAATACAGAGAGAATTGATTTTTCCCAGAAATAGCTGATGGGGAATTTCTCTGCCATTTATACAGCTCTAGTGCCAGGTGACTGCTCCTAGCTTGATGTAGGAAATCTGCTAAGGAAAGGGATGAACAGGAATGTGACAAAATAGAGCCCTGCTGCTCGTCCAGCACTGTCAGCATCTCACTGTGAATGCAGCAAGCCCTGTGCTTCACTCCCCATGTTTTACTCCTGCCTTTTTCCACACTGCTGAGTTCACTTCCAGACCACAAGCAACTGGTCCCTTCCCACTGGTGAGATTCCAGGTGACTGTTTGCATTTATCTGCCCTTTACAGACAGTAGCAATGGGCATCACACTGGGAATTGCTTCCTAAAGGAGGTAAGAAAAAGAAACATATAAAAGTGTTTTGGGAGGGTTTCATACCAAGGAAAGGTCATGTTGACTCAGGAGCTTCTGCCAGTCAGGTATGTCACCTTCCGTGGGTGCTGAGGACATTATGGACTCAGCGTGCTATTTTTGGAGGCCAGAAGCAAACAATGAATCTAAGTCAAATGAAAATGGATTTTTCTTCTGGTTTTGAGTCAAGAGAAAGCCAATCACAACTAAAACTTAATAAAATAAATAAATAAATAAATAAATAGTAAAATAATAAAACCTAATTTTGCAGTCACCTAATTTTTAGTCACCAATATTCTTGAGTGGCTTTTCCTCCTGAGGACAAAGCTGGGTCTGCTGGGAAGGAAGACTGCTAGGAGGTTTTCTTGTCCTTTTGTGGGAGTAAATTTTTGCCCTGAATTACCACCCAAACACAATTTGCATTTTACCATACTCCTCATTCACATTTTGTTTTTTCTTTATCTGACAGATCAATGCAAAGAATTCTGAAGCTGGTAAAAAAAAACAAAAACATTTGCAAGCAGGATTCTGAATCATAATGTATAAGACGTGTGTTTGCCCCCTGAGCAGCAGACAGTGAGGATATAATTGGCAGGTTTTTTTCTTCTTCATGCACTCTAACTTTGCCAAGAGCAAGCTGACAGGGAAGCTGAGAGAACAGCAGAAACTTCTCAGGTTTCAGAGGAAACCATGGCCTGCAGCTTAGCCCCAGCTTACAGAGAGCAGGTAAGTGGAATATTAGTTAAATGTGGAAGGCCAGAGTCATCCAGAATCCCTCTTCCTTGGGACTGCTGTAGGGAATTAAAAGTGAGTTTCACCTTGTCTCTCAACCATGAGTGCACAAATCTGAGATCCCCAGGAGGATGAGAAATGGGATTCCTCACGAAGGGTTGGCTTGGGAATGCAAAGAATGAGGATGTCATTCAAGGCCAGTATCAGAACCAAAAAATATTCCAGTTGGAAGGGACCTTAAGGATCATCTTGTTCTGTGCCATGGGGGCAGGGACATCTTCCACTATCCCAGGTTGATTCAATCTCTGTCCAGCCTGGCCTTGGACACTTCCAGGGATGGGGCAGCCACTTCTTCTCTGGGTACCCTGTGCCAGGGCCTCCCCACCCTCACAGGGAAGAATTTCTTCCTAATATCCAATGTAAACCTACCCTTTGTCAGTTTGAACTCATTTGCTTTTGTCCTGTCCCTCCATCCCTTGTCCCAAGTCCCTCTCCAGCTCTCCTGGAGCCCCTTCGGGCCCTGGAAGGGGCTCTGAGCTCTCCCTGGAGCCTTCTCTTCTCCAGGCTGAACAATCTCATTTCTCTCAGCCTGTGTCCACAGAAGAGGTCTCCAGTCCTCTTCTATGGCATAGCCCCTAGCCAGACAATTTTGTAATTAGCCCTGAAATTTCCCTGATGCAATTCCCCAACACAGGAATCAGTGCTGTCACAATGAAGGACAGGACAGCGGAGGAGAAGAACAATGGGCAAACATCTGCACCATCACATCCCTTTATCTCCTGTGCTAAGGCTAAAATTCTCCTAATACATCCCATAAGCATGGAAAAATCAATCAGATCCTGTAGGACACCCTGCTCTAGAGTTTAACCTGTAAATTCTTCATCTTTCTGCACATTAATGATATTTTACACAGAGGAACTGGATCTGATTGCACTGGAGAAACNGGGCAAACATCTGCACCATCACATCCCTTTATCTCCTGTGCTAAGGCTAAAATTCTCCTAATACATCCCATAAGCATGGAAAAATCAATCAGATCCTGTAGGACACCCTGCTCTAGGGTTTAACCTGTAAATTCTTCATATTTCTGCACATTAATGATATTTTCCACAGAGGAACTGGGTCTGATTGCACTGGAGATGTGTTCCAATTAACTCTATAAAAGGCACTACTGCTTCCAAAAGCCTGAAAGGAGCAATATCGCTCTCAAAAAGGAGAACTGTGGAGTCTTATGGCTGCTGTGTGGCTTGGGAGACTTGGACGAGGCTGTTTGTTCCAACAAAACCAAGCTCAAATCCCATGAGAGCTGTTCTTGATGATTGTGTGTTTCATTTTGAGAGTGTGTGTGTTTTTACACCACCCGTGGCTGGTTCAGAGCAGGAGAACAAAGGCTGAGGAAGGGGATGACCAATCTCCATGAATAAAACAGGAGAATCAACATCAGGGAGGGAGACAAGCTACTTAAAGCAGCTGAAAAAGTTGTCACAAGGACAAATTTTTGCAAACTAGCCACAAAGACATGCAGACTAGAAATTAGAAGGCTGTCAACATAAGAGTTGTGAAACTCTGGAACAGCCAGAGTGGGAAGTGATGTGGGAAGGAACAAACTGATTGGTACCAAGATAGAAACTGATGCATTTATATTTTTAAATAATGAATAAATAATGCTGGTTGCATGCACTAAGTATCAACCAGCTCTCCTCTCCCTGTTAGCACAAAACTTTGGGGACTCAAGGACAGTTTCTTGTTTTAAATTGCTGTATTTTCCAGCTTTTCCTCCTCCAGAGAATCAATAAATAAATACTTACATAAATTATAAATCTGAGCTGGAGAGAACAAAACAAAAAAATAAAAAAAAATGAAAGCACCTAGAAAAATCAGAGAATGAACCATCCTCCAGCCCCAGAAGAGTTAGGAACTCAACTGCAAAGAAAGCCACCAAGCACAGGACTGCGTGTCCCTGAAGCCCTGACTGTGAATGTTTCATCTGTCCTTACAACTAGGAACAGAGAACATTTAACAAACTACACTGTGTTCACAGATCAGACCTGGTGACATGTGACTGACATGTGAGAAATATTTGGTTCTGTTGGGAAAACACTGAGAAATTGAGATTCTTTCTTCCTGCTTTTTATTTCAGAAGAAAGGCTTTAAAAACCAATCCAGGCAAGCTCCACAAAAAAGAATTTTCTTAGAAGACTGACCCACTTAGGTTTATTTTTAATAGATCTGGAAGACCTGAGATATTTCAAACACTAGAAAAATAAAAGTAAATAGCACAACCTCATTTTATTCTGTAAATGGTGTAATGTCAGAAATACTGAAAAACTGCTGTCTTTCAGGAAAAAAGAAAAAGGCAAAAGAAAAGAAAAACTTGATTGTGGATGGGAAAAATTAGCAAATATTATTTTAAAGCAGAAGGAAAAGCTTTAAGGAGACAGAGATGAATTGGTTTTTTTTAGGATGGCTTTCTCTTTTATACAAAAAAGTGAGAAGAGGTTAAGGCATGGGCCTGGGAGTGTGACAGAATATTGTGCCATGCTGGGTATTAGGGCACCCAGAGCTGAATTCAGGCCCCAATTACTCATCTTTGTTTACTTTTAAAACTCAGCTTGGTGAGTACTGAGGTGTACTGGTCTGGTCCAAATAACAACTTGATCCTGCAGTGGCACCTTCACCCTGGGTGTCCCCAACCAATTCCCGTGTCCTTCATAAGGACAATTTGCTACCACTGTTACACTTCAGAGAACAAACAAAACAAGAGTGGAGAGTTGTCCAAAATGCAGAGAACTGACAATAATTACAGAAACTCAAGCTGGATTTTTTGATTTTCTTCTCATAATAGGAGTGCAAATCACCCTCTTGCTGGTTCTTAGAAGCATAAAATGACAGACTCTTTTAAAACTGGCACAGACCTTTGAGATGTTCAAGCCCAGTCATCAACCCACCACCCCCATGGTGTTCACCACTGAGCCGTGTCCTCCAGTGCCATCTCCACGGGGTTTTTGAACAATTCCAGGGAAGGTAATTCCACCACTTCCATGAGCAGCCTGTTCCCGTGACTTACAGCCCTCGCCATAAAGAAATTTCTCATATCTAACCCAAACTTCTCCAATGTAACTTGAAGCCATTCCCTCATGTCCTGTCATTTGTAACTTGGGAGAAGGGATCGACCCCCACCTGGCCATGACCTTATTTCATGAATTTGTAAGGAGCAATAGGGTGACCCCTCAGCCTCCTTTTCCCCAGTAGAGACTACTAAACTTTCTTCCTAAGATTTTATTCCTCTAAACTTTCCTCCTAAGATGTTATTCCTCCATCTGCAAGCACAGAGCAATGTCTGTGTCTCAAGGAAAACTTGGCAGTGTTTGTTTCTGCAGCAAATTGCAGCAATATAGCCATTGATGGTCAAAAATAGGGGAGAAGAGGGAAGGAAAGAGCCATAAAGTTCCTTCCCAGTGATGGGGAAGTGACAGATAACTGAATTACCTGGAAAAAGGCTGGGGAGAGGTGGGGATAGGGCTTTACTTCCAGGCAATTTGTTATAGGATAAAGGGAAACAGCTTCAAGTTGCACCAAGTGTGGTTCAGGTCAAATATAGAGGAAAAAAATTCTTTGTTGAAAGAGTGGGTAAGAATTGCAACAGGCTCTCCAGAGAGGTCCTGGAGTCACCATCCCTGGAAGGGTTCTAAAAAAGGAAAAGACATGGAACTTTGGGAATGGTTTAGTGGGTGTGGTGGTCTTTGCTCAGAGGTTGGACTTGATGATCTCAGAGGTCTTTTCCAACCTCACTGATTCTGTGATTCTTAGACAGAGCTTCCAGACCCCATCGCTGGCTCTTTACTGATTCCACCTGTGACTGAGACAATATTTGTGGCAAAACTGGAATCCAACTGCAAAGAAATCTTCCTTTAAATTTCCTCCTGCTCTCCCTCATTTAGAGGGGATGATAAACACATTTTCCTCTTTACCTTTTACACCTGTGTTTCATTGCTAAAATTGCTGCTGGTTCTGTAGAGGTTCCCTTTGTTTCAGAGTAATTGAATTGTTGTTGTACACAACAGCAGAGAGAAAAAAAAATAAAAAAGCAGGAGGAGGCTGCAAAAGAAACTCTGCCACATTTATTGTCATTCCATAGGATCCTAACCAAAAAAAGAGACTTCACAAAGCTATTCATTTGCTCAATTATGGCTGATAGATGTTAGCTCTTTCATTCCCAGGAATCCATCTCTTTCCTCAAAGCTTGTCAACGAGCCCCTGAGTGACACTACAACCTTCACCAGCGACAGATCTCGGGGCTTCATTATGGAAGGTTTTTATATTGTTCAGTGATTTGTGTGTCAGTAGGTGCTACACACTCACAAATCTGCGTGCAGAGACAAGAGAAAGAAAGACAGCGTGACAGTTTGGTTCCTTCAGCATTTTCTGCCATGGAGTAATGGAACATGGTGTTCAATCTTCACAAAAAGAGAGGTTTGGTAACACAGCCTGTCCCCAGCAGCTCAGCCCAATCAGATGCTAAGTGCTCATTAGCTGATGTACTCCATGACAAATTGTCTACCTGCTATGATATGCAGAACCTCTCCTACCAATTGCACCCATGAAATGGCCTCGAGTTGAGTAAGATCATTACAGCTAAATCACAAGTGAGGGAAGGAGAAATTAACAGGAGCTGGGAGAGATGAGCTGTTTTCAACTCCTGCTTGAAATGAGTCAGAACAAATGGGACACAAGGATAAAGTCAGAGCTGTGGGGAGGACAGTGGCAGCAGACATAGCCCAGGAAATGTCTGCTAATAATGAAAGAGGGGACAATTGTGGCAGAGGCTGGTCTGCCCCTATGGTGGATTTTATAACACAAAAAGGTCATTTTAAACTGGAAGGTGTCATGAATGAGGGAGTTAAGAGAAACTGTCTGAGGCAGAGGAGAGTGTGGACTTTGTCTTTTAAATACGTAGAAAGGGGCAGTAGCATCTGTGCTTACCCTTCCTGAACTGCAATGGCAAAAGATGGTGATAGGGGTAATGAAGACCAGAGGAGGACTAATTAAATTCAATTTATTATTATTACTCTCTATTTGTCCGTGCTCCACGCTGATTATTTCATATCTGTTCCATAACTAGGCTCCTCCTGCTGTGCTGCTTCCTGAGCTGCACCAACAAGCATTTCAAATTTCCAGGATGCACCAGGTAAAGCCCCTTTGTTTGGGGAAAGCATTCAGATTGGGAATTAACTGCTGATTCCTGCAAACAGAAACCTGACAATTAGTCCACAGGGAACTTCCCAAATCCTAAACGAACGTAGAAATTAGAAGGAAACAAAGTTTAAAGTCCCTCCTTGGGGCACACAGCTGAGGATGAAGGTGAGTTTGTATTTCAGAGGAGGTGGAGGGTATTTGATGGGTGATTCACACTGGGAGAGGTTGAAGCCCGTCCTACAGAGATCCCAACAGATCCCATCAGTCCTTAGAGCAGGAATCAGTGAGCTCCTGGAGCACTACACAGCACACAGGAAGGGCCAGGAGGAGAAACTGCCTACCCCTGGTAAAAATCTCCAGATCTAGAGAGTAGAGTGAAGTTGGAAGAAAAATAGGATGAGCCATAAATTCACATGGAAAGAAAATGGCTAAAGTGCACCTTGAGAGTTCACTGTCACACTTAGCTTTTGTTTATTTTTCCTTTTCTTTCATTTTTTTTAAATTCTATTAGGAAAAATTCTTACATGAAAGAGAAAGACTCCACTGGATTCAATAAATCTGCTCCACTTTATCCAACCTACAATTCAGTCTGACTTTCTGCTATGACCTACCATTATCTTTCTACTTCACTACTCTTTATTACTTGATTCATTCCCTGTAGACACCAACACAGAAGTTCTTAGGGAAGGAGGTGAGTGTGATTTATGCAGTGAATTGATGTATGGGTTCACAGAAGGGGTGGGATTAATTTCATTTCACCTTAAGGATTTGATACAGGTGTCCCACCTGAATCTCTTGGCTCCCATTGAAGGCACTGGATGTATAGAAAATGTAGTTAATGGAGTTCAGTGTGAGTCATCTGGCCAAATGTGGGTGCCTATTTTGGGATGGGAAATCACACCCTGAGCTCCATTGACTCTGCTGACTCACCCTCCATTGACTGTGAGCAGAACCCAGGGCAACTTGCCCAGATACTGACACCCACACTGCAGAGAATCACAGCTGAGGAGACAATTCCCACCAAAGGTGCTCCAGGTGAAGAGCACGACCTGCAGGGTGTCAGGTGAAGGGGCTACGTGGGACAAAAGTGATCCTTCTACAGGGAACAGGGTGTGGGGTAGGGAGAAGTTTTGCTGGCTTGAGAATGAAAAGGAAGGGATGGGAAAGATTTAGCTGTTAAATATTTTTGCAATGTGCTGATCATTAAGAGGCTGATTTTCAGAACTGCTGAGCAGCCATGACGCCCACTGAAGACAATGGGAGCTCAGCACTTCCGAAAATCAGGCTCCCGATGCTTATGTTGAATGTAATCTTTAATATTTAAAGGAATAAAAGGGTCTGGGGGATGGGTATGCAGGAAAGTGAATGAGCTTCCTCCTCAGATGCTTTGCAAAGCCCTTTCCATCATTATTATTAATGCCTGCAGACATTATGTTCTAAGGAACGTTACAGCTGGAGCATTACGTGGAAAGGAGGATTACAGAAGGTTGGGCAAACTGGCTGCTGTGTTCCAAGGGCTGATCCAAAGATTAATAAAGTCTAAAAGAAAACACCTACTGGAGTGACAGTCAGGAGAGAGGATTTATCTGGCTGGAAAGAGGTTCCCAGTGGTCCATCTCTGTCAAGGCACTGGGGCTCACTGTCCTCTCAGGGTGAAGCTGTGTCACTTGGCTGAGCAGATGTAAAAACACATCTCTCAAAAAACGTGTGTCTGGCTCCTTAGGTCCTGTCCCTCCTCACCCACCCAAAGTGCCAGTGTGTGTCAGCTCCAGTCCTGGACTGAGAACTGCAACTCCTTTCTGCTTTTGAGGAATTTCCCTGCCAGCTGAATAAGCTGAACTGGTTCTCTACAGTGCTGGGCACCAGAGCCAGAGCAAGGCAAAGTGAAACATGAGATTTTTGGGAATAGGGAAATGTGACCTCACCCTTTTATAGATGATAACATGGACAGCTTGAGGCACTTGTCACATGAAGCTACACCCTGCTGTGCTCACCTGGGAGGAGGTTGGAGTGAGGGGAGAGTTGTTCTCTGTGTTTATGTCTCAGATGAAAGAAGAAATTGTCTTAAGTTGCGCCAGAGGAGATTTAGATAATTTTTTTTTTTTTTTTCCACTGAAAGAGTGACTGAGCATTCGAACAAGTTGCTGAGGGAGGTGGTGGAGTCTCTGCCTCTGGAAATATTCAAGAGGTGCCAGGATGTGGAGCTTGAGGACAGAGTTTAGGGCTGGCTATAGTGCTGCTACACTGATGGTTGGACTCAATGACTGTGAAGGTCTCTTCCAATCTTGATGAATCTGTGATGTGCAAATGCAGAATTTATGAAATCACCACAAGGTGGTGGGGAAAATAATACATTTCTTTCTGGTTTATTGTTTCCTTGTAAAAAAAACCCACCTGGATTATTTTCCCAGCATGGTTTTTGGTGTGACCAAAGCACAGCTTCTGCAGGACAATTGGGATGAGGCCACTTTGCCACTTCACTGCTTATTTCAATGACCAAGAGTGCACAGGAGCCCTGGTGATGAACTCCATTCCCAAAGAGAGAAAGCAACACCTGAGCTTCAGCTGTACCATCAGGAAGATGATAATGCTTCCAGAAATCAGAAGTGAAATAGTGATTATTAATAAGGGTGCAGAGAGAGCTGAGGCACCCCAGGGACGTTTTGCTTGTCTTGGCAAGGATGGCACCTTGTGAGTAGATGCTGACAGAGTTATTCTTACCACAGGAGACTGGATGGAGGTTGTGTCACAGGAAGAGTGGGTTTGAAGTATTTTATGATGGCAGAGATGTTTGAATCAGTTGGGTCTTGAAGATTTTGCAGGAAACCAGCTAAAGCAAACTGAGTCATTAGTGATTATCTTCAAGAGTTTGTGGAGGATTCAGAAGTACCAGAGGACTGAAGAGGGACAAATATAGAACCTGTCTGCAAAAAAAACCAAGTTGATGACTGAGAAATTGCAGACTGCTAGGCCTAACTTCAATTTGTGGGCAGATGCTAGAAGAAATTATTAAGCAATCATCTGCACATACTGAGAAGATAATCACCTTCTTAAAGACAAATAAATAAAATGCAAATGTACTACAGGAAATAATTCCAAATAACCTAATTTAATTCCTCACTTAGAAAAAGCCAGATGAGAAAAAGATGGTAAAATAAGATGCTACATGAGGCTAGAAAAAGTTTTTAACAATAAGGTTAGGAAGAACCAATTGTAGTGAGGGAGGGATAATTGGCAAATCACTTTTGAAGAGTAGTTGGCAAAAGCTTCTAAGCATCAGAACAGAAGAGGATCTTAAATGAGATATCTTGGTGATGTTTCTTAGACCAGCTTCTATTTCAAATACAACCACTGACTTGTTTTAGTAAAAAAAACTCCAAAAACTAAATGGTTGTGAATATCAGCAGGGTGGGGAATATGTAGAAGCGTTTTGGTGAACAGAGGTGGAATCTAAAATGGTCTTGAAAAAAATGGAGAGATGTGAACTTAGGAGAAAAAAAAATTAATCTGCAGACCTACAATATGCTGTGCAAAGGATTAAGAAGTTAAATCATAGAACCATAAAATGGCTTGGGTTAATGACCATTCAGGTCCAACCCCCTGACGTGGGCATGGACACCTTCCACCACACCAGGTTACTCCAAGACCCATCCAACGTGGCACTGGATACTTCCAGGGACGGGGCATCCACATCTTCACAGCTTTTCTGGGCAAAAGGGACAAATGTAAAAATGTTTGGCAGGATTTCAGACACAATTCTGGTGCTGAAAGGGGATCTTGAGCTCCCTATAAAGCGGTGGCTGATGTTGTACATGAAGAGTAGAATTCCTTTGGGAATGTCTTGGTGGGAGCTTTGTCAGTCAGGCAGAGCAGACTTGTCAGGGGAGCTCAGTGCCAGCAGGGTCAAGGGCTGCAGCTGATTATGGACACTGCACTTCACAAATTGCAGACATCCCCTGGTGGAGCAATCAGAATTACAAAAGGGTTTGAACACCCGTTATATCAGGAGAAATTGGGTAAATAACCCTCTTCTGTTTCAGCTGCTGCAAACAGTTCTGCACCTCTCAGACAGTTCTCTGATTCCCAGAGGCAAAGCAGTTCTCAGATTCCACACTTGATATTTTGACTGTCCAGACTTCTTCCTGAAAGACTTTCCTCAGAATACCCAGGCAAAATTCCTTCTTTTCTAAGGAGGTCTGCATTCACTGCTTCTCCACACTCATCTGCCAGTGCCTCACTGAATTTTGGATCCCCTCTGCTCTGTTCCTTACAGGATGAGAGTCCCTTCTGCCCACCTGATACCGGATACCCCTCAGGGGGATTCCTCTTCTATGTTTATTATTAGCCTGACTGAAGAGCAAATCACACTTCTTAACTTCAGGAATGAAAATCAAACATCTTAATTAGACCTACATTTACCAAGTAAATCCTTCTCAGTCCTTCTCAGTTAAAAGAAAGGCAATAATCACTGAGTTCTGCAGGGCCAGGAGCTGGGCTTTGATGATCCTGCTGGGCCTCTTCCAGTTCCATATTTCTGTGATTCTGTGATACCCCAGTATCACACACAGGTGATCTGATACTACAAAAGTCCAAACCCTACTTTGGCTACCTCAATTAAATGCATGAAGTCAAATACTGCATCTCCACCCCAAAATATCCTTCCTTAAGTCATCCACATGGACTTCATCCTTGAGTGGAAACTTCAGAAAAGTTCTTTTGTTTTTGCAAGGATGCTTGTAGGAAAACTAGAATGTCATCACACATATCAGCACGTTCCCAAATCTTTTAGAAAAAAACAATAAAAATATATAATATTTTCCTGCCCTAACATCCATGTTTTTCTCATTTAAATAATAAGACCTCCTCAAGATAGGGAGTTTTCAAGAACTGACACCTCACAAGCACTATAGAAACATTTAATAAGTAATACATTTTAAAAATTCCTATTTTTCCCTTCATCTTTCTTGTCCACATAATATATAAACTGTCTTCTATTTCCATTCTTCCTCCCTGTAAAAGCTTATTTTTCCTTACAAACCCAGAATACATCATTTGACACATATTTCCAACATTTCCAGAATAACCACTCCAAGTCACTGTGAACCCAACCCTTTAAGATTATCCCTGCTAATCAACCACGAGCTCCTCTATTTCAGAAAAGACTCTCCAAAAGCATCACACACTAATATTTTGGGAAATCTATTTGCAACACAAAATTTTTGACTAAGTGCAGTGAAAAGACATTAATTGCAGGCCACACCTCCTCATATGTGAACTTTTCATCCTCAGCAAGAAATGCAGCCTTGTGGACAGGGAGGAGTCAGATTTCCAACCCAACTCTGCAAATGATTTACTGTCCAGTCTCTTGGTTAATTCAGTTATAAACTCTGCTTATTTCCTGCTGTGTAAATCAGAAGGGATATGAACTTAAAATCTCATCAGAAGTGGAAAGTTCTCCATGGTAAAGGAATTAATGTTTCCACACTGGCACTACTCATTCAGTTTTCTTTTCAAACTGTTATTGTCTGGATGTGAGTTGGATGCCAGTCAAAAAGTCACAAGAATTAATGATAATTCTTCATAGAATCATCAGAAATAGTAAATCAGAAAATTCAGCACTGGAATGTAGAAGATCTGATTCTGAAATAAAATGTTTGCCATACAAGACTCAGAAAAGTTATGTGAAGAAAATAAGCAATGGCAGCTAAGCATGCAACCTAGATTTTCCTAAAATTTATTCTTGAATGTAGGAACATAAATTCTAACTAAATTGCATTTTTATACCAAATTGTCATTTGGCATCTTTGCTCTAGAGGACTTATTTCCCATGGCAGTCCATTCTGTAGGGTTTGATCAATAAAAATCCCCATTAACTTTGCAAACAGGGAAAAAATAAGAATGTGTTATAAATCAGAGGATAGGAAATGAAGAAAATTCATCAGGTGAACTACAGGGCACGTGACTGGCAATAGTAGGGACAATATAGAAGAATTTTCCAGATATGAGAAAAAAGACAAATCCAAGCCATCTTAAGCTAGAATCTATTACTGCAGGTGAAATACAAGAGCATCAATAATTAAATTGAGGGAAAAAAAACCAAAGGTGAATGAATTCAGTGACACTTAGGTCCATCTTCTTTGTGAAGAATCCAGATGATGTAGACAGATCAAAAAAAGGGATGCCCCAGGTAATTAGAGGTCTGTCAATCTAGCATTGATCTCAGTCAAAATAGTGAAGCAACTGATACAGGACTCTATTAATGAAGAATTAAAGAAAATTAATATAAATCAGTATCAATCATCACTGGCTTCTGGAGAAGAGACCTCATTAAATTAACATTATGTCCCTGTTGGTGAGGATATAGGATAAGTTGGTGTGACAAAGACAATTACCTAAAATTAATGTCTGAATAGGTGCAATGAATCCCAGGATACAAACAATACCAAACAAAGGATGGCCAAGCATCTCTGGCTGTCCCAGTAACCCAAAAATATCCCCCAAGAAAGTGTTGACATGGTTTTCCTTCAGACAAACAGCCCCTCTGAGTATTTCTATCAGCAACAAGACAAATCTATCACATTCAACAGATTATTGTGGGATCCTCGTTGCAGAGGTACCAGGGATGTCCATAAGATCAAAGCAGTCAATGGGGATGAATGGACATCCAGACATGGATTAAAAAAGGATTTGAGATCCTGGAATGTGGGACTCCCAAGTAGGAAGGAGATAATTTTCAGCACTCATTACTGAAGCGCTGAGATCCACATCTGAGATCCTCAAGCTATGAAAGATTTTGAAAAATAAGAAGGAGTCCAGAAAAATTCATTAAGTGATAAAAACTAAACAGTCCTACCCTCAAAGGAAAGAAAAAAAAAAATAGCCAAGAAACGAAGAAACAAAGCCCACATCAAGAGCATGGGATCAGGAAATTGTATGAACTGTCCTTATCAAAGGGAAATGGCAGTCTCTCATGGCACCAGGATATGTTTTTTTTGGGGAATATGACTTTGTTAATGAGGGCTTTGATGGATGACGTAAAGGACAAGTAAAACACCATGGTAGGACTCATGAGATGGACAAATTCAGTTTGGGAGTCTGGTGTGGGTTGTGAGCACTAAAGGGAACTTCCATCAAAGAAGCAGAATGCAGGTTATGGTCGGGCCTCTCATCATTCAAAATTTAAAACTGTAATACATCCCTCTGTCTCTCTTGTCTCCAAGGTGAGCTAGTTGAACTGAAAACTGATTTGGGTAAAATTCACTGGCTAATGGTCACTTTATGTGATGACAGCAGCTCCTTCTGCTGTCATCATTTAGGATACCATGACTGAATCCAGTAACTGATAAAAGCTTCCTGATATTTCAGTGTATTTGCTCCCCCTGCAATGTACTTTCGTAGTGTAACTTATGTTCACTGGGTGCACAACACGGCACTGCTGTTATTAAAAAGCAAAATTAAAAGAGGAAGCCAGACAGACCTTCCCAGGCTGTATTTGCTTCACACTGATGTGTGTTTTTTATCCCATAAATTTGTCATGGCTTCAGCTCCCAAGCTTGAGTGAACATTCATCTTCCTTCCTTTACATATATGCCCAAACAAAGCCGAGCTGTGGGGCGGCAGTAAAGAAATGAGACTCACATTATTGGCTCTGCATTAGGTTTGTTTATAAAAGACAAGGCAGATCAATCATAGCTATCTACACCGGGAGAAGCATTCAGCAATGCAGGAAATGTATTCATTCCAGAAAAGCAGGATGTCAAGCAGACCAGGAGGTGCTGTGGATTGATGCACTGGCTTCTCTCTCGTAAAGCAAACTAAACGAGATTTTGCTCCAGCACAGGCAGAAAACACAAATTCCCCCTGCCCGTTTCTGGCTCCCCAAGGGGCATTTTAAAACAGGCTTTTTTTTCCTTGGACTTGTCAATTTGTTTGCATTGCTGTGACAGTCAGTAGGTGATGTTTAAACAAGGGTTTGCTCCAAAACATGGTCATTGTCATGGTCCACAGAACATGCCTCCCCCATGTGGATGAGGGAATTGGCTACTGAAGGGACCAGCTAGCGAGTCCATTTACTTCAGTTCGGGTTGCTTCAAATTTGAAGGCTAATTCTGCCTTTAATTTTGTAATGCCATCCAAAAGTCGGTGATACTCCACAGGGGAATATCTGCTGAGTGGCAGGAACCTGCCTGTAAAATGGAAAATTGCCTTAAAAACAGAGGTAAGGGAACCTTATCCTATCCTGCAAATAAATGTTCAGGCAAAATTACTGGACAAAAATGTTTTGATAATGGGAGATATTCCACAAGTGTCTGGACACAATCCTGTGCCAGGTGCTCTGGGATGGCTCTGCTGGAGCAGGGAGGTGGCACCAGGTGACCTGTACCCCTCTGTGACTCTGTAATTCAAAATTATGAATTCATTGCTATTAAAAGGCAACAAAATTTGTGTAACCACACATTGAAGGAAAGAAAGGGACCCTGTCCAAAGGAACTTTTTAAAAAACAGCCACTGGGGACAAGGTCAGTTCCTGAAAGTTTCCACAGAGTTATGTATGAAATTTGGATATACAGCCCCAAAGAAGAGAAATTTGACCAAGAGTAACTTGTAGTGACTTGTCTCTTGACTGCTTCACTTCAAATTTCTGCTTGTAAATGTCACCAAAATCTTTTAGAGGCTCTCAAACAACTTTTAAATGGGCTACGACACAGGGCAGGTAGTCCCAGTTTCAGTGCTAAAACAGGAGCTCTTTTCCTGTGGTGGTGTGGCGTGGTGATAGACCATAAACCCTGGACTTCTCTCTAGCACTGCATGACTGAGAAAAACAGGATTGGCAAAATCCTGTGAGGAAATTGAGCTCAATTGGGTTTTATGGCTTCAGTGACCCTGGAGTTGTCAAGAAACAGCTGCTGATAGCAAAAATAACACAAGGATGGCCACATGACTGACTGATAGTGGTGACCTTGAGAACTCACAAGAATATCAAGAGGAACATGAAAGGCATCACAGAGTGATGAACAGAGGCAGGAAATCCAGAACAGATCCAGACAACTGGGATATTTCAATCAGAGGAGACAATCAGAGTTGGAAATGAACCACCCTACACAAATGAAAGTAGCAGAGGCTTCCACATTTGCCTCTTTGCATAAATATAATTAAGCAGCACAAGAAGCTGACTGTGGCCCTCAGCAGTCAACAGATAACAAGAAGAAATGGTCTTGGTGAAGAAGCAAAGTGATGAAGAATTCATGAACAATGGATTTTATTCTTCAGACAAAACTCTTGCTCAGTCTGAATGGGGACAAATGCCTGGGAGCCTCTGAACACCTATATTTATTTATTTATTTCAGATCAGCCAGGATCTTGATCTAGTCATGCCTCCAAAGGTCTCTGGAGGGTTTCTCTCTTTCTTTACAAAACTACTACACTCACAGGAAATGGAGGTTTTGACTGATCACATAGTCTTGTATGTCACAGATGGCAAAGACTGCTCTCTTGGATATGACATGGAATCAAAAAGGGGTTGAAAAAGTGAATTAACTCAGCCTTCAAGGATAAGATGCATTGCCCTGTAGAAAACCACAACATGCCCTCTGTTTTCCAATATTAATCTTTCTTGGGAGAACATTCTGTGGAAACCCTGACCTGGGCAGCCCCTGCAGTTCCAGTGGAACGTGAGCTCTTTCCCCAGCATCTGTTCTGAAACACAAGAAAAGCAGAAGAGACAGTCCACAGGAAAAGAAAGAAAAGAAGGAAAATACTAAAATTCTTCCCACTGACAGAGAGATCACACAAAATCACAGAATATTTGAGGTTACAAGGGACCTTTGGAGGTCATCTGGTTCAACCCCCCTGTCCAAGAAGGACCACCCAGAACCCATGTACAGGATTTAACACTTCTTGTTCAAATTCGTGAGGTTGCTGTCAGCCTATCTTGACCATCTTTGCTTTCTGCTCATGTAGATAAGGAAAAGAAACCCCAAAGAATTCATTATCCATCAATCCAGGTCACTGCTCGTACAGGACACATGGCAGTTTGACTTCTCACCTACATCAGTGATGTCACAGATCAGAGAATCATGGAATGGCTCTCATCCCCTTGGTGCCTCCCCTGGACTCACTCCAGCAGCTCCACGTCCTTCCTGTGCTGGGCCCCCGAGCTGGAGGCAGCTCTGCAGGTGGGGTCTCACCTGAGCAGAGCAGAGACACCCCCTGAGACACCACAACTCAGAACCTCTGTCCATATCAATGTTCTGTCCGTCTCCAGGATGAAAAGAGAGTGATTCTTGGGGTGTCCTGTGCAAGGCCAGGAGTTGGACTCGATAGTCCTTGTGGGTCCCTTCCAGCTCAGGATATTCTGTGATCCTACCATGCTTCCCCTCCATCATCCTCTGCTTCCAGCCCCTGGCAGTCAGTGTGGAATTTTCTTGGCCCAGAGACCCACATGAGCAGATAACTCAGCACACGTGGCCTGACAGACACCTCAGCAGGCCCAGCCATGGAACAGGGTGGTGGAACAACCAGAAAAATGAGTTACACCCCTTCCCCTTCACAGCCCATGTCATCAGCAGCAGCTGCAGCTCAATTCAGCTCGATAGTTTACAGGTGTCTCCAGGAACAACTGTCGTAAAAAGCTCCTAAAATATGCACTTTTTTATTTCTTGTTTTGTTTTTTGTTTTTTTTACCACTCTTAAAATCTTGTACAGCAACAGTTACCCAATGAAAGCAGGAATTAACGGAAACTAAAGGAAATGAGAGACACTGAAGGAAAAACAAACATAATCAGCACCAGCTGCAGCTCAATTAAACAACCACTCAGAGAAAACTACTCATTCACAATTTACTCACAGAAATCCACTTTCTTATATTCTCTTCAGGATTTCAGAAGCACTCTAAGACTCCTCATGAAGTAATTTAAGGCCCTCCAAACTGCAGAGGCAAATGGCACCTGCTTCACTGGCCACCCTCCAGGAAGCTGGGGAGAGGTGAGGCCAAGAAGTGATGTCCCACCTGTGCCTTAGGGAACAGGTTCAGAACCTGCACTCACAAGAAGAGAAAGAAAGAAACCTGAGTTTCTTCTCTTTGTGGTCCTGAGCTCTGCCTGCAGCCTCCTCTTTGTGGTTTGTTTGGTTAGGTTGGTTTTTTTTTTGGCAGGAGTGTGCACTCACAATTTTTCTTCAACCACTTCTCTTTATCTCATGTCCTCATTGTCTGAGATGAACTCAGTGTTTCCAGTTTACACAGGAAATGTATTATGAGCCCAGTACAGACACAGTTGGTGTCAAATGTCCCAGGAATCTGATTTAAAATTGAAATACTTTTTCTTCAGACTCTGACATTGAAATGTTGATCCTTCTTCCCAAGAGGCATGGGCCTTCTCTTCATGTATTTGTCTCACATCAGTAGAAATCAGCTTTTATTCCAGCATGAGCAGGAATGAGCTGTGAAAACAGCAGTGAGGAAAACTCTCACACTGGAGAAGGAATCAAATACAATATTGTGCCTTCTTATTTTAAACCCAGCTCCAACTGTGACTAAACAGTGTCCTGAAAACACTTCTCATATTGCCCCCTCTGTGGGAGAGCCACTGATCCAGTGTGACCAAAGCAGACTGTTGGAATCTTTCTTTCCAGCATTTAGGATTTTTTTTTTTTTTTTTTGCAATTTCTCATGGCTTGCAAAAACCTGAATTCATAAAAACATGGGTGCAAACAAAGTTCCTCCAAATATTTCTCAAACGTCATCAGGATATACTTCATCTTAGGATTTAAACNAAATACAATATTGTGCCTTCTTATTTTAAACCCAGCTCCAACTGTGACTAAACAGTGTCCTGAAAACACTTCTCATATTGCCCCCTCTGTGGGAGAGCCACTGATCCAGTGTGACCAAAGCAGACTGTTGGAATCTTTCTTTCCAGCATTTAGGATTTTTTTTTTTTTTTTGCAATGTATCATGGCTTGCAAAATCCTGAATTCAGAAAAACATGGATGCAAACAAAGTTCTTCCAAATATTTCTCAAACGTCAGCAGGATATACTTCATCTTAAAGGATTAAAAAAATTAAATAACTCTTGAGTTTTAAAGGATGTATAGGAAATATAGAGAGGTAAAGGGAGGAATTGTCTTGTCTAAAATCTTGCTGTTGCTGAAATACCTGTCAAGGCTCACAATAAAATTTGTGTGTTTGGGAAAGGTGGATGTCATTAAGCCACTGACAAGCTCTCAAAGTGCAGCCTGGGAAGACCAAGACTCACTGGCATTTCCAAGGTGGTCCTTATCTATCAAACCTTCATTTCCAGGGTCTGGACACTGGATACTGCAGAAAAGCAGCACCCAAAAGATGACAAGCAGACCAGGAGGTGCTGTGGATAGATGCACTGGCTTCTCTCATAAAGAAAACTAAAGAAGACTTTCTAAACAAAACTAAACTAAACTACATTTTCTTTCAGCATGTGATATTGTGATTTTCTTAGGCAAGCTCAACTGTACTGACATTGCTTTCCTCCTGCTGCTCACAGATTGTAACTAATGAGATTCTATTCCTATTTTTTTTTATCAGAGAAAAGCCAACCCTCTTGTCCACTCACAATGGTAAAGGAATAAAGGATTTATAAAACATGAAAACAAGACATTCACTGTATAATCAGTGTAATTACTGCTATTTGGATCCTTGGTTATAAAAACACATTTGTGCTGTTTTCAATGTCTGAAAACCACTGAAGCCTGAACTCTTCTTTCTTCAGACCTTTCAAACCAGAATTGCCCTATGCTGAACCACACAGCTCTTCCAGGACTGAATACAATTCTCTCAATTAGAGGGCAGGATGTGGGAGCAAATATTGTGAGTAACCTCCTTATTTATTCTTTCAAGTTCAGTAAGGAATGGTGTTGAGGAGCCCAGTCCATGTGGATTCCACGGATGGGCCAATCAAGAGGATCTGTCCAAAGAGGTTCTGGACTCTCCACCCCTGGAGGTGTCCAAGGCCAGGCTGGATGGGGCTTGGAGCAACCTGGGATAGTGGAAGGTGTCCCTGTCCATGGCAGGGGTTGGAATGAGATGATTTTAAAATATTCCTTCCAACCCAAACCATTCCATGACTACAATTCTATGATTCTGTGACCTTCCTCAAGGTGACATTTTAAAATATGTCACTGTGCTCAATTTTTCCCTTGCAAAAACAGCTTCTACCTCTCCAACTCAATCCTCTTCAGTGCACATCACATTTCACATCATCCTGAAGTATCTGTGACTGACTCAACCTCTGGTGAGTTGCTCTGCAGCTCAAGCATGGGAGGATGTCCTGAGCCATGACCTAACAGAGAAACACAAGGAAAAGGTTTCAATAGAACAAAGGCCCCTGAGGAATGAGCTGTAAATTCCTCTGTCCTCAGACCAGCCCTGAGCCTTGAGCTGCTGGTATCCCCTGAATTTCTCACCAGCAGATTGAGGCTCTTCTGGGGGAGCTGTTTTGTCTTCCTCCTACACTTTGCAGTAGTGCACCTCTGAGGCTGAGGGAGATTCCACCCATCACCAGTGACTATGTAATTCATTCTTTATTAATTAAGGAGCCATTTAGTTATTTACCAAAAGAGAGTATTTAATTCTTTACCAAAAACTTCTCCCTTGTGTAACAGCTCTAATGATCAGGCTCCTCCCTTGGGATACACAGAAATGGGAAGAAATGACAAAACCCTGGATGATCTGAACCCATGTAAGAGTGTTCTGGGCATGGGCCTCTTCAGCATTCTGGTGTTGAGAAAAATGTTTTTTGCCAAATTGGTCTATTCATTGCAGTAAAATAGGAAGAAAACCCATAAATATTTAGATTTACTCCAGAGCAAATTTGGGATAACAAATTAAATATTGTAAAGTTTCCAAGGGAGAAACCAAACCAAACCAAAATAAAATATCTCCTGGCTCTAAATCAGAGTCTTCTGTCCTGCACATACTTCTACATAATTTTATCTTTTTTTTTTTTCATGGCTAAATTAATTTTCCTTTGCTCAAAGTCTGAGATTGAGAAATGTGTTCCTACAAATTTTGGTGTTCTCCTCCTCTCCCCATTTTCAAAGCCCAGAAAGGTTTATCAGGATATTCTGGGCAGAAAGTTCCATGTTTGAAGATATTTCTCTGGCTGGAGAGTCTCTTTGTCCTGTATTTACATATTTACAGCTGCAGTCCTTGGGAAAGCTGTTGTGTCTTCTGGCCTGCTGAGCAACACAAAAGTGCTGTGAACACCTTTTGGGACTCTGTAAATGACAGATAAATATTAATAATAATGTGACTTAACAGCTGTTTTTTCTATCTTTTACTACCCTGCTTCCATGCAGTAAATTGCAAGGCTATAAAAATGATTGGAGTGAAGAGAAATTTTAAGAGGCGTTATCGATTAATATTTCGGCATGAAGAGCTGAGTAATTCTTGGCAAAGACTCTTACTGAATTCATTCACTCTAAACTGCATTCAGTGCCAGGAAAAGGTGACCAGCTGACATCACTGGAGGCAAAACTTCTGAGAAGCAGATCTTCACTAGGAAAGTCATCTGTGCCTGATGGGACCCAGCAAACCAAAGCAAAAGGGAAGGTGTGGCAGTTCCCAGGTTTTAATCTATCTAGAATGCTGTAATAAAACCAAGACACTCTGTAATCACTAACCCAAGTGCACTGCTGACTGCTGTGATAAGAATTTTATTTTTTTTTTTGTGATTGAGTGAAGAATTTGTGCTTTTTAATAAGAAAGGAATTAATGAAAATAAGCACAGAAGCAGTGCAGTGTCAGGGGCAGTAGAGGCTCCTGCAAACATTTCTGTAACAGAAGGATAATATCCAAGGATAAAACCACAGAATGGTTTGGCTTCGAAGGAACCTTAAAGATCCTCTATTTCCAACATTCCTGCCAAGATCTGGGACACTTCCCATTTTCACTGGATTACTAAACCCAAGATCCAACCTGGCCTTGAAAAATTTCAGGGATGGGACAGCCACAGCTTCTCTGGGCTGCTTGTTTCAGGCCCTCACCATCCTCTCAGGGAAGAATTTCTTCCTAATATCTGATTCACCACTCCTGGAAGTATTAAAAAAATGTGTGGCTCTGGCACACGATGACACGGTGATGATGTTGGGTTCACAGGTACAGCTGATGATTTCAGAGCTCTTTTCCAACCTAAACAATTCTGTTCTTCTGTGAAAGGTAGTNTTTCAGGGATGGGACAGCCACAGCTTCTCTGGGCTGCTTGTTTCAGGCCCTCACCATCCTCTCAGGGAAGAATTTCTTCCTAATATCTGATTCACCACTCCTGGAAGTATTAAAAAAATGTGTGGCTCTGGCACACGATGACACGGTGATGATGTTGGGTTCACAGGTACAGCTGATGATTTCAGAGGTCTTTTCCAACCTAAACAATTCTGTTCTTCTGTGAAAGGTAGTGTGAGACACATCCAGCAACCTTGTCTCTGTGTTGTGGGATGGGAAACTGCATCATCCTGTGGCACAGAGAACTCGTAAATTATGGGATAAGTGGAATGGGCACTGGATACAATTCAACATCAACCCAGGCCAAGCACCCACTGCTTCAGCCCTTTCCTTACTGAACTGGCATTTCTAATGAACAAAAAATGCACTTTGGCACAATGATACACTATTGTATACATTTTCAGTCAAATTGCCACTGCCAAACAGAGCACAAGTGGTTTATAAACAGGGATTAAATATGGGAAAAACAGGGATATTCAGATGAGTTTCTGAAAAGTGTCTCATGTAAGGGGCAAAAGTCAGTCTGTGAAGAGATGCCAAGACACTCAGCCCTTCCAAAAGCTGCAAGGAGGTGCATAACCTGAGCTAATAAACCCTTCCAAACATTTGTGGTGTTCCCATAGTAGTTGAGGTGCTGTATATGTTCCCATATTTCCATATAATGCCGTACCATACCATGGGTACATTTTCCTCATGACACACTGAAAAATTGGGAAGAGCAGTGGATCACAGAGTTTATAAAAACTCCATTAAACACAGTCAGGGTTTCTGAAAATGCTCCAAAATCACTTTTGCAAATATTATCCCCAGAGGTCTGAGGTGGAGAAAGGCAGAGACCAAAGCACATCCCACTTCATGCAAGGAGCAGTTCAGCCGAGCAGCCCCCGTGCAAACATTTTCAAACATTGTGCTTGGAAAAGAAAAACACCATTTGGGAACATGAATGAATGAGAATGGAAATTACACGGCTGCCTTGCAAAATAAGTGGAAAACAATGGAGTGAAAAATAAGTTGAGTTAGAGAGAGAGAGCACAGCTCTAATGATAAGGCAAACTTTTCCAGATGTGAAAATCAATTTTATTCCAAAACTTCCCAACCTTTTCATTTACCAAGCAATAAAATTCTATTTGTCCCCCAGTTCATTTGCTACATAAAATGCCACTAAGCTACTTGCTCTCAGCAACCACACAAAACGTAATAGGTTAGGACTTCAGCCTTAAAATATATTAGGGTTTTTTAATGAAACCAATTTATATCAGTTTGTGCCAGTGAAAGGGCTGAAGCAACTTAATTTAGTTTCATTTTCCACACATTTGTGGCCAAAGCTAGGATTCACTTATTTCTAATTCAGCCCTGCTTCCACATGCCTGCCTAAGCCGTTTCTAACTGATTTAGCTGGTGACCTCTATTAAATAGCCAGGTGTTGGGCTCAATTAAATGGAAAATCTCTTGGTACCTACACATGGCCACGGCAGCCACCTCCTCATTTGTATGGTTTTGATTTGTGTGTGTGCTCAGTCAAAGGGCACAGGACTCTTTGCAAGTGAGGGGGAAAATTATAGCCATAAAATTGAAGATTCTTGTAGCTCAAATCTGTGCCTGTCCATGCTGCATGCAACATCATCATAATCTGAGATTTAAACATTATAAAAGCCCCAGACAAAGAGATTTTCAGGGTTTCAGTCTCTAATAACTAAATAACTTTTTTTTTTAAATCATTCCTTGTCTGAACAATGTTTCTTCACTTCATAACATCATTGAATCACAGAATGGTCCAGTTGGAAGAGACCTTAGAGATCACCTAATTTCAAACCTGCTGTCATGGAGGAGTTGCAGTTAATTAAATCAGTATGATGTCAGTCAAAAAATCTTTGTAGGAGGAGTATAAATATTTTACTAGAGAGAGAAGGTAGAAAACTTTGAGGCACATGAGACATTCTTCAGGCCACTCCAAGGGTTTGTGCTCCTAAGAGAGTCTGTGGTTTTATTTTTTCCGAGGTATCTGGGGCATTCTAATAAAAAACTTGATCTTCACTACAAATCCTGTTTGATTTTTATCTCAGAGCACCACAAACACAGTCAGTGCATTTGTCCCATGCTCTCTGTTGTAGTAATGGTGGACCACTTTGAAGTTTACTCCAAAATTTAGTAACTCAGAGAGCACCAACACTACCAAAGTTGTTTTTCTCAAGCCTTGTGTTGTGTGGGGTATTTCACATCTAGCAGGGAATTAACGTGCCCTGTACCCATTCCCCTGGTGGAATTATTAACAGCATTTCTCCTCTCCCTGGGTAGAGGAGATAAAGCGGTAAGGAGAAGAAGGGAGGTTTAAAAGAAAAAGAACAATCCTGGTTTCTGAAAATCCAAAGCCAAACTTGATGGAAAAAAAAAATTTGGAGAGAGGTCTTTCCATCTGACTTCACCCCTTTGAAATCCTGCCTCAGCCACAGGGATTAAGGGATCTCTATCCAGTGAATTCTGTGGACCTGTAGAGGGAGTTTCATTTCATGTTCAGTGGAAAACAGGAAAACAAACTCCTGTGGTCATTTCTCAAAGGACTGATGAAAGGCTGAACTTCTTCTCACCTCTCTGAGGATGTTTACTTTGCCATTATTCCCTAGAGAATTACTGTGGGACAACACAGTTAACTGTTATACAGGAACAACATCCTGCCTGAGGTATCCCACAAATGAAAAGGTTTGGAAAAAGCTCTATTATTCCCCACACCTGGGAGCATTAAATCTGAGAATGAACAATGAGTTGTTGTTTTGGGATTTCATTTTTTGACACTCCAGAGTTAATATTCTCCAGTCTGGGACTATGAGATCAAACTCGCTGTTAGAATCGAGGAATCTTTCATATCTTTCTTATTTACACTCAGACAAAAGCAGGGTGATGGTTTTTGGTGTGTGGGGTTGTTCAGCCTGGAGAAGAGAAATCTCTGGGGAGACCTCACTGCAACCCTCCAGTACCTGAAGGAGTTTTATGAAAAACAGGGAGAGCAGCTTTTTAAACAGGCAGATAATGATATCAGGGGGAACAGCTTTAAACTAAAAGAGAAGAGATTTAGATAAGATACTAGAAAAAAATTCTTTACTCAGATGGTGGTGAGAAACTGCAAACGTTTCCCAGAGAAGCTGTGGCTGCCCCATCCCTGGAAGTGTTCAAGACCAGACTGGAAGGAGCTTGGAGCAACCTGGTCTCATGGAGGATTTGAAATGAGATGGTCTTTAAGGTCCCTCCCAACCCAAGTCCTTCTATGATTCCATGATTCTGTGGTTATTCTCTTTTCTCATTCACAGAATGGAGATGCCTTAGTGGACTAGTTGGTTAGTCCCACACCCATTGAACTGTGGTCATGTCAAAATGTTAAGAGATTCATTCTACACCTGATGGACTAAAGTGCCTGTTCAGTGTGTCTGAAAAAGCAATGCATCACATATTTGGCTCAGCTTAGACTGATTTTCTATGCAGAAAGTTATTTTTAGTAGTTTTCTCTCATTCTCTTATTGCTGTTGTGATCAGAAAAATGACTGTGAATATTAATCATTTTGCTTTCCACATTTCTCTCTTCTTCTAGCGTGAATTCTATCGCTGTGTATGCCAAAAGTTTATTTCTGAGAGCCAATGTTTTAAACTTCACCAGGGATTTGATTATCAAGATGTCCGTCCTTTCTCCTTTGCTCATGCTCATCATTCACAGAGATTATGGAAAAGTATTAAATGACTGCGTTGTTGTTGTTGATGCACGAGGCAAAACACCACAACATCCACCCTGCTGCAGCTCCATCAGTCTGCCAAAAAAACGAGTGAGATGAAAACTAATGCGTTTCAGGAAAATCCATCAGAGTCAACGTCACACAGGACAAGACTGGCAAGAGGTGGAAGTTGATGTAGTGCCACGGGCTGAGTCTTTGCCAAGTTCAGCAGCTGAAAACACAGACCAAGGGGAGGAAGCTTCAGATATTGGATTAAATATTGCTTTATCTTACAGGCTGTAGTGACTCTTCATTAAGTATGAGGGGGCAGGGGTGAGGATATCAAATCTGACGTGCTTCTTTTTGCTTAAATCTACTTGAAAAGTTGAAAATTCTAGACTTACTTTTCCTTGAAAGTTAAAGCTGTCTTTTAAAACTCTTCTGGTGTCTCTGGCTCTACTGGTAAAATACAGACCATCAGGAGTTCTGGTTTGGTTTCCCTTTGTGCTCATTTGATCTTGCCTGTTAGCCTTTCTCTTCACAGTACAGCAAATCACTTCAATTAAAGCTTCATTAAATCAGCATTGCCATAATCACTAAATGTTACTTATATATTTTTAAAGCAGAACTGTTACCAACTGATCAAAATACAAGTGGGCATTTTATATATCTTTGTTCTATAGTGTACATACACTATTTATGGTATTCTTAATTTTCACTTCCCTCAGCACGGACCAGAAGGAATCACTGAAATAATTTTTACTTTCATTTTCTATGATTCCCTGATAGGAGACTGCAGTCAGGTGAGGGTTGGTCTCTTCTGTGATCTCTTCTGCTCTTCTATGAAGCAATAGGACAAGAGGAAACTGCCTCAAGTTGCACCAGTGGAGGTTTAGATTGGATATTAGGAAAAAAATAATCACAGAAAAGATGGTCCAGTATGAGAAGAGAGTGCCCAGGGCAGTGGAGTCACCATTCCTGGAGGGATTTAAAAGACATTTACATGTGGCACCAGGGACATTGCTGGCAGTGCTGGGTTTACAGTTGGACTCAGTTATTTCAGGGCCTTTTCCAACTTAAACAATTCCATGATTCTATGATCACTAATTTTCAAAAGCACTGTGCCCCTGTGATAATGGCATCCAGCATCCACGACCTTGACCAGTTGATACTTTCCAGGTCTTTCAATCTCTCTCCTGTTCTTCTGCCACCATTATTTTGGAATCCAGAGGGAAAGAGAGGCAGTGGAACTCTCAGTGGGGCAAGCCTGGAGGATGGACAGTGCTTTGAGCAGGAAGGAGGAGCTCCAGCAGCTGCAACAACCTCACCACAACCCCAGAGTCTGTCCCCACCGTCAGGAGCAAGCTGGATATTGTGGCACCAGTCCAACAGCCCTTTGGATGGCCACAGAAAATAATTCTCACAGCAGTCAAGTCCAGATGAAGTGGAGCTGGTGGAAATGACCAGGATTTTCTTGGCATGCCTCTCTAAACAGCCTGTGGTTATGTGCAGATGGGCCAGCTGATCACATCATGCATTTCACATGATGTAAAAGACAATAATGGAAAACAGTAGTTGTCAAAACACTGTGTTTATACCTGCATTTATTTTTCATTGTCTTGGAGCCTGACTGAGTCTGAATCAATAACACGATTCTGATGCTTTATGGAGCAGGGAAAGATTTCAGGTTCAAACCTTTCCAAAGAGTGAAGGTCACATGGATCCATGACCCTGGCTCAGACTCTTGTGATGTATCACTTCTAAAGGTCAAAGGCAAAAAAAGCTGGACTAGGTATCTAATTACGAAAATAAGTGCAATTATCTCAATTTTTTCCCTTCTCCCCCAAAAAATTCACTGAAAATCTGTATTCAAAAACAGTTAATACTGAAGAAATACACTTCTGTTTTGTTTTGTTTACTGATGAAGGTCATACAATACAGTCCTGACTGCATCCTGCTGGTCTTCCAAAAATTTAGTAAATGACATGGATGAATTATTATACTGCTAAGAAGAGTAGATAAGGGTTGGGGTTTTTTTTAACAACCTGATAACTTGTTCTTGCAACTGCTTAAAACCAGTATCACGTGCTGTATCTGCATTTGTTTCTGATCTATGGAAAAATGTATTTATTCAAAGAGGAAATTTCCAAAGACTTCTGGTGTAGCCAGAGAATATGCATGTGAGGAGACAGGTAAAGAAAAAAGAATAAGAGAAAAAAATCCAGGGGAAAAGAGCAGGTATATAAAACCTGAGAAAACTGGTCCTTGGTTTATTAGCTGTAATTTCATTTAGGCACACATTATTAGTACTTACTATTTGTGTTCCAAAGGAAAGACTAATAGATAAATTAACACTTTGTGTATCTTCCAAAAATGTATTAAAGAGATGAACAAAGTACTTACTAAGAAAACAAAGCTAATTAAAATTGCTCTTTTGTAAGGATTGTTCTTTGTAAAGATAAACTTTACAAGGCCTAATGGTATCAAGGCACACACATTTTTTGCTCATCTCCCTCACCCCAAAGACTAAATACAGAGTTTGATGTTGTTGGTTTTTCCAATATGCTTCTCTCTTTGGTACAAACTGCAGTTTAATACAGGGTGAAAAGGTTTTTTTGGTTGTTCAGAGAAACAAGCTCAGATGCCTGTCACACTCAGCTGTTAATCCATATTTATAGTCAATGTGAAAGGAATAAAAGCCCTTCACGACCAAGCCACAACTCTGAGTTCATAGTTCAGAAAGGGTCACAGAAAGACAACAAAGGGAATAATCGATGTAAATCCAACCCTGCACTCTTAGACTGGCTCTCATCAGAAGGCAATGAGAAGTCAGACGGAAAAGAGAGTTAAAAGGACAGTTCCACACAAATCAATGCAGAGAGACAGAGGAACAGCTCTTAAAACTGGATCAATGTCTCTTTTCTTTTCCCTACTGAGAAGTTATGATGCCAGCCTAAGCCAGGACTTCAAAAGGTACCTGGGTGGCAGATGAAGTAACATAAGCAGTGAGAAATGTATGATGGACACAGGGAAAGCAATTCAAAACCTCTGGAATGCAATACATGAGAAAGTACCTATCTATGCCATTAAAATTGGGATGTCAGGGCATCAGGGCAAGGTGTCTGTGGTGTTTCCTCAGCCAGGTGTTTGCAGAGTGGCAGGGAAGGGCACAAATCTGGGTAGGCAGCTCCTCAGGCAGCAGCAAGAGGAAAACAAGCAGGATTTTAATTTGGGGTCTCAGTTCAGGTGTCTCAGGGTCTAGAGCCATTTAAAAGGACTTTGGGGCATTCCACAGGGCCTTCAGCTGCTGATCCAGGAGGCCACGAGTTTGTCCTCATCCTGCATCTCACCCAAAACAGGGGATTTAATTTGGGGTGTCTTGATGACACTGAAATGTCACAAGCAGCACTAAAAGATTTTCAGAATCATTCTTTGGTGATCTATGCCCAGGAGAGTCTATTTAAACTGTGGGAGATTTTCTTTTGTGATGCATCTGCCATGGTGGAGGTCCAGCCTAGTTTCAGAGGCACTAACATACAATGTTATGTAAGAAATAGAGAGAAAAAGAGCATTTCTTGTATCCTGTGGTGTGGACAGCAGGTAAACACTGTTGTTTCTCCAGCTTCTTAATGGTACAGAGCTCCCAGGAATGTCAAAAACATCCTTCATCAAAATCATAGGGAGCTTTCCATGGACTCTCACTCCAGGAGGCCTCAGAGCTCCAATATCTGAGCAAATTCATCTGAAAATCCCTCAAAACCTCACATAAAATAATTTTGTTTTCACCGTAATTCTCCATGCTGCTCCAACAAAAAAATCAACACTTTATCTTTGCTTCTTGTCCCTCAGATACTGGAAGCTTCTGGAAATGCTCTGGCGATGTCAAAAACCTCACTTTACCAATTGCAACACAAAATATCACAGGGGATCGTGACCCTTCAGAAGGGGTAAACTGAGGCATTTAAATGACATCTGAGGAATTCACTCCCCACTATCCCATGTATTGGCTTTTTCTTTAAACACTCTTTTTGTCTTTGTGGAAGGACTTGGTGATTTCAGCTGATCTCTGAACTGACAGGGACCAGCCCAAACTCTGCTCCAAAATGTTTCCAGCAGCTGCCAGAGCTGTCATCTTGGCTTGAACCCAACTGGCTAAAACTCAGCCCTGAAGCTTTTGGCTATGACAGAACATATTTATTTTGTATTTAAGGAATAAAGCTAATTAATTTTTTAGACCTTATTGAATATGAGACTCTTCCCTTTATTGCTGGCAGTACTTACAATGGATCCTTTAATGCTTTTTCTACTGACCAGAAAAAAAAAAAAGCAAATTAAAAAAAAAAAAAAATCACAGCTTTAGCTGAATAAGGTATTTCCTAATGGTAGCACAGGACCTGGAAGCATTACAGCTAATTGAACTCACTGTTCTTGGAGTAGACACACAAAGGTCAGGTTGTCTTAACAGCTTGTAGGCTGTCAAGCTGTGTTTGTTCTTGAATACATACAGCAGTCCTTTCCACCCCGAGCAGCAATGACTCAGGGTACCCAGCTCCAAGAGCCCTGCTCGAGAGCCAATCCCCTTCTCACACTCTGCTGAAATGAAAAAGGCAGGCAGCAAACACAGGGGGATTATTCCATGGGTTCCCCCAGACTGGGGATGAGGAGAGCAATGATGTAATTTTAATTAATTCAAATTGTCTGCCCCAGCACCACGTGTTTGTGGCAGGGCGTCTCACCCCCCACAAGAGCTTATCACTGGATTCTTACCCAGTCAGGGAACTCAGGCAGGACCAGCTCTCTTGTAGGGAGTTATTTTGGTGCCTTGGGGTGACCACTGGTCTGGCATCCCCCAGCTGCCAATAAACATCTTGCTTTTGAAGTGAGATCTGGCAAATCAAGCTGGATTTCTGACTGACAGACTCTTGCTTTAAAAGCCACACCAAATCTTCACAAAGCATAAATCTTCTCTACATTTCTCTGGAAATATGTGGAGTTGTTTTCTGTGAGTGAGGATGCTGCTTCATGGTTACTCCCAGGGGTAGAGTGAAGGATTCTGTTCGCTATCATCATTTTGTTGTAAGTTACATTCGACTCCTAATCAATATTATTCCTTTTGCTGCCTTTATTATAGGTACCTTGATATACTGCACTGTTTCATGTTCTGCTGTAATCTACCAGTAGTTCCTTTAGTTAATACTACGCAGTAACTCTGATTGAGATTTTTCATCCATTATCTCTTATCTTCTTAACAAATAATTATTTTTTACAAATAGATTCGATTGCCATCATTAGAACTTGTGGGCCACAGCAATTCCTTAAAGTGCTGTGAAAATTTGAGTCCAAGGCAGGGCTTGTCTGAGACTGCCACTCTCCCTGTGATAATGTTTCACATGCATCAGGTACAAATAATTCCCTCAGTAAAGCCAGCACTGAGGAAGGCAAGCAGCGTGGGTTGCAATGCAGCAGAAGATGAAAAACCTTCTGCTCTTTTAGTAATCTCCACCAGTTTTCTATTACCCTTTCTGTTAGAAATAATGAAGTAAAGTATAAAGTGCCTGGCTCCAGCTCTTAGGCATTGATTCTTGTTATGTTTTTTCCCTGCTACCTTTCAGAACCCTGAATGCTCAGTGCTTTCCTGCAAGCACAGTACACAGTACAGTGTAATAAACTTTCCTCTAAGTCTTCATTCTGATAATCTATACACACTTCCAGCTTTTTCATACATGCCATTCTTTTCAGCTAGGGATTTTCCATATCCCTTTTGAAATGTGGCAGAAAGAGGTGCCTATTCTTGACCATTCAATGCAGAATTAAAATCTTCTCCTGCATTCTCAGGGGGCTCAGCTGTACTGGATTCCATTCCTGGGTGGAATGGCCACTTGGGAGTACCCAAAGTACTACATCTAAAGATATAGGTCTGAAGTTAAAGTGATGTAATAACAGGTGAAAAATGGTAAGAAAACACCACAACCATGAGGTTTAATAACAATGTCAGGGAATCTTGGGAAAACTGATTCTTCCCTTTCACTCCATCACAGACATGGAGAGACTCATCCCTGAAGGAGATGCTTTAGCTGAGCAGTAATTAATCCTCACACATTCAGCATTATCACTGGCACACCACTGGCAGCCAGAAGAATTTATTCCACTCATGTTTAAGCCACTGTTTCTTTGGGGCTCCCTTCTCAAAGTCCCTTTCTCAGCCCTTTTGAACCTTTAAGCAAGATTGATCAGGTAACTCGCTCTCTGCTCTTGCAATTGCTAAGTTGATTATCTTCCCTCACAGGTCTGCAAAGGCATTATTTAGCTTTCTTCAAACTCTAACTCCCTCAGATTGTCTGAGAAGCTGCCCCTTTCTTGAGCTATTTCTGTTCCAGCCTGACAGGAACAGTAACTAAAGCACAGGTCTATTGATTAAATATCCTGATTTTTTTTCCCCTGCAACAGCCTAAGGCATTTAATCAATATGGCAATGCCCCATATCATGGACCAGAGATACAATATCCAGTGATCATAAACTGCTCCAAGAAGTGGTATAAAGTGATTTTATGACCTGACACTTGCTAAAACATCCATTCTTAGTGGAATAGATACATGCATTTCCTTCTGCAAGCCAGTTACATAAAAAGAGCTGAATGTCACATGGAGCAGCTGAATCAAAGAAAAGACCCCTACAAGATTATGATTGCACATATATCAAAAGGAAACAGATTTTGCTAAAGCATTTCTATACAAAATGCCATTTATTTCTTGAAAGTGAAGCACAAACACTTCCCAAGGGGAGAAGGACATGGCAGTCTATCGAACATCCTTCATATGAATCCTCCTCTTACAACCCCTGAACTGCTCACAAGCTTATTCTTTTTTTAATTTCATTCTCCTCACAGCCTTTTTGGAGGAACTGGCTGGTATATTTATCCTTCAGAATTTAGGATTTCTGTTAAAAGAACTTTTCAATACAATAATGCCACTCAGGGTCATTATTCTTGAGCCTATGGAGAAATGAGTGAATGCCCAATTGCAGATACATCTGTTTGTAGTCAAATAAACAAAAAAACCCAAATTAACTAAATATCAGCACTAATAACCTGGAAGCAAATAATGGAAATAGGCTAGTGGCAACAGTTACAAGTGAAAACAGCTATAAACAAATTAATATTTTTTTTTCCACTTAGGGCAGGGCTAAAAAATTTACAATTTTTTGCCGCTGTTTAAGACCATGGTCCATGTGGTAAGAATTTTAAGTAGTCAGAGGACATAGTCTTTTGTCAGTGTCCTAATTGCTTGGTTGGAGTCTGGCAACTGAGACTAATTATAAAAACTCAGTGGTCATCAAGAAAACTCAATATTCATTAGCTCAAAGCTCTTGAAAAATTAAAGGGCCAATCGATTTCTTTGGAAATCTTAGGAGACAAGCCAGGGTTATTCATCTTATATAAGACCCATGAAAGACTGGAAACAAAAATTACGGTGGTCACTAAAAAGTTAGTGGTGGTCACTACTAAAATCTGATTTTTCCTGAAGTTTTTCAGTCATTTTATCAGTAAACCCATGAAAAATAAACTCAGTGATTCTCAGTCTTGACCATCCTCATGACCCTGCTCTGAAGGAGAAAAATTTTTAAAACTTCTACACTTGGTGCTATTTGGCTAAGAGGAAAGATGATTATTTATAACATTTCTGCACTCCCCACCTTCTCCTATTTTGGCCCCTTCAGGGCAAAATTCTCCAGGATTAAACCTGATTTGTTGGTCCTGGCATGGACTGTCTATCGAGGTACCTTGTGTTAGGGAGCACCAAAAGGTTCAGAGTGTGAGGTTCTCACCTGGCATTAAAAATCCAAATGCCAGGTAGTGCCACAGCCAGGGTAAATCATTGGATCCTGAATTAGATCTTTGAAAAGGGGGAGGATCTGCTAAAGGCATTGATCTTTCTCAAGTGGTTGTGAAGTAGAGCATGTAGAGAATTGTTTTAGCAGAGGTTCAGAGAGAGATCCTTGAAGCCAGCCCAGCCCTGCTCACACTCCTCAGAGCCAGGAAGAGGATACAGATGATTTTTTGGATATTGTTTGTCTGTTTTTTTAATTTTAGCTGTCTGCTGTAGGATAATGTGATTGGTATCCAAATACAGGATGAGTGAGAAACAGAATTAATCAAGTGACAGTGACTTCCTTCAATTAGGAATGTTTAAGGAAATATATCTATATCTATCTATATAATTCTCAGGCTGGGGTGATAAAAGATTGAAAAAATTATGTACAATGCATTCACATATAACTTAGAAAGACCTCTTTTTACCTCTAGATATTTTTCCATAGCTGAATTTTTCCCTTTTTACCCCATCCTTATAATTATCGTGAAAGAACACACTGATTAATTTTTTTTCAAGGTCATTTTGATATTTTGCATTAACGTTTGCATATAACAGAAACATCCGACCACTGCTTCTGAAACCAGGGGGACAAAGGCAGGGAGATTTGAAGAGACTTGACAGGAAACCAGCCCTCTGCTTTTAGAGGGGGGAAAAAATCAATAATTAAATGTACAATTCTCATAAGCACAGCAGGGATGGTACATAATGCCACAAAAGTACAAATTTATAAAAATCTGATCAGCTGAATGACATTTGCAAAAGTGCTGCTTTCAGGGGAGTTCTCATTTTTCAAAGCCCATTGTAGATTTCTGTGAAATACACTTCCTTATAATTTATTTTGATGCACCTGAAAATTAGAAATGTAAGCACTTCTGGGGGGTGGCTGTTGCTGGTAAAAAAAAGTGAAATTCTGCTTTCACTGCCCTGAAGATACCCTTGGAAAAAGTTCTGATTTCAACACTTAGTCCAGTGGAGTAAGTAGGAGTAAATATTTTACAGTAAAAATGTAATTCAAACCTCCAAAAATCCACTATAAACAGAAGGACAAAAAAAAAATAAATAAATAAAAAGGAGCAAAGCAAAACCAATGAACAAAGTAGTCTTAGCACTTGGATTTATCCCAGAGGGGAAGTGGGAAAACTGAGACTGAAATTTACCTTTCTTCAGCTCTAAATGTAACTACAGAAACCATATGTAGTTTGATTTGGTCACCAGATCTGGACACACAACAGCAAATATCTTTTCAGATAAGGAAAAGGAAATCTATTCTAGGATGGATTTTGTGGACCTTTCTTTGTTAGGAGGTGAGCTCAGCTGGAATTAGACTGCTTTTGAGATACAATTTTAAATGCAAAGAATCAGAAACAGCTACAAATATGGAATTTTCGTGAAGAAAGAAAAGAGCTACAGGAAAAAAGTGAAAGGAACAATTGTTTTAATCCTATTAAGAGCCTGATTAATGCAATTAAAGAAGCATATTTCAATTAGGGCATGTTTCAAGCTGCTTTACTCCAAGGCACTTCTCCCTGTGGGACCAGCCTTTAGAATACCAGATACAACATCGAGGCTGGCACTGGCAGCACAATCCTTCTGCCCCATTTATCCAGCAGGAATTAATTTTCTTTTCATAGTTTTAATAATCTAGGCCTAAAGGATTTAGAAATGTGGAACAGGGATACAGGTAGGATACACAAGTTCAGATTTCTTCATTTGTGGTAAAACAAATACCCTCGGTGTTCTTTTGTTAGGAGGCTGCAAAGCAAACAGAGGAATAATTTTTATGTTTCCCTGTTTGAGGAAGAGGAAGGAAGATTTTTGAGGGCTGAAAACCCAGCCTTGATAAAGTGAATTCATTCTGGGGAATTCTGGGTGTGGTCAGGATTGGTGTTATGGAATGAAGGAGCAATGGACTGAATTCTGAATTAAAGAGAAGGCAGGTGCTTGTTTTGCTTGGTGAAACTCTCAGGGAGATCGGGGGGAATGTAGAATATTTCTTTGTGAAACTCACTGCCAAATCTTGGACTATGGAAACAATAAGGCAACTGTGCAGGGAGAGGGAATAACTCAGCCTGGAGCCATCCTGGGTTCACAAAAATCCCAAAACCACCCCACATCCACGGAAAACAACTTTTTGAGTCCTAATCAAGTTTGGTACTCTGGACATCATTTGGTAAAGGATGTCCTTAACTTTTCGTGGTGTAGGGAGAACTGGAATCTCCTGAAGAGCATTTTCCTGTAAAATTAAAAATGGGATTTCAAATGTGAAACGTTGACTTTCACGTTGTCACCCCTGAACCCTCCCGGAATTTGATGTAAATATCTGTAGATCTTCAGTATGAAAAAATAGGAGATGTTGACTGTGAATGAGGAAAAAAGAAAAAAACATCTTAAGTGGTGAAACATCAAGGTATTTCCTTTTTCCCAAGAGCTTCAGAAAGACTTGTTTTGCCATTGACTCATCCTGTTCATTCCTCAGTTTGAGGTAGATTAAGAGAAAAAGCATGAGGGGAAGGTAGCTTTTGACCCTGAAAAACAATTTTCTGTTTGGCTTGGAAAAAGAAAAAAATAACATAACAAGAAAGAAAGAAAAGTGAGAAATAAAGCTATGTACAAGTTCAGTCCAAGAGACCTCACAGACCTGGGAATGAAAAATTTTAAATGAACCACTGATGAGCTCTGAGAATGCTATGGAGGAGAAATAAATGGAATATAAAACAGACAGAAATGAGTTTCAATGGAAGATTGGCTTGTTGTCAAGAGCAGCATCTGCAGAACAAGAATCACAGGGTTACCTCACACTCAGAGCTTCTGGGTACTGGATGCTCACCAGCTGAGGTCATGAAAATATCTTCACCACAGGGCATGGATGTGCACATCTGAAACTCACTGGACTTTCATTAGTCCAGAAAAGAAAACAAACAACCAACCAAAAAAAAACCAACAAAAAAACCCCCCCAAAAAAACCCAAAAAAATCCCAAATAAAACCAAACCAACAAAAAACCAAACAGGAATTCCATAAATGAATCAAATGTGTTCAGTTATTTCAGGCATCCTAAAAAATGTTGACAGCTGAGCAACGAAAAATTCTCAAATAAAAGAGGAGTTACAGCAAAGTTAGTCATGCTCTCCTCCCTTGTCCTGGTGAAGGTAGAGATGGCCAAACCTTGATGTACAAAATTAAAATAAATGTAAGAAAAACACCACAATTCACTGCTGCTGCTTCCTTCTGCTTTCACTTTGAGCATCAGTGGGTCACAGATCAACTTGTTTTGCACGTAGACAAATGAGCTTGGAGGGGAGGATCCACACTTATGGAAAGGTTGGTAAACAGGGTCAGCTACAGGTGGAATGTTTAGGAAAAGACTGGGAGAAAATATGGCCTAAGGAGACAGGTTAATTAATAAATAGCAAAAAAATTCATTAAAAAAAGGATTTTTTGGTTTTTTTGGCAATTAATGAAATCAAACCAAATGTGTTAGACTAACATTGTGGCAGGGGATATTTAATGCTTAAAAAAACCCAAAAAAACAAAAAACCAAGAAGCCACTCTCAAAAAGCAATTCAAGCAATTGATCAGTCTGACAGGAGTGAAGAATAATTCTCACAGGAGGATAGAAAATCCTCATATTTTTCTTTGAAACATAGAGGAAACAAATCAACAAAAAATGAAAAAAGAATGAGACTAACAAATACACTGGAGTGCTGCTGGACATTCCCAGCTGGAGGTGGCACAGGGGCTTTCTCAGATGTTGGTGGGATGGGCTTTGAAACACAATCCTCCCCAGCCCAAACAGAGTACACTCACAAATAAAATTTTAAAAAGACTGATTGAGACTGTGCTGAAGGCAAAGGGATTGGAACTAGGAGATCCTTATGGTCCCCTCCTACCCACACCTTTCTATGATTATCACAAGGAAAGTCCCAGTAAATCTGAAATTAAATGGTTTTGATCATTGAAAGGAAACTGAGAAAAATGCAATTAAAGTAAATCTTGATTTTAGTTAAAAATCCTCTATTCCTGACTGTCATTCACATCCAGCAGGGACATTCCATGGCCACACAGGAGCAGTAGGAACTTCCCTCCACCTGTCACCTTTAGGGTGTAGACATCCATTTATACATTTAGTGCTTCAGCCCCTGCTTTGCCAGCAGTTGCTGCTAGCAGGGACATCCACAGTGAGGGGAAAAAAAAAAAATAATGCATTGCACTGCCACAGCAGAGCTGAATCGATCTGCAGCTTTTCCCAGGTTGACACCTGACAGTGCTTTCAAGTGCAGCATATTTTGTTAGCAAGGTGTCAAGCCAGACCCAGCTCAGGGTGCAGCTTAACTGTACATAAATGTGCTCAGCGTGCTGACAGATTTAATGGGCCTGCAGGGAGCTCCAAAGGCTTTATCCTGGGGAAAAAGAGGCTCAGGGGGGGATTTTACAACTCTCTGCAACCCCTGAAACGAGGATGTAGCCAGCTGGGGGTTGGTCTCTTCTTCCAGGTAAACACAGACAGGACAAGGGGCCATGGTCTTAATCTGCACCAGGGAGGACAGCAGGAGAATTTCTTCACTGAAAGGGTGATCAGACAGTGGAGGGGCTGCCCAGGGAGGTGGTGGAGTCACCATCCCTGGAGGTGTTCAAGGAAAGACTGAATGTGGCACTCAGTGCTATAGTCTGGTTGACAAGGTGGTGTCTTGTGATAAGTTGGATTTGAGGATCTCAGGGGTTTTTTCCAGCCTATTTAATTTTGTTATTCTGAGGTTGGGGTGTTTTGGGGACTTGTGCTGGAGTTATTCTAATACAAGCTGTTGTCTGGCATGTTGTTACAGTTGTAGTTACACAGATTTTTCAGGCTACTCAGGTCATTTCCTGATGCTCCTCTACCCCTGAAATATCCCTCCCCATCTTTCCTCTTGCTCCAGTAGTTTCAACAACTCGGGATCAGCCTTTTCTCCCAGGCAATTAGGGACAGCACAATGGAAAACAGCCTCAAGTAATGCCAGAGAAGGTTTAGGTTGGATATTAGGAAAAAAGTCTTCACTGAAAGAGTGGTTAAGCATTGGAACAGGCTGCCCAGGAAAATGGTGGGGTCACCAGATCTTTGGAAGTGTTCAAAGATGAGCAGAGATGGCACTTTCTGCTATGGTTTAGTGGAAAATGTGGTGACTGGTCAAAGGTTGGACAAATCTTGGAGGTCTTTTCCAACCTCAATGATTCTGTGATTCTGTGAAAAATAAGTCTTCCACCTTCTGGAGATGAGTCCTTTTCCTATTGCTCTAAATCAATAGATCTGAAATTATTTTGTTTTGCCTTTACTATGAGGAAATTCTGCTGACTCCCTACCTGGCCTTCAGGAATTGGAACTGCATTTAGAAGATGGACCACAAAAACCCCAGCCATGAGGCAAAGTTTTACAAATTTTTGCCTGTTTCTCTCTGTAAAGCCATCTGTGGACAGCTACACAGGGAACAGAATTTTATTCATTTGTGCAAACAGAGCAGGTACACCAGAATTTTTTGATCTGCTTGAGAACACCAATTCAACAACTTCTTCCTGTTGTTTAATCCTAATTAGCTTTGGATGCTAAAATACAAGGAAAACCAGGGAAAAGCAATAAAACAACACCCAGGCTGCCTGTCACTGATGGAAGTGCTGCTGAAAATGTCTGGGAAACATGTTGGAGACATAATCCAATTCCTGGAGTCCACTGGGTGTTTATGGAAGTCCAGCAGGCTGGGTGCCACAGGCAGCAGGCACAGCAGGAATTTCACTCCAGCTGGGGCTGGGGAGAGCAAACAACGTCCCTCAGCTGGTGAAAAAGCAGCATGGGCAGAGTAGGGGGTGTATTCTGCTTTCTTTCTACCAGATCTTTCCTGTCCTAGTTCCACGAAGATTCTCCAAATTCGTGGCAATGACACCAAAAGCAGGCCATGACTTGGTGGCTCTTTTGCTGCACGAGGGAAAGCACTCCAAGTATTTCGAGAGCAACTTAAATTTAAAAAATAAAATTAAAAGTAAGCTCGACTTTGTGTCTCACATCATTCTGCTGCCTTGTACTTCTCTGTGCTCTCATTTCCTGCTGCACAGATCAATGTGCTGCCTGGTCTTGGGCATGCTGCTCTCATTTCCAAATCCTTGGACTTTCAGGTCTTACTTTATGGCTTGCTGCTGATCCTCTGCTATGTTTAAATCCTCTCTAAATGCAATACCCAGAATTCAATGTCTTCCCTGCCAACACAATTCAGCTTTATGCAAGCAGTACCTATATTCAGCATTCTTTTTCTCTCTACAGTGAATTTCCAGGTTGATACAGAAATACGTCATCTCTCCTTTGTCCTCCAGCATATCTGTTCCTAAAAACTGTGAATTCTAGGTGCCATTTATAGAGGCTTTCAGACAATTAATGGCCATCACCTTTGTGATCATGGTGGAAAAGATTTGTTTCCATGTGTTATTTGGGATTAGCCTCTATCAGAGCCCAAGGGTCCAAGTAGTGCTTCAGTCCTCTCTTCATTTTGACTCTATTATCTCTATTAGCACCCAAAAACTCCCTGTCTTATCAAATTAAGAATTCCTTTTGGCCATGGAATAGTAGCATCAACAGTGAAAGCTATTCAATATCCTCACTGATCACACTGCAGCTATTTCAAAATCTAGGGGTTAAAAAAATGTTTCTTCTGTTTATAAACACATCACCAAAAAACCCCCAGAAAAAGACAAAACAAAAAAGCACTGAATCAAATAAGGAGCACACTGAATTAATCTCTGACTGGACCACCAGAAATAAAATTTCGTTTTCTCATTACTCATAGCACAACTATCAGAGCTGGTGAACACAAGGCTCAGCCTTCTCAAAAACCATTCAAAGCGATCAGTAAGTTTCTGCATCCCTGAGAGAATTTTCATTTTGAGTTGCCACGGAGCTGCAAGCCCAAGTTGCTCTCCCAGGCTGGGCAAACCACAAAAGGAGGTGACAGGAAGGGGAGCTGGGGCAGCACCCTCACCACCAAGGGCTCAGTCTCACAGCTCCCAAGCAAGAGCAGAGCAGGTCCAGCAACCAAAATCAGGCTCAGCCCAAGGGTCAGGGACCTCCAGAGAGGAAATAAAGGAGATTCAAGGCCAAGACAGGCCAAGACAAATGAGTGAATTGGGCTGGGTTCAGCACAGTGCACGTGCAAGAAGGGCAGAGCAATGGCACAGCTCAGGCAGGGACCAAGAGCGAGGATCTGAATTTCAGTTTATCTCCCAGGCAAAGAGGTTCTGCTCCCATGGAGTCACCTCACAGCTCTGTAATCCAAGGATGCAGAGGGGTGTGTCTCAGACCTGGCCGAAATCACGGTCATACAAAACCCTGGGGCAAGGGGAAAATAAGCAAAGAGCGTCCGTGCACAAACTTTGGCACAAGGCAGCTGCTTCTGCACTCATAACTCAAAGAGGGATGAGGCAGAGGCACCAATGGTGGCTCTTCATCAGCCATGCATTCTTTTGGGTGCAGCTTTTTCCTGTTCTCCCAAGGAATGACCCAGGTCCTGTGCAGCACGTGGCAGTGGCCATTCCCAGTGGAGTGTTTGGATGCTGTCCTCTTTCTGCGTGGGAGATGTCCCTGCTCACTGTAAGGGGTTAGATCAGGTGACGTTTAAAGGTCACTTTCAACCCAAACCATTCTCTGTTTCTATTTCATANCCTGGTCTTGGGCATGCTGCTCTCATTTCCAAATCCTTGGACTTTCAGGTCTTACTTTATGGCTTGCTGCTGATCCTCTGCTATGTTTAAATCCTCTCTAAATGCAATACCCAGAATTCAATGTCTTCCCTGCCAACACAATTCAGCTTTATGCAAGCAGTACCTATATTCAGCATTCTTTTTCTCTCTACAGTGAATTTCCAGGTTGATACAGAAATACGTCATCTCTCCTTTGTCCTCCAGCATATCTGTTCCTAAAAACTGTGAATTCTAGGTGCCATTTATAGAGGCTTTCAGACAATTAATGGCCATCACCTTTGTGATCATGGTGGAAAAGATTTGTTTCCATGTGTTATTTGGGATTAGCCTCTATCAGAGCCCAAGGGTCCAAGTAGTGCTTCAGTCCTCTCTTCATTTTGACTCTATTATCTCTATTAGCACCCAAAAACTCCCTGTCTTATCAAATTAAGAATTCCTTTTGGCCATGGAATAGTAGCATCAACAGTGAAAGCTATTCAATATCCTCACTGATCACACTGCAGCTATTTCAAAATCTAGGGGTTAAAAAAATGTTTCTTCTGTTTATAAACACATCACCAAAAAACCCCCAGAAAAAGACAAAACAAAAAAGCACTGAATCAAATAAGGAGCACACTGAATTAATCTCTGACTGGACCACCAGAAATAAAATTTCGTTTTCTCATTACTCATAGCACAACTATCAGAGCTGGTGAACACAAGGCTCAGCCTTCTCAAAAACCATTCAAAGCGATCAGTAAGTTTCTGCATCCCTGAGAGAATTTTCATTTTGAGTTGCCACGGAGCTGCAAGCCCAAGTTGCTCTCCCAGGCTGGGCAAACCACAAAAGGAGGTGACAGGAAGGGGAGCTGGGGCAGCACCCTCACCACCAAGGGCTCAGTCTCACAGCTCCCAAGCAAGAGCAGAGCAGGTCCAGCAACCAAAATCAGGCTCAGCCCAAGGGTCAGGGACCTCCAGAGAGGAAATAAAGGAGATTCAAGGCCAAGACAGGCCAAGACAAATGAGTGAATTGGGCTGGGTTCAGCACAGTGCACGTGCAAGAAGGGCAGAGCAATGGCACAGCTCAGGCAGGGACCAAGAGCAAGGATCTGAATTTCAGTTTATCTCCCAGGCAAAGAGGTTCTGCTCCCATGGAGTCACCTCACAGCTCTGTAATCCAAGGATGCAGAGGGGTGTGTCTCAGACCTGGCCGAAATCACGGTCATACAAAACCCTGGGGCAAGGGGAAAATAAGCAAAGAGCGTCCGTGCACAAACTTTGGCACAAGGCAGCTGCTTCTGCACTCATAACTCAAAGAGGGATGAGGCAGAGGCACCAATGGTGGCTCTTCATCAGCCATGCATTCTTTTGGGTGCAGCTTTTTCCTGTTCTCCCAAGGAATGACCCAGGTCCTGTGCAGCACGTGGCAGTGGCCATTCCCAGTGGAGTGTTTGGATGCTGTCCTCTTTCTGCGTGGGAGATGTCCCTGCTCACTGTAAGGGGTTAGATCAGGTGACGTTTAAAGGTCACTTTCAACCCAANACCAAAATGCTTCCTAGATCTCCAGCGAGGATGTAGGGCACCTAGGCAACACAGCCAGTGATCAATTCTTAATTAAACACCCAAAGTTAGTTGAGATGGATCCCACCTCATGCATCAGCTGAGCTGTAATTAATTCTATGTTCATGCTCGTTGCTTGTGGCAAAGAAAAGNACCCAAACCATTCTCTGTTTCTATTTCATAATTTAATCATGAGGACATAACCAGGCCTTGGATTTACAGGACAGCCCCTGGCCTTATTTAATTCAGCAGTAGGGATACATTCCCTCCTGAATTATACCATCACATTCATTTTCCCTCTTCCTACAAATCCTCCTTATTTCCAGCCCTGATGCTAATCAAACATAACCAGAACTCAGAATTCCAACAGCTTGTTAAAGTGAAATGTGGTGATTATCTGTTACCCTTAAAGGAGAGTACAATGCCAACTCCCACAAATGTCAAATCAATGCCTGTGTGGCTCAGCTGCCTCATCCAAAGGACTGCTGAGGACACACACCATGATTTTATTGACTACACTTCTGTGGAAATAATTTGGAGAACAAATCTGAGACACCTGGAAGCCATGTAGAAAATACTGGGATAAAGTGATTTATGGGATTTAATAGCTTTAAGCTGAAGGAGGGTAGATGTAGATGTAGATGAGATGTTAGGAAGAAATTCTTCCCTGTGAGGGTGGGGAAGCCCTGGCACAGGCTGCCCAGAGAAGCTGTGGCTGCCCCATCCCTGGAAGTGTCCAAGGCCAGGTTGGATGGGGCTTGGAGCAGCCTGGGACAGTGGAAGGTGCCCCTGCCCCTGGCAGGGACAGGGATTTGGAACTGGATTTTTAAGGTCCCGTCCAACCAAAGCCATTCCATCATCCTATGATTTGTCCCCAAGAGCCAGTGTGAGCAGAGCTGACAGAAAACGCTGAGTCTCATCACTTTTGTAAACTAAATCATCGATTTTGGTCCATAAAGCAGTTTCCTAACAGGAGCACATTTCTTTGGAGAGGAGAAGGAAGAGGATGAGAATGAAAATCAAAGAATGACTCAGGGCTGTAGCATTTTCTGATTAGATAATGATGGTTTGTGATACAATACGAACATGTCCTGTTTACATTGGACCTTGCAGCGTGATCTGACAGGCAACAGTAAAAGCAATTATACAAACACCATTCCTGAAATATGTTTCACTAGATACTGTTACAGATATCCAGTGCTAGAGACTCTAAAATCTCCCCAGAAAGTATTTCAATCTCCTTATCATGAAACAGCTTTTCTTAACATCAACCCTGATTCTTTCTTGCTGCAGCTTAAGTCCATTACTTCTTGTTCTTCCCAACTGTAATAAACAACAAAAGCGGTGATTATTCTTTTCCTCTTTGCAGCAGACTTTTATGTACCAAGAGACCTTTATCTTCAAGTCTATCTTTTCTTTTTTTTAGTTTAAGCAACTCTTTTTGTAATCTTTCCTCTGCAGCCTGGCTTGGCAGCTCTCGGATCACTCCTGCTGCTTTCCCATGCCCTCAGTAACTGCCCCGTGCCTCAAAGGGGGTGCCCAGCACCAGACAGAAGATTAAAGTGGCCTATTCTAATGTGATGAAGACTCACACAAAAGCCACATTAGGATGAATTAATTTAATAGAGAATCAAATTAATTAAAGCTGCATTAAAGTCTAATTTAATTAGGGAATTATTTTTTGAGGAAACTAAAGCTTGTGTTCTCAACCCAGGCATTACAAAGTGCCCTGCAAGGGGATCTCTCCAACTCAGCGTGGCTCTCTCCCACCTAAAGACAAACATCTGGATGTGAGATGCCCTGTGGGATCTGGCACACCCACACAGACCTGAGGGACAGGGCACGGGCCACGCTTGAGGCTGTAACAGATCCCACAGCCTGGGGGATCCTGTGGGACACACAAGGACACGCATGGACACTCTTTGATGAGAAGGTTAGAAAGCTATTTATTAAAACATCTGACTCTAAATTTATAGTATTTCTACAAAAAACAGGGATTGGAGAAGAAGGCTGACATCTCTCCCATCTTGTTGGTAAAGACAACTGCCCATCAGTTGTTCTTCACACCAAGAGAAAATATGTGAACAACTTCATCATATCAAAAACATACTTCTGATAATAACACCTGTGTGCGAGAAAGAACTAAGAACTACAAAAACCATTAAGTTAGAAAGTGCCTCAGAAAACTTGAAAAACGAGGGTGACACTGTGGCATCACTGATCTCATCTTTCAGTAGCCACATGAAACCAAAATGCTTCCTAGATCTCCAGCGAGGATGTAGGGCACCTAGGCAACACAGCCAGTGATCAATTCTTAATTAAACACCCAAAGTTAGTTGAGATGGATCCCACCTCATGCATCAGCTGAGCTGTAATTAATTCTATGTTCATGCTCGTTGCTTGTGGCAAAGAAAAGCACTACTGAGATTTTCTTCTGCTTGAGATGCAAAGAAGCCATGCTGATAGTCACCAAAAATTAAGTTTAATTGTTTCTTCTCTATTTTCAGATCTATTTAAATCTTGCCTGGATGGGGAGAAACATGGCCTAGAATTAACAAGATTGCAATCCCTCAACCTAGAGCAAGATAAGCATTCTTATACTACTCAATATTCAATAATAAACCCTTTCAAAGGCACAGCTGGGAAGAGTTAGGGAAAGCTTAGAGACTGTGAGTAGAATTTAAGATTTCTCTGCTTAGAAAAAAATAAACTTACCTGCACGCTCATGAATCCCCCCCAGTCCTATTAAATCAGCAAATGTGATCTGTATTGTGGGTAAAGCTCTATTCTCCTTCCATTAATGTGTCTTTGACACCACTGAAAGCCTGAAGTTACAGATGATTCCCTTTTCTTTAAACTCTTAACCAAAAAAAAATGTTTCAGGAAAAGGGTAATATCCACTGGGACGGACTCTAAAGAGGAAAGATAAATACAAATAGAGTTTATTTTACTTTTTATATGCTTCAGGTCTATGTGAGAAAAATGTCTTCCACAGTAAAAAGAACTGATGCAAGAATTGTTTCTTGTAAATGGACAGCACTGTTGTCTGTAAAAAGGAAGAATGATACTTTGTGGCTCACTAGGCAAAAAAAGAAAAAGCTATGAAGGATATGCCCAAACCCACTAAAAATGGATCAAATGCAGCACTTACTGTGACATAAAAATCATAACGAATTTTTGACCCACCTTGTAAATTGTTTTTTCTCTAGTCATTTTAAAACAAAATAAAAATGAGATTGTGCTTTATGAAGAAGAGCAGGCTCCTGTGGATGTCTCCTAGTCTCCTAAATTTATTCCACAGAAAACCTTAATCCCTTATTTCCCCAGCAGGGAATATAGGAATGACTGAACCTTGTCAAAGGCTTGAGCTGCCAATCCTGAACTCATAACAGGGTGTGAGGTAGAACAAAATTAAGAGACATCAGAACTGGCCGTGTAAGAACAAGCTTCTCCTATGAACTACTAAACAAGGACAACTCTCCTGTGATAGAATTGTAGAAAATATTTCTCTGAAGACCAGGAAGTCAAGTGTCTCTTTGTCTAAGGAAATCCTTTCTCCTCACAAAGACAGATATGCAATGACTCTTTCAAAGTGAAATGAAACCCCGAATTGTCCCACCCCATGCAGAACTCCTTGCTTTTCATTCCTCATTTCAAAATGTTTCCAAGAGCTTTGCGTGTTGCTGAAGTCAGATTTAGAAAGGCTATAATTGACTCTCTTTTCTCCTCTCGAGCACAAGTCGAACGTAACAATTCCCATTCTCCACTTCTGATAGTGCCAGGCCACGACCCGAGAGTTCTGCTACAAAGGTGTCCTACCAGGCCTCTGATTTCTTTCAGGAGTATGGAAACCACCTTTGATTAAAGTGCTTCCAGGCTTTGTCAAAATGGAAATAAAAGCAATTTCATTTTCTGTAGCTTTTTTTCTCCTTACATATCATTTTCCCTTCGTGATCAATACAGTTGTTAAAGCACAACAGGGGAATAAGCATTTACTTTCTCAGCTACTTCCTGACCATTGGAGATGCCCCAGGCTCTTTGCAGCACTTTAACACAGATGGCACCTGAGAAATGTGGCTTGGGGAGGGACAACAGCCTTCCAAAAGCCAGAAAGGCAGCAAGATTCCCTACTCAGCACAAAAGGATACTAAATATTAGTTTTTAGGCAAAGAAGTCAAACTCTCACTGTCTAGTGAAGTGGTTTTTTGAAGGTACTTGCCTATCAGCATGAAAGCAAGATGTTCACCTCCCGGGCAGTGTTCTCACAGACTGAGGTATCATATCCAAGAGAAACAGGATGAACACTCTTCCAGAGCCATGGGAAAGGAAACCTTAGCCTGTTTTTCTTCCAGCTGCCTACATTTTAATTACCAAGTCTGATGAGATGACACCGTACTGACTGCAGGTCCCTTGCACTGTCCCTATGGAAAGATGGACTGTTAAAATGTTAAAATGGTGCTCATCAAGCAAATCGAGTCAAAAAATCAAGACACAGAAACTGGAATATAAATCTCCATAGTAGAATTCAAATTCTAGTTTCACTGTGGCTTTGAAAACCAATGTGGCATCTTTAGAGTCACCCAGTGGTTTGGGTTGGGAAGGATTTTAAAGATCATCTCATTCTAAACCCCCCACCATGGGCAGGGACACCTTCCACTGTCCCAGGTTGCTCCCAGCCCATTCCAGCCTGGCCTTAGACACTTCCAGGGATGGGACAGGCACAACTTCTCAGGGTGACATGTGCCAGGGCCTTCACTCTCATAGTAAAGAATTTCATCCTTATATTTAATAGAAATTGACCATTTTTCAGTTTAAAGCCATTGCCCCTTGTCCTGCCACTCCAGCCCTTTTTTAAATTCCCCCTCCAGGTTTCCTGACCATTCCCTTCAGGCACTGGAAGGGGCTCTGAGCTCTCCCCAGAGCCTTCTCTTCTCCAGGCTGGTCCCCCCCAGCTGCCCAAAGCTGTCTCCAGAGCAGGTCTCCAAACCTCTGAGCACCTTTGTGGCCTCCTCTGGCTCAATGACACTTTAGTGACTTCACATGAAATACTTGAGGAATGGTGACACTGCCTGGACAGCGTCCCTGCAGCAGAAAAGAAACAGTGAGCAGGTCACTGCTGCCTGCATGTGCAGATTTTCAGCAGAGGTTTCCAGTGCAAACACTGACCAAGCTCAACCATTTTGCTGCTTGATGAGATGTGACAAGCTCACAGCCCAGTGCAATAACACTTCGGGCTACACAGCTGGGACTCAAGGATACTTAAATTCTGCTCCTCATTTCCATGCATCCCAGTTAGGTATGCATCTCCAGGGATAATATTCCTAACTCCATGGTATCCCCAGCCCATTAAGAGGTAAGTTTAATACAATTTCTCAAAGCTTTGACCTTTGAGCAGGACAATTTATTATATGTTTTGCCACTGGGCAAAAGATGAGTCTAAGAGTGGTTTTCCAGTCAGTAACCAAGGATTTCCATTCGCTCCTCTGTTAAATGAGGCCATTAAGAGAAATGTAACTCACTAGTTTATGCTGCTTCTAGCAAGGGAAAATTGCTTTTTAATCTCTGACCCCTCAAAATGAAATTGTACCCTGGAAAGAGATTCTGTTAAACAAATGAATTAGAAAAACAAAAGACAGTCTGTGATTTCTTTCTGCCATCTCTGACTTGTCACAGATCAGGCTTGTTCAGAGCTTTCAAATAGAAAACTCTCACCTTTGAAATACTGAATGCATTCCACCACAATCTGTGTAACTGATATTCTTAAAATAAGAATATCCTCTACTTGGAACAGCCCCTGAAATGCATGCCACCAAGGTGAACAGTCAGTAAAATCTGAGTCCTACCTGCTCATCTTCTCACCAGAGAAAACAGATGGATCACCACTGGCTCACCACTAAACTTGCTCCCAAGTCTTTCATATCACACCAAGTCATGGAATGGTTTGGGAAAGGAGAAACCTTAAAGATCATCCAGTTCCATCCCCTCAGCCATGAGCAGGGACAACTTCCACTGTCCCAGGTGGCTCCAAGCCCCATCCAACCTGGCCTTGGACACTTCCAGGGATGGGGCAGCCACTGCTGCTCTGGGTACCCTGTGCCAGAGCCTCCCCACCCTCACAGGGAAGAATTTCTTCTTAATATCCAATCTAAACCTGCAATTTGTCAGTTTAAAGCCATTCCCCATTGTTTTATCACTCTGCCCTTGTTAAAGTTCCTCTCCAGATTTGTTTTGTCCACCTCCAGGCCACAATAAGTTCAGTATAAGTTCAGCCTGGAATCCTCTCTTCTCCAGGCTGAACAATCACAATTCTCTCAGCCTTTCTCCACAGGAGAGGTGCTCCACCCCTCAAATCATGTTCATAGCCTCCTCAGGACTCCTTCCCTGCTCCCCTCATGCCCCTTTTACTTCCTTCTTGAATGATTTGTGCTAAAATAAAAAACAAGCTCACAGTGGATAATTTTTATTTTTTCCTCCCAAAAATTTCACAGGGGGTGAAATTATAATATTATATAATTATATATATTATAATAATGGGGGGAACAAAGACTAAGCTACTACCTGGATCAGGCATCTCTCCCTTTTGGATGGTAAAAATGAAGAGATGTTCTGCTGTGACTAAAACGGCCTGAAAGATTTTACCTTTACACACAGGAACACACAACTGCATGACATCCAAAAGCTGTAAACAACCCCTTTCTTAATAAATATTTGATCACACAGATCCATTATTTACAGAAAACAAAGGGAGTTTTAAATAAACGTTGTGGCTCAGACCTTGCTGAGGTTAAGTTGCCTCATTCACACAGTTCATTTATCACACGGACTGGCGCTGACTCGAACACCACTTCCCACAGAAAGCAGCTGTTTTGTAAATGACTGCACTAAAATACAGTAAAAAAGCAGGCAAAGACAGAAGCCGCTTCAAAATCAAGCACTCTAAAATCTGAAAACTCAGCCTGCTGTTTATAGGGAGCCAATGAGGGAAAAGGAGGAAGAAGTTTTATCCCAACCAACTGCTGCTGGGGCAGGGTCCGGAGCACGAGTCTGATGAGGAGCAGCTGAGGGAGCTGGGGGGACTCTGCCTGGAAAAAAAGAGGATCAGGGAGGTTCTTCTTGCTCTCCACGTCTCTCTGAAAGGAAGGGGTAGCCAGGACAGTGTCTTTTCTCCAAGGTAAAAAGTGACAGGTTAAGGGGAAATGGCTTCAAGTTGTGGCAGGGGAGGTTTAGATCAGATATTATGAAAAAATTCTTCACTGAAAAGGGACAGGCAGCCTAAGGAATTGGTGGTGTGACCATCCCTGGAGGCATTTAAAAATAAAACATCAACATGTGGCATTTGGAGACATGGTTTAGTGGTGGACCTGTTAGTGCTGGGTTCATGGTTGGACTGGATAATCAAAGTAGGGGACAGGCAGCCTAAGGAATTGGTGGTGTGACCATCCCTGGCGGCATTTAAAAATAAAACATAAACATGTGGCATTTGGAGACATGGTTTAGTGGTGGACCTGTTAGTGCTGGGTTCATGGTTGGACTGGATAATCAAAGTAGCCTTGTCCAAACTAAATGATTCTTTGATTCAGTTTAATCATAGGAAGCACTGCCCCAGACAGCTCTGCTTGCTGCCAAGGCAAAGGGAGCCTCAAGGAAGGGGCAGGCCTGCAGCAGCAAGGAGTTGCTTCAAGACTCTGTAGCAATAGAGACCACGTTGGGACACATCTGACAGGAAATAAAGGCAAACATCTCTATGGGAGAGGTTTTGAGGAACTTGGACAGGCAGATTACTGGGATCATTATAAGAGAAGGGAATGCTTGAGGCAGAAGTGGTGCTGGCAGCCATGCTTCAGCAGGGGAGGACTGGGAGGTTGATTTGGCAGCAAAAATGTAAAAAATATGGCCTAATGGGTGAGGGAAGGGGTGGAATTAAAACAAGTGCTATGGGGGAGAAATTGCTTTGAAATTGGAGAAATTTAATCTAAATGGGAAGCTCAGGCAGAGGTTCCTGAACTGACCTGGTGTGAATGTGTTGCTCAGAGACAGAAAGTGGAGAGGGTCTGGAAATTGGTTTGAGACCCAAACAATTTGTGTAGGACTTCTTTTTGTAACTGCAGTTCGTGGTGCAGAGCCATGAAGACTCTGTATGGTGGCAAAGCTTCTTTCTTCTGCTGAAGAGGAGGATTAAGGCTCAGTTGTGTAATTAAAGTCACTTCACTAATGGCTTTTGCTTGGAGTTCCTACTGCAGCTTCAGTTCAGCTGCCGTCACTTTCACAGGCAGGAAGTGCCAGGAGAAAGAATAGCTCTGTGATGCCCTGAATGAAATTTCCAAGTGCTAATTATCCAGAGGGGCTGCAAACTCAGCCACGGTCACGGCGGTGACAGGCAGGGACAAACAGCAACACAAAGTTGATTGTTTATGTTGCATCTTAGAGTTTGCAGTAGAGTGATGTTACATCTGTCACAAATCTGCCATATGAACACTCAGCCTTCTCTTGTCCTAGAAGATCACAGAATCACAGAATTACGGAGTTATTTAAGTTGGAAAAGACCTCTAATCCCATCAAATTCAACCCTTGGCCTTGTCACCTAAGTGCCACATCCAGTGATTTCTTGAACATTTTTAGGGATGGTGATTCCATCACCTCCCTGGACAGCCCATTCCAGTTTGACAACCCCTTTCCATTAATAATTTCTCCTTCATCCAATTCTCATCCACATCCTTCCCCAGCTCTGTTGCCCTCTCTGAACATGCTCCAGCACTTCAATGCCTTTTTTGAAGTGAGGGATCCAGATTATGCAGCTGAGGGAGCTGGGGTGGGGCTCAGCCTGGAGAAAGGAGGCTCAGGGAGATCCTTCTTTTCACTACAACTCTCTGAAAGGAAGGTGTAGCCAGGTGGAGGTCATTCTCTTCTCCCAGTTTAAAAACCGACAGGTTAAAGGGAAATGGCCTCAATTTGCATCAATATAATCCAGCCATGCTGGTCCTCCATGGTTTTGCAGTCTCTGGATGACTGCTGTACATGTCAGGGTGCAATCGTGGTGCCAGTTGGCTCTTAATTACAAAACTAAGATTAAAATTATTTAGTGTCAGCAAAAGACAAGGTCTTAGAGCATATCCACAGTGAAGAGGAGGAGATGATCTTCATTGCCACAATATTTATAAGCAACAAGTGCTTTGAGAGGCTACCATGCCAAAAAATTACAAAGGCTCTGAGGTGATTTGTGAAACTCAAATTTTGTTTTGCTGTTAAGATACCAATGAGTTATTAGAGCAAAAGTTGAAGACAGTCCCTTATCAGCAGTCCTCAGCCAACAAGGCCTCTGCAAATATCTGAGATTTAAGAGGCTTTTTTTTTCCTCAGAGCTCCAGCCTTCAAAGTGCCCCTTTGTGTACCTGTGAAAGCCAGACCGAGGAACTGCTGCTTTACTGGAAAAAAACTCATTGTTCTTAGACTACACAAGTGGGTCACTGAACTGCTGTTTGCCTCTGCAATGCCAGGGAACCCAAATTAGCCTGACTTCCACGGAGGATGTAGGGAAGGAAAGCAACCAGCATTAATCAGAGCAACACAAGCAGCTCTTCCAAAACAAATTAGCTTCAGCAGTCAGCACACAGAGTCTTTCAGTCAGTGAAGCCAAGCTGAACTTAGGCCAAACTTTGCATAAAAAAAAAAAAAAGAACATCTGGTTTAATTTGTACCTGTAGAGTCTGAGTTGGTTTCTTTTCCTTCCTCTCAACACACCTGCAGGAAGCTCTGAGAAAAGTGAGCAAAGTAGAAGTGCCAATCTCCACGCAGCCATCCCTTTAGTGTGATGTCCACCTAAACTAACCTCAAGGACATTTTGGGTGTCAAGATATTCCCTTTTTCCCAATAAAGAGACAGTATTGAGTGTCTAGATATTCCCTTTTTCCCAATAAAGAGACAGGTGATAGACATGGGATTAATTTTCCATTGAAATATTTGTGGTATAATTAATATAACATCAATTTAATGGACAAAGGAGAGAACAAACTTGTCCTAAGAGGCAGCTGCCAGATCTACTTATGTCAGACATCCTCTGTGAGATGCAACAAGATGTGCTGAAAGCAATTCCTCCTCATGAATCAAGGAAAGGAGGTTTGGACACTTCAACACACATCACCACCAAACACACTCATGGCTGGTCCAATAAATCCCTCTCTTACAGAGAGCAATTTGACCCAAGTTAAAATTGGTGTTTTGAGATGGGTGGGATGGATCATTTTCTCTGGGGGCAGGGACAAGGAAATTTCAAGAGGCCAATCTGGTATTAATGGCAGGAGTCATCATTCCTGCTCCAGGCCCAAGAGAAATGAGACCCTCACTGAAAAGAAAGGCATTCAAGCAAAACAAGAGCTTCTACTAACTGCTCCTTGCCAGATTTGTTTGCCTCCTAGTCATTTTTCAAACTCAGATTTTCTAGTGAAAGTAGGATAAAAATGTAAAATTATCACTTTTCTGTACCCAACAGGGTTTTCATATGGAAAATTGAATCTTTTATATCAATATTCAACTCTTATTGGTTTCATCTGCATTTTGACCCTGCTTGTTCCCACAGATAATCACTGGGCCAGCTTAATTGTGAATTGTAGTAAAAAAAATGTTCAAGCAGAAACAACTATTTTCCAATAATAATTTAAAATGAAAGGAAAAAAATCTGCTTTTATATATATGTATGTCTATATATATGTAGATGGATATAGATACATATATATTTATTCCAAAGCTCTGACAGCTCCCACTAATCTTTTAGAGTTTAGATGGGCCACATGAGAATTCACTCAAAGTAACAAAACACTGCTGTTAGCACACACATCTCAAGAGGAAGGAGCATGTTACCAAATTTAAAATACAGACAAAGGAGCTCTTCATGAAGAAATTCACATTTTTTTTAACATTTCTATCATTTCAGGGAACCTAAATCTCTTATTTTGTAGTAGCTGAGGAAAAGCTATTTACTGGTTCTTTGTTATGTTAACGGGCAGGTTGGGACTGGTTCTCCAAGTTGTATTGTTGAAGGGACTATGTGGGTTACATGCAAATATTGTGTTAAATAATGAGCCACTGAATCATTATTCCTGACAGAAATCCCTCCATTAAATTCTACAGAAGGTCTTAAACTTGAATGTTTCAGCGGTGTTGACATTTCTGATTTCTCAATTTATGTATACATTTGTTGATGGACTAATAAAAACACTACACTGACTAATAAAAATACTGCATACACACACGCACACACGTTTATATACATATAAACAGTAATAAATAAAAAATGTTTGTGAGCCAGCCTGCATTCAGAGGATAATCACACTGTAACATAAGTAACAAGCAAACACACTCACGAATTAGCAGTTTAACATAAGAAGGAAAACTGCTCAGTAAGGTTTAAGAAACAGTCTGTGCCTTTGATCCCTGAGCAGCACAGATGAGCACAGATGGAATTTGGAGTGTGTAAAAGCCCTGGCAGGTCCTTTAAAAGCAGTTCACCCACGGGGCCATCTGGCTGATCGCTCTCCCAAACCCACCCCAGATATTTCCAAAACATCCAAAACCAGGCAAACCCCCCAAAAGGAGGACCTGTACTCTCACTGCATTACCCAAATGTACTCGAGGGGCATCAGTGATCCTCCCTGGAGCATCCCTGGGGGCTGTGGGATCAGAGCCCTTCCTGCCCCATCGTGGGAACCAGGGCTTGTCTCTGACTGCCCTGGAGCCCCAGAGACCCGGGCAGGGGGCTCAGAGACCTTGGAACAGAGCCCAAAACACCTGTGGTTTGGATTTTAGCCCATGGGAACCATTGCCAACCTTAAAAGAAGAATTACAGGTCACAAGAATTTAAATAGAGTAAGTATAAGTTTGTCACACGGTGTAAAAGTAGATTTTGGGTTTTAGTACAGGGGGTAGGTATTGCTAAGATGGAGGAACCTCGTGGTTTTTTAGGTTTCTTCCTTCTTCTTCACCTTCTCCATTTCTGCTCTGATGGTGACATTGGTGATTGGTTTAGAGTAAAGACTGATTGTCTAACACAAGTGATAGGTATGAAAGTAATTGTAAATAATGTAAACATAGTTTTTAATATAAAAGATAAACCCTCCCTCTCAGGTGGAGAGTTTGCTTTCAGGTGTCCTGCCAGAAAGACCTCGGCAGGGCAGAGAAAGAATGTTATAGATAAGAAAAAATAAACAACCTTGGAAGCAAGACCTGAAGAGTTTCAGCTTTTTCTTTCATCTTGGGCATGGAAAAAGGACTTTATTATCTCGGGAGAATTTCTGCAAAAGCAGCAAACCTGACATCCCTTCATGGGGACAGTGTCCCTTTGGGTGTAAGGTGAGCAGATATTGTGGCACACAACACCTGAGGCAGCACAGACCCAGGCCAGCAGTGGAAGTGACAGAAATTTCTCCTCATTTTCTGTTCGTGGTTCACACATATTTTTTCTGGGGATCTGCATCCAGTAAGGCACAGGGCAGTCCCTGTGCTCCACTGGAGATCTGGATTGCACATTTCCTTTGGCAGCTGAAGTTTTGTAAGTGATATTTGTCATTATGGGCTTGTTCCAAGTGCAAGAGAGGCTCTATTTTCTCATGAACACCAATCAGTTCATATTTATGCCCTTGGCAGGGGTTGCCTTGCTAAAACTGGCTATATCTTTATCCTGATGAACATATCTGAGGAAAAAAAGGCCTCCTGTCTGGGCAGGCTATTTCAGCAGCTCCTGAAGAAAGCAGAGCCTTTAGACTGTGCTGTATTCATTTTCTGCCTGGCTCCTCTTTGACCTTCTTAGCCAAAGTCATCATTAACTCATTTGCAGCTTTGCAATCAGCTCTACATGCAGGTCAAGTATTAAATTCATTCCAGTTTCATTTTAGACTTCATGTGGTATGTAAAAAGTTATTTTCAAAGTGAATGCAGGATTACATGCAGGGCGACACGCATTATCTTGAATATATATACATTAAAAAGCAAAATGTAGCTGAAGACAGCGCTTACTTTCTGCAATATCAAAGTTCTGCAAAATTCACTCTTATTACCCAAAATTGGGACAATGTGTTTCACTAGAAAATGAGCTATAGATAATTTTAAAATCACGTCACTCCACTACATCAGAGTAAAATGCCTGAGTCTTACTCCACTGGTCTGGAGGTTTGTCCCAGAGCTTCAGAGTTCACTGTGTCCAGCTAACAGGCACCAGCTGCTCTCATGGACCTCAGCTACATTTTGCCAAAACTCCAGACACATGAAAATCGCCAATTTATGCTTGAGGAAAAAAGAAAACTAACAATTTTTATTTCTGTCAGTCACAATGCAATTGATAACAATCTTTTCTTTGTTCATTCCCCCAGCCCCCTCCATCCCTAGAAAGTACTAACTAAAACCATCAAAGAGTTCTTGGCAAGCTGTTTTTAAAAAGATTAATCTTTGTGTGTGCATGTGTGTGTGTGTGTTTATGTTTTATTCTTTCCCCAATGAAGCAAAAAAAAAATCACAAAAATCTCCCTCAAATTGCCTTTGCAAAGTGCTGTACACCACCACCACAGCCATTATTCACCAACCACATCATGTTGTTTGACAAGTCAAGTTGTTTTCTTAAAGCCTTGTTCCTGATTATAGGGAAACACACCAAACAGAAGCACATATGCACTTAAATGATGTGCTTTTTATGGTGTCTTTCCAAGAATAACAGTAGCTAATTGTTGACTTTCCTACTGGGAAATGTCTGTTTAATATGCAGATCTCTTAATGACTACTCTAAAGCAAATTGTCTGTNACTTAGAATATGCTTTATCATCTTTCCAGGTAGCACAAATGCACGTGCCCAGTGGTTCACAGCTGCCAGGTGTTTTGTTTAGTGTAAATACCATTGCTGAAAGCATTTGTAGGATATTTTTGGTTCCCACTTACTTGATGCTGACTTGCTTTTGCCAACTGCTCGTTGGCTGATTCTACGTTAGAAGAAGAGGCCTCAATGTTGGCTTCAATGCTGTCTGCAAATTAAAAGAAGATAATTACAGGGTACAAACCAAAAAACAAACAACAATTCAGCAATTTACTCATGGGCATAAAGAGAGGAGCAGCCTCCTGTTTGAGACCTGTAGTTCTGCAGGGAAGCAGGACCAACACCCATTTTGATGAACACCCAACCCATCAGTCAGAGGCAGGATGACTGACAGCTCTCCACATGTCCCCTGACAGGATGGAGGCTGCCTCTCATCCCATTCCTTCTGAAATCAATGGGAAGAGTGACAGGGAATTCAGTGGAAAGTGGCTCAAGACTGATAAATTTCCTGGATTAAAATTACAGAAGGGACATGGGACCTGAAACCATCTCGTTATTGGAGCCCAGGGATGAGATTCGTGTGGGTCTGTGTGGGTTATGGACCATGCCCAGGTGTCTGTTCTTGATCAAACCACCTCAGAAAATATCACAAAGAGCAAATCCATGGTGTGCAATTCCCCCCACCCTCCAGGAGTTGATTAAACAAACCACAAGCCAAACTCCTGGGCCACATTTCCAAGCTGCAGTGGAAGTCTGAAAAATGGCTCAGATTGAGACAAATTGCTGGAATCTACAATTAAGGGAGAAGAATCTCACCCTACATTACTGTGTTTGGCACAGGGGGAAGCCTGGAGGAATCAAAATGAGACTGGAAAAGAAAGATTATCAACTGGTAAATCCCCATTTCCATCAAAACCAAACATTAACTTTGGCTCCTGACTCTCCTTAGAAAGCAACACAGTTATGGTACAAAACCTGGAAAAAAAGGTTTTGCTAGGGATTGTTTTTCCAGCAGAAATCTTGGAAATCTTGACCAGCTTGTCCCCCAAGAGATGTGCAGCCACTAATTTCTGCTGACAGTGGAAGAGGATGTGCCCCTGGTCTGTTTCTTGATCAGATGGGTGTTTTTGAGCACAAAATACACCAGAGTGCATGAGCTCAATCAGGAGAACGCAGCCTCAGGTAGAAACTGGAGAATAAGGTCCCAGGGATTTCTCTAATCCTTAATAAAACCAATAGAAATTCTTCAATTAATAGTATCAGGAGTTGTATTTAGACATGCCATGAAAGATTCAAATAATTTATTTTTTAAGGTTCTAAAGGAAAGAACAGGAATTAATCTCACCAATTTTGTGGTGGACCAAGAAATGAGGGTTTGCAGATAATTTGTGGGAGGCGATTGCATTTGGATTTTGCCATTTTAAAATGAAACAGCGTAAAAGTTTGTTAATGTAATTATGCACTTATAATAATAATTCAAAATAAAATACACTTTTTTAAAAAGCAAAGAAAAAAAGAAACACAAACAAAACAGAAAAAGAGCAAAACCCCACGTGCCTAATCAATGGAGCAGAATTTGCTTGTGTATAAAGTTTCTTGGGATCTTAGTGCAGACACCCTTCACTGCTCAACCTCTCTTAAAGGCTGATTGGCCTCAGAAAATTAATCATTTAGGCAGAGAGGAGCTACAGAGGAGAAATGTATTAAATATATCCCTCTAAAACAAGCATAATCTGTCTGTACTTCTCCTGGGGAAGAAGGAAATCACAGAAGCAGCTTAATTTAGCTCCCTTCGGAAGCCCTCCAGAGGAGCCCAACACTTCCCGCTGCCTGCAGGGAGGCTGGGGGAGGTTTGCCTTGGTCAGAGAAAATTAAACTCTGTGCACATCCCCTCAGTGCTCCGTGGAACGGGAGAACCACACCTCAGGCACTGTTTCTGTGAGCACCACCTCTGCTTTTCCCAGCACAGGCTTTCCCAGGAAAGCAGGACGAGTGCTCCATGTCCTGGGTGAGTGGATGGGATGTTGCAGGGGGAGCTTGGGCCCCGGTGGAACTTCCTACTCACTCCTTCTCCCAGGGAGGGAATACCAGCCTTGGAATAACTAAAACTCCCATTTAAATTCTGTTTTTTGAAGCAACTTGTAATCCTGAGGCACAGGGGAGAACCTAAAGCAAACAAAAATACCCCACCAAACCAGCTCTAAAACCCTACAATAATGAGACATAAATATGTAAAGCAATTTAACCAGATGTTTCTGCTGATTAACATGGGAAAGCAAGGAGAGGAAAGAGAGTTTGGCTCAAATCACAAAGGAATAAGCAATGATTCAGTGATTTTAGTAAGTCAGTGATGAGTATGTCAAGGGCAGACACTTCAGTGACTCTTTGCTGGACACGAGGTGGTTCACAGCCTCACCTTGGCCACTTTCAGACTCCCTGCAAGGTGCCTCAGTTGGAGATGGAGAGGCAAGGGCAGCAGGATCCTCAGTAGGCTGCAAAAACCTGCTGGAGGGATCTGCCTTTTCCTCTCCCTTTGGCTTTGGGATGAAGGGACAGTGAATCTGCTCCCAAAGAGATGAGAGAATCCAGCCCTGGGTCCGGAATTTCTCAAAGAAACTGAATCCCATGACAACTTTCTGCCCACAGACTCTGGTGACAAATTTATTGTACAATCTGAAAGCAAAAATCCCAAAGGGATGCAATTGATATTTTGATAAACTCAGGGACAGGACAGCACCAAAGCAGATGGTGTTTGCAACCAAATACATCAGAGAATTAGGAAAATATTTATAATTTTTCATCTAAAACACAGTCTTGCAATAGGAGTATTGAAGGTGACAGAGCTAGCCAGGCTTTAGATTCTATTTTGTATGATTTTATGATGCATTTATCACACAGAGATGGAAATAATGATGGCCTTAAGAAGTATCTTTCAATTCCAGCTATTTATTTGTGTCCTGATATCAAGCCTTTCTAATGACCAACAGGAATCTTATATGAGAAATTACTGGATTGACAGTGGCTGGAGTGGGAGTTTTGCCCTAATCTTTCAAGGAATCTCTCACATGACCTGAATTTTTACAGCAGCAACAATGGATTGGTTTCACAAGGCAGAATTTCAGTTAAACCACTTGAAAGACAGGCAAGTGAGCTCATGAATGAGAATTTTTAAATGCTCCCACTTGGCAGTAACCAAAATGGGCCCCTTCAGGTTTTTCATAGTATGCTTTTATTTTTAGTACTTTAATAAGCTTAACCCTCTTTTATCGCTACAACTTCTGGCTAAAAATAATCAATATAGCATACTGAGAGGCACAATAAAAAGAAGAAGTGAAAAAAAAAGGAGTATTTTGGTAATGCATAGTGGTTTCTTTCCTAATTAAAAGCCAAGTTTGGAGGGAAATTGCTTTCAGCGTGAAAATGAATTTTGCCCATTTGAATTGCCATGTACTTGGAAAGTTTTAAGTGAGTGTCATTCCATGAACAAAAGACCCTCAGGCTTGGTGAAGACAGAACTCTGGATGTTAAAGGGAAAGAAATCTATGATAATTCTTCCAGAGCAAAGTTTAAAATGGCTCAGGGTTAGTAATTTGCAAACTTCAATGTAAACATCGCGTTATATATTCTGCACATGAGAGGATTTATAAAATAATCCTGCTCATATGTTAAATTCAGGCTAAATGGGTCACACTGGCTTACACTGGTGCAAGAAAACACAATTTTCAGCGCTGTGAGTCATCAGGAGCTGTGGTTATTGCTTCCAAGGAAAGGCAGACAGAACCTTCCTTCCTATCTGATTTGAGCAGAGCTTTAATTCTGCCACACAACTCACCACAGCCCTCAGAGGTAAGGACTGAGGCACTGAACAAGCAGTCAGCACCATTTTCCAGGCAGGCCTGGAAAGAGCATTTAAAATCCCCTAAAATGTCATAACCAGCCCTTCCTGTTGGTTTCCTTCAGCCAACAGCCCAAACCCCTTGGTCTGAACGAGTAAAAGTGGCTACAGGGCAATGGCCACACACCAGCATGAATCCACAGCACTTTTTCTCCTGAATGATTTATACTGTCCTTGAAATGCATCCTGGAAATGTCAAGTATCTGCTGCATATGGATGTGCTGAAAAGTAGTACTGCCCTGCCGGAGGTTTGCCATGCCTGTCAGGACACATCTCGCAGGGATTTCAAACTCAAACATTTTCCCGTGTGCATCTGTTGGAAAACAAGGCACCTGTTGGAGAATAAGGCACCTCCTTTCGTCTGCTCAGTGCTAAATGGCAGAGCGCAGAAATTTTATCACTTTGGCCTCTGCAAAGCAATTTACTGTTCTTCCTTACAGTGACAAGGGGCCTCAGATTCCTGATGTTTGCCACAGAAGAAGGGTCAGCACATGAAGAGTGTCCTGAGGGTCAATGTTATGGACTCAGTGACCACTGCAGACTCTCAGCTGCTCTGGGGTAATCCATGCAAGGCTTTTCCTTTAAACCCACAAAATTAACACAAGTGAGGATATTATATCATGACAATAAACCTCATTAATATTTTCCACCTATTTCCTTCTTTTTATGATTAAAAAAAACGTTATTTCAAAAGGAAGTTCTTTCTGTGAAGTAATTTGTAGGTGTGGCATATTTTTTTTTAATTCACCAACTAATCTCTGAAAGTAACTTATAGGGCAAAACAGCTGAAATAGCTTTGAATGGGAAATTCCAGATAGTTGCCTGTAGCACATCCTTTCTTTTCATAGAATCAGAGAATCATGGAATGGTTTGGATTGGAAGAGGCCTTTAAATTATCTTGTTGCAACCCTCTGCCATGGTCAGGGACACCTTGCACTGTTCCAGGTTGCTCCAAGCCCTGTCCAACCTGGCCTTGAACTCTTCCAGGTTTGGGGAGTCCATAACTTCTCTGGGGAACCTTTTCCTTGTGATTTACGCTCAACAAATTTTTATTTATTTATTTATTTTTAATTCTGTAAGACATCCAAGTTTAAGAGAAATTAAAAAAATTCTTTAAATTTACAAATAAGAAAATAAAAGAAGTTAGGATCAATTTTTCTTTTTTCCAAATCCAGATTGTGACTTGAAACAGTTTCTATAAATCCCTTAATTTCATTTGCACACAGCATTTTTCAGAACTCTGTTTTTGTCTATAATTAACGCAAAACTCACTTTCCATCACACAGCTGAGTTATCAAGTCTGTTGCTGATGAAAGAAGTTCCAATCTGAGTTTGTCACTGGAATAAATAAGGCTGGTAGGGGTGTGGATTCAGAGAAATAAATATATTTTATTTCTACTTGCTGTCTTGGAAAGATCATATATTTTACCTACCAAGTAAGGTCACTGATATTTACAACTTGCTTGACCTCTTTTGCTTTTCATGGCTCGTTTGATTTACTCCAACTGCTCAAGCCGTGTTTCCCAAACAGTCTGGCAGAGTATTGCACCTCCCAGCAGAAATAAACCACCCACCTGAGCAGCTTCTGCCTTTCTGCCTTTTACTGCTCAATTGCAGCATTATCAGAAATTGAGACCACGGCAGTTCTAACTTCCCAAAAACTGCTGTGGATAAATTGACGTGAGAAGAGTCCTACAGGTGGCAATAAACCTCGTGGAAGGGAGAGCCTTGCTTCTCGTACAAAATTAGCTGGCTCATTAACTGTAATTATTCCAGCCCAATCACATTGTGGGGGTCAATCACAGAAACAAACACAGCAGACAAATCTTGAGGCGTTAGAGAATCTGCAAGTGCAGAGTCTCCCATCACTCTTCTCCTTGTAAAGCAGCATGTGCTGTCTTAGCACCACTGCCAGCACAGGAGAGTCCTCATGCAAGGGGTGACACAAAAATCACACTCAGAGAGCAGCAGGAGGAGAGAAACACAAAAGCTCATTCCATTTTTGTGTTGCTGGTTATCTTGAGGAAAATGAGTCGGACAGAGATCACAGTAGCTCACACCTGGCTCCAACAGCTTTGTCACAGCAGAGGTCACCAAGCAGTGCCTCACACGAAACTGAGCCCTGTGCAGAGAGCTGTCCAGTGGAGGCCAGCACTGCTGCAGTCCAGGCAAACAGGGAAAGGTGAGTGGTATAAAACACACCATAGAATCACAGAATAATCTGGCTTAGAAGACGCCTCAAAGACCATTTCATTCTAACCCTCTGCCATGGGACATCTTCCACCAGAACAAGTTGATTAGAGACCCATCCAACCTGGCCTTGAACTCTTCCAGGGGTGGGGCAGCCACAGCTTCTCTGGGAAACCTCTGCCACTGACCATGACCTTCAAATTATTGCCTACAAGGCAGTTAAGGATAACAACACCATACAACTTCAGCTGGGGTGGATTGTGATAAAGCTTTGTTAGACTCAGCAGAAGCACAGGTGATGACAGGGAATGTACTGAAGGTGGACAAAGAGATAGGAAGTTCCTTGGGAAGTGGAACAGATTCAGGAACACCCCAGTGTACCCTTCGTTCATGGGCTGTGCTCTGCACTGACAGTAACTCTGGATCTCATCAAGTGGCTGAAAGCAGCACAGCCAAGAGGTTTCCCAATCCTCAGGAACTAATGGGAAATAAAAACACATTCCTATAACAGCTTCCTCTGAGCTCACTTAGGAATCTTAACCAAATGAGAGACTTTGCAGGCCACATTCAGCTGACAGAGATATTAAAGCTGTTGCACTCAGGTGTTTGGGGACTGCTCTCAAGATGTGTTCATTTGCTGCAGATGTCCCAGCTGAGCACATAACTGGGGAGGGTTTCGTTAAGGCTCTGGCTGAATGATTTCACAGCTCAGTTTGCAGTCTGACAACAGACTCCTGGCTGTGCCATCCAGGCAGTCACATTGGAGGAGGATGTGCTGGTGGACCCTCTTGACAGTGCTTACATGTCAAACCAGCCTTCAGGTCAGGCAGGAAACAAAGTGGACTGCATTTCACAGGAAAAAAAAACAAAAAAATGTTAAAAAAATAACCAAAACCCCCTCCCAAAAAACCAACAACTCTCCCAAACTGAAAAACTCCTCCTTCATTCCAAAGCTTCCAAAATAAGCAACCCATTTGCATTCATGCAAATATCTGTTCCTTTGAAGGAAGTTTATAGCTGTTTTTACCATCACTAGGCAATAAGTGACAATGTGACACTTCAGTGAATGGCAGCATCACTCAAGGACTGAACACAGTGGCCCATCAAGAAGCTCCTCCTGACTGAAGGAAAGCAACAGCTGCTGTGTCTTTACTTCTTTTTCCAGGTTTCTGGGCTCCAGTCTGACAGACTGGAGGCAGAGATGTTTGTTAAGTGAGGGAACATTGACTTTAGATCACATTAAGAATATTTTTCACCAGTTATTTTTAGGTATAAAAAGTCCAGACTTCAAGAGTGAAGAGAGGTGAAAGTTGAGTAGCACCAACGTCTAAGTGTGGATAAGTATTGGTCTGAAAATAAAGTCTGAGGAAGGCTTAAGCTTGACACAGTAGGACATTGATCAGTTCTGAGGAGGCCACCAAGTTAATTAGAGGGATGGAGCACCTCTCCTAAGAGGGAAGGCTGAGACAATTGAAACTGTTCAAACTGAAAAAAAGAAGGGGTTTTGGTGACCTAATTGTGGCTTTTAAGTACCTGAAAGGAATCTGCAAGAAAGATGGAGACAGATTATTTACAAGAGCCTGGAGGGACAGGATAGGAGGGAATGGATTAAAACTAAAATAGAGTAGGTTTAGTAGGAAGAAATTTTTCCCCATGAGAGTGGTGAGACCCTGGCACAGGTTCCCCAGAGAAGTCCCATCCCTGGAAGTGTCCAAGGCCAGGCTGGATGTGGCTTGAAGCAACCTGGGACAGTGGAAGGTGTCCTAGCCCATGGCAGGGGCGTTGGAAGTGGTCAACCTTTCAGGTCCCTTCCAACCCAAATTGTCCTATGATTCCATGATTCTTCCAGACAGTGAGATTTGCTGTGCAAATATAGATTTGTGTACATTCATTCTGGAGAAAGAGGTAGAGAACTGGTAAATTCCTTCCTCTATTGCTGCTCTTGCAATGTTAAAATAGGTGGCCACTCTGTGAGCTTGGGATCTTTTCCAATTTTAGGGAGTTGGGAAGGTTACAGACACAAAGCTTGGTTCCAAAACTGCTCAAAAGAGTCAGAAATGTGATGCTTTTAAAAGTGTAAAATATTTTCTGAACAATGCAGTCTTTCCTTGTGGCTTTGTGAAATGCAATGGAGCTGTAAACAGTGATAGAAGTGGTGGAAGTTGAATTAGAGCAGTTTAGATAAGGGATGTAGGTTTTGAGTGTTATTCTGGCATAACTATTAAGGTTCCATACACAGGCAGCATGGAAAAAACAGCTTTTCTAAAACACAGATCATTTCCTTTTGCCATGGGCAAAAAAAAAGAGCACTAACTCCTATTCAGGTCAACTTTATTCTCACTTACAAGACAAACAGAAGCCTACAAATTGGACAAATATGCACTTGCTTTCATCAGGTTCCAATACAAATATTGGCAGCTGTGTTGTTGACACTTTCTTCAGAGGAAGTGAGGATTTAAGGATTCTCTTCTCCCTAACACCAGTCACAAAACTGATTCCATGGAAGTTTGCATACATATCCCAGTACCACCAATCAAAGCACAAGCTCACACGTATAAAATAGAGGAGCTCAGTGTGAAATACTGGGAATGTTTCAGACTTTTGGGGAGCTTACAGCTCAATTGAGTGGCCATCTAGGAGTATGGAAAGGAGTGATTGTTGCTGGTGCAATCACCTCCAACATAATTTCCTTCTCACAATGCCAAGCCCTCAATCCTTGGGTGCTTTGCCTTCAGAATCCTTCTGCTGCCATGACAATAGAATTTAGTGGAGATGAATCTCTGCTGGCCATCTGGAGGTCTTGCCATTTGTACATCAGATCCCCAAAGCTGTCCCCAGTGCACATATGTCCTCAGTGGAATATTTATTCTCTGCTGTGTTGTACCTCCAGCTGATACTGGGGTGGTTGAAATCCCCCATGAGGACCAGAGCCTGCAAAGGTGAGGCTGTTCCTGTGTGTCTGGAAAGGGCCTCATCAACTTTGCCTGTCCTCCTTTTAATCCTGACCCATAAACTTTCCACCTCATCCATCCCCAGGCAGCATCCCAGGCACTCCAGCTGCTCTCTCTATAAAGGGCAACTCTTCCTCCTCATTTTCCTGCCCTGCCCTGTCTAAAGGAGCCTTCACCTCTCCAAGGCAACATTTCATCACAGGAGCCAACCCACCACATCTCCATGATCCCAACAAAATTGTAGCCCTGCAACTTCACTCTAACACCTCAGGTTTATTTCTGATAATTTGTGCATTTAGCACCCCAGACTGCTCAGTTCCTGCAGAGGATTTGGGATATTTGCCCGTGATGGTGGTGCCTGGTAGGCACTTCCCTGCTCACTTCAGGTCTAAAGGTGACCCTGCTCACATCCCATTTTGGTGCCTTTATATTCTTTTTTCAGCAATCCTTTCCTTTGCTCCCACAGGACTGCTGGGCACGTCCTCCCTCCACCATCATTACTAAAATTCTCCTTATGTGGTGGATCCCATCTCTCCAAAGCATCTGAAAATCTGCAGACAGGGTCCCATTGAACCCCAAACCATGTCACCAACACCAATTCTACAGTCAATTATTGTTTCCTCCTTGCCTCTTTCCCCTCACCCGTGTGGTGAAGCTGCACTGGGATGATTTTGCCAAGAGCTCCTGCAGGATTGTGTTGGGAAGACTCTGCTGATTCCCAGCTAACCCAGGCCTTTGGCTTATTATGGTTTCAAAGGCTTGGGCTCACTGATATGGCAATGAATAATTAAATATTTATATCAAAGAGATGCCATGACCAGGAACTTGGGCACAGAGATTGCAGAAGACATAAAATAATAGAGATACCCTCTCCCTCTCTGCATTCTATTTCTTCCCTGCATGGCAGAAATTGCTCTCTCCCCTAGGGAGTGTTATCAAAGTGTTCATTAAGGAACTGGCCCACATGCCAGAAAAACTCCTTTTAGATTCTTGTAGGAAGCAAGGGTTGCTCTGCTGTGCCATGCACAGACCAGACAAACTCTCCCCACAATTCTCCCCAGCTCAGGGGAATCAAGGAGGAGTTTTTCTTCTGGGGGAATTTTGATGAGGGGTTCATCTCATATTCCCTGGTTTTGTATTTTGCCTGTGTTTCCTAGACAAGCACACACAGAGCTTTCATTCCATGCATGTCAGTCTGAAAAGAAAATAGAGCAAGTGCCAAGAGAGCTGTCTCTTGTCATCATGGAATTTTCACTGTGGGGGTTTCAACATCTATTGCCTCCTGATTCTTTATCTCCCTTACTTTTATGAAATATGAATGTCAAAAGATAAACAGTGGGACCCTTCAGCAATTGGTTGGGAAGACACCTCGATTGCCTGTCAGGATTAAAAGATAGGCCTTAAAAAAACTGTTAAAAAATCTGATGGAGTGTAAGAGGAACAACAAAAAAAAAAAACAAAAAACCACAAAAACCTTATGTTGGCTCAAAGACAAAATGTCCTACTTAGTCTAACAGCTTCTCACAGGGAAGTTAATACTGGGATGGCTTCTATGCATGGGTAAAGTCTTAAAATAATAAATATTGCCTTAAGAAAAGGAGTTGTGAGGATCTTGAAGCTAGCTGATGTATGTTGTCATGTCCCTCAAGGCATTAGCATCTGATGTGCTTTTAGAGATGAATCAGGCTCCAAAGTTATCCATGTACAAAAATAAGCTTTCAAACCAGCATCAAGAGAAAGAAAAAAAAAAAAGAAGAAAAAAAGAAAATATACTAAAAAATTGATTTTAAATATAATTTTGATTTTTTTGCCATCCTCGTGAACCTGAGCAGTGTTTCTCAGAGGGGTGCAGATCATTCATTTCAGTGTGAAAGGAAGTATCTTATGATAATGGAAATTTGCAGAGATATGAACTCAGCAAAGAGATTCAGAGTGATTAATAAGCAGCAGAGAAGAGTTTCTGCTTTTAAAATTTGCATGCAGTTGTCTCAGGACTTACTCCTGATCCCAGGAGCATCAGTGAGAACTCCAGCTGAGCCTTCAGGTGAGAAATACCCCCACAAATCCTGCTGCTCTGGAGTTTAGGTCCCTCAGCCAGCCTTTAGGACTATTAGCTCCCAAATTTGGAAGTGGGCAGCTGTTTAAGACGTACCATGTATTATTATTGTGCATGCAAAAAACAAGAGATAGAGAAAAAAAAGTCTGATTTTTCTTCACATCATCAGAAAAGAGCAGTGGCAAAGATAAAGGTCAGGGAGAGCTGATCTAAAGTGTTTTATCTCTGTTCATGACAAGTGGTGGCTCTCAGTGATGGGCTGCTCCTAAAGACAGGGCCAGGAGTTGCTCTCATCTCTTTTCCCAATTTTCTCCACACAATTTTTTCCCAGTTATTGGCAGCTGGAGAACAAGAGGAGATCAACTAATGGTCAGAAACTTCAGACTCTGTATGAGCACACCTTGATGTCAGGGTTCTGTAAATTTAATTAGACACACCCTGCTATGTGGAATAAAAATTCTATTTGGAAACAAAAAGCTGCCTAATTTTCTCTAATTTCATCAATGATCATAATTGCCACTACTATTGTTTTTTAATTACAGTTCCAGGTAGAAAGGATCCCTTTCCAGTTAATGCTATATATTCTCCAGCTTCCTTTTTTCAGTCAAAAGGGAATGGATTCATCTCCCTGCAAATTCTATTTTATGCTAAATATACCAGCAAACTGCCCATAACATAAGAACCTTATTGCTCAGGGCAGCTTGTCAGATCCAAACATCTCTGGATGCACAAAATGCTCAAAACACAGGGAAAATTATCACAGCATCAACACAGGGCTGCTCGTGAGGGGCAAGATCACGTTGGAATGGTGGAAGAAGGAATAAAGCCCCAAATTTTCATGTGACACCTACCTATTGTGTCCCCTTGCTCGTGCACCATGGAGGCCAGGTCTTTGATGATCTGGTTGACATCCAACATGTCACTCTGAAAAAAAAAAAAACAAAATCCTTCCATTAACGAGGAATGGGGAATATCCAAGTATAAAAGGCACATTCCACCGCCGAGCTTGGCAAAGAAAAACACAAAGCCAGAAATCTTCGTAGATGTAGAAGTAAAAGGGAAAGTTAAAATGCCCCCATAGTAAAAGAATTCCCTCAGAGCCATGGTTTGCTGGATCCAAGTCAGCCAGCTGACTCAAGCTTTGCGAGAGGAACAAGAGGAATGATCAGATTTTATTTGCTGCTTTTCAGAATTGTGGAGGACTAAGGAAAAACAACAATAAAAACAACAGCAGCAAACCCTTCTCTTTCTAAAAAAGTTATTGGTGACGCAGGCCATTCATCCCAGACTGTTTTCTCCTACACAGAGTAAAGGTCATCTCTCAGCACAGCATCCATCTGATGCTATTCATAAACTGATGGAGACACAATCGAAAACTCCTTGAAGAAAAAAAAACCTTATTGGTAGGGCAATAAGGGAAGAGCTGTTGGATGAACAGATTCATTTATATGTTTTCAAGTAGATGAAAAAAAAAAAAAAGTAGCTACATTCAGCTCTGAAATTTTCTCTGTGAAAACACTGCAAATTACCCATGAGTTTGTTTTCTTCATTTCTGAACACTTACCATATAAAAGAGCAAATGTGAGCATATGTTGACATCATATGACACTGTCTCTTGTAAAAAGAATTAATTTAGCAATAATAGACATAATAATATAGACACTGCTAAATGCAATTCCAGTAAGGCAGCATTACCAGAGCAGAAAAAAAGACAATAAAAAAGAAAAAAAGGATGTTTTGGTTTTTTTTTAAGCCATACCAGTCAGAGAATCACAGAAACACTGAAATGAGCAGGAACCTCTGGAAATTATTTAGCTCAACAGCTCTTCTCAGAGCAGACAACTACAGTAGGGTGCTCAGGGCCATGGTTTTCTATGCCTCCAAGGATGGAGATTCCACAGACTCTAAGGCCAGAGAACCCTGTGTGTTGTTTGGCCATGGCTGGATGGACACAGGCACACACCAAATCTGCTCTGCCACTCCATAAGCAGACAGGGGACTGAAAATACAATGAACGCTTCATAAATTGAGATAAGGACCAGGAGACCTCATCCTCCAAATACCGTCATGGGCAAAACAGACAGATATTAACCAAATTTATTCCCAACAAAATCAGAGCAGGGTAATGAGAAGTTTCAGAGCTGTCTGGGCACAATCCTGTGCCCCTGCTCTGGGCTGGTCTGAGCAGGGAGGTGGGACCAGACGACCCCACTGTGGTCCCTTCCAGCCTGGCCCACTCTGGGATTCCACGTTCATCCCAAAAGATCCAATTGCCTCCACCACGCTTTTTAAGGAGCTCCATTTCCCCACTAGCTAATTTAGAAAATGGTGCAAAATGAATCCATGTCCTCCTACTGAAGTTTGCTATGAGAATATAACTGGCATAACACTTCAACACGTAACGCAATAGAACTGCAGCAATTTAAAATGAGGTCTGGGAGTCCCACTGTGAGTGTTAGAATAGACCAAATTGTTGAATAACTGAAGACGGAGGAAAAGCAAAAGATTGAAAAAGCTGTGAGAAATCATAATAAAGCAAAAAACACTCCCCCAACCAAAGAGCGGGTAATGCACCACAAAATGCACTTCATTTCTTCATTTGTCAAGCATAATGAAGCTTTAATTATGGATGGTATTATTCCTAACTTGTAAATACTGCAGAATATTTTGCAAAACAATGAAGTTTAAGTAATTTGAGGTTTTACTTGATCACTGTGTTAGTAAATCATTACTAGGAAATGAAGAGAAATGAGTGGTGATTTTTTTTTTTGTGTAGAGAAGTTTTCTGAGCTTTTTGTAAAAATATTTTAAGGGAGAAAGTTGAAGCTTAGCAAAATGTGAAGAATTGAGAATTAACTTTAATGTCTTGTTCTGCTTTTATTTAACTGCTTTGAAAAAGATGATTAAGGAAAATATAAACAAAGAAATAATAATACTAAAAAAGCCCAGAATGCTGATTTGTCTCTCTTGGCTAAATTGTCACTGACATATTTTTTTGTTTCTGTTCCTTGCAGTATAAACACAACCCTTTCTACACTTCAATTTGCTTTATTTTGTTGTGCTTCTTCTTCAGCACTTTAAGTGGAGGTGGCTTAAAGCTCGCAAATATGTTTTTGCACTTACATTTGGTTAGACAGAGTCTATTGCAATATATTGAATTACACCACCACCACCCACCCCAAGAATTTCCAAGAATAAAACAGATGATCCATTGACTTCTTAGAGGACCCTTCCCAGGTAATTTAGGCATGAGGAGTTGGGCTGTGTCCTGAGAAGTTGCATGAGGCGGGGAAGAATGAGAAAGGAAATTCAGTGTTGGGTTGGTTCAGCTTTGCCATTTGTATTCAGGTGCTTGAAACCAACCATCTGCAGCTGCAGAGTATAGATCCTTTCCATAATGTTGCAATAACACTTAAAATTACTGTTTAGCAAATAGGCATCAGTGAGAGCCAGCGCTGAGTTGTGAGGAAGGGAAAACTGCGAGTGCTGCACTTCAGGAAAAACAAACAGGGGTGAGTTATAAAGCACAGAGCACAAAAACAATCTGACCTGAAGCAAGAAATCTGTTGAATAATTTAACCTGGCAATGCGAAGTTTCAAAGTCCTTGATATATATAGATATATAAGGAGAACAAAGGGAGAAATAGAAGAAAGAAAAATCCCCAGAAATAAAGACCCTCCATAATGGAATATACCTTGGAGCCACTCTCCTGCTCCTTCTTGCCAGGTCTGCTCCATCTCCAAGCACCTCTGAACTTGCCAGGCATCAGAGTTTGTTAGGAAAATCAGATTGCCTTTGGTTCCTCATGTTTGCACACACTTTGCAGAATTCACAGTGAAATACAGCTCCTCGTAAATCTCTGACTCCACAGAACCCAGGACTGCAGCAGCCACCACCATTCCCAAAATTCTGTCTCCCTGCCAGCTAACTAGGCTGGGGCTCCCTGGGTTTTAATTAATACCAGCCTTCCCTGTCTGGCAGCAATTCATTCACTTTATTCTACAGCAAGAGGGAGACAGGTTTAAACTGTTCCATATAAATCCTCGTTTCTTTTTCTTTTTTTTTTTTTTCCTCCGAAAAAACATCCATTGTACAGATTAGTAGGCAGGATTTAATATCACCCATTCTGGAACAAAAAGAATTAAACTAGTCAACAATAAAATGAAATGGTAGTAGCTAAAGATGGCCAAAAATCAGAGAAGTGATAGATGAGAAAATCAGAAATGTGAAAGAATTTGAGGCTCTTAAGTTCTGGAGGATTAACTCTTACCAGGGAAAATTAGTTTGGGAAGTTCTTAACACAAAGTACCAGGTTAAAATGGCAGGACTATTTGAGTCACTTAACCTGACTCAATAAGTGAATAATGCCACTGCATAGTACTGAGATTTTGGGGATAAAAAATTAAATTTCCAAACCTGACACAAAAATGGTTGAAAATATAATTTTGTAGATAAACCAGAAATTTCAATTTCCCATTTTCTTTGCTTTAACATGATGACTTCAACATTTTTGAAATTAATTTGTGGGCAAGTCAGGTTATAAAACCCAGCCATTGTAACCAATGTGGGAACAATAAATCCCAGCAGCCCATTTCCCCACAGAATGAGCATTACTGAAGTATTTCTAAGGCAGAAAATAAGAAAGCCTCTTTTCTCTTCCTTTTCTTTTCTCCCATGCTTTGTGGGGTGAACATTTATTCACACTGAAAACTTCCAACATAACCCTGCCCTTAATGATATCCTAAAGACATTGTTGTATCCCTGCCATGGGAATGGTGTTAAATAAACCAGAGAGGGGAACATGTTCTCCTTGGAAGGACACAGAAGAAATCTGTGTAGTCAATAATTCCTCTCTCACAGGGAGCCAGATCCCAGCCTCCTCTATCAGTGTCAGCTCAGGTCCTCAAGGGAAGGAGCACTCATTTCTAGGAATGTTTGCCTTAGGTTTGTATAAAAATTGGATCAAAAGTATCAGTGGTCTATCCTATTTAGCACATGAGCTTTTGTGTTTACTCACAAACCAGCCATCCATTTTTTTTAAAGGACTATAAATTTGCATTTAAATTAATTGCTGCCTCAATATTCAGGAGCTGCTGAATTTTTACAAGCGAGGTCACAATCTGACCCACCATCTCCTCTGCAGCAAGCAGCCAGGAGAGCCATAAAATAAAACCTCAAGGAGATCCTGAAAGATGTCCTATAAGGCCCACGTGAGCACTTCTGCACATGGAAGCACTCCAAAACACAATAAAGCAAAACAAACCCCTTGTGCTTGTTATCTTTGGGGGAAAAAATAAAGAAACAAGGAAAAAAGAAAAATCAGCCAGCAGCCCTTTGTAGTGTCTGTCATGTTTTACCAAAGAGATGCTGAGATGTTCCTTGTGTGTTGTCCTGTCTGCAACAGCCATGGGGCATCTCCTACCCTGTGGTCCACCATGTATGGACATGGAAAGACAAATCAGAGCACGGTGTTTGTCTGTCCTTGTTCCTTTCTGAGAGACAGGGGAAGGAAAAGGAAAAAAAATAATATAAAACGTGAGCAAGCTTCTGATGCAAGATAGGCAGAAACTAAATCTTGCTGCAACAGCCTTTCAACAAATATTTTTCTCTTGTCTATGGCCAGGGAGAAAAAAATGACATTCAATAAATCAACCTGATTCAGCCTAAGCAACAACAGACCAGCAGAAAATTGTTTTGAGGGCAGAAGCCATCCAGAACAGCAATTACAGACTGAGTTAGATCTCCTCTGGGACTCAACAACAGCCAGAACGTGGAGTTTCTCTCTCCCTCTCTTGCCTGTGCATGTTTCCTCTCTCTTTTGCTCTCTTAGAGGCCTGTGTCATTTCAGGGAGTGCAGAACTGTGCTGCATAATTAAAGTAGTCATGTTGAGCTTTGGGATGCCAGTCCAGCACCTACCTGGGGACACCAGCTCAGGAAACACAACAGGAAGGGGGTTCCTGTCCACCAAACCCTAATGGAGAGGCTGTGGGAGGTGAGATGCCTCAACAGGGATGAGCACAGAGATCCTGCAAGCTGCCAGCTGGTATTTTATTCATTCTGCCCCTGGCTGGATGTCACATGCCCACCAAAGCTGCTCCAACGCTCCCCTCCTCAGCTGGACAGGGGAGAGGAAATAAATGAAAGGCTCTTGGGGTGAGATAAGGACAGGGAGAGATCAGTCATCGGTTTCTGACACAGGCAAAATGGGCTTGATTTGAGTAAATCAGTTTCATTTGTTACCAATCAAAATCAGAGTAGGGTAATGCAAAATCAAATCAAATCTTGGGGTATTTCTCCCCAACCTTCTCTCCTTCCTGGACTCACCTTTACTTCCATGTTCTCTCCCTCCTCCACTGCTGTGGTACAGGGGAATAGGGAATGGGGGCTGTGGCCACTTTGTCACACATTTCTTACTCCTCACACTCTTCTCCAGCTCCATTGTGGGGTCCCTCTCAAGGCAGAGGGTCCCCCACAAACTCCCCCAAGCTGGGTCCTTCCCATGGGCTGCAGTTCTCCAAGTGGATCCCCCAACAGGGTCACAAATCCTGGCAGTTGTATCATCATGGGATCAGAATCACGAAATCACAGAATGGTTTGGGTTGAAAGGATCTTAAATTCATCTTGTTCCAACTTTCTGCCATGGGCAGGGACACCTTCCTCTGCTCCAGGTTGCTCCAAGCCCTGTCCAGCCTGGCCTTGGACACTCCCAGGGATCCAGGGGCAGCCACAGCTGCTCTGGGCAACCTGAGCCAGGACCTCAGCACCCTCACAGGGAAGAATTCCTTCCTAATATCCAATCTCAATGTGCCTTTTACTGGTTTAAAGTCATTCCCCCTCATCAATTAGGATTATCAATGAGAAATATAAACATAGGAAGAGGTAGTTTGCCCTTTTAGAAACCCTTTGGATCTGGAAATAGGAGATTTGTTAATGGTAGAGGGCATCAATAGTTCTGTTTTTATGTAGATAGCCTCACTTTATATTTGGGAAATGTAATAAAGCATCAAAGATCACATAAAACATTATTTTATCAACTTTGATTCTGATCTTCACATTAAATAACACCACAAATTTCATTCAAATTCATCAGTTTGTGAAGGTCTGTGAATTCCTGTGTGCATGTACATGTGGGTATTTATACAGGCACATAGACACATGTATTCTCATGTACCACAAACTCTCCCACCTGTATAAGCAGCCACTGTATACAGACAGACACTAATAATTTTAAGATTAACTTACCCTGAACATACACCAGGTGTTAAATGAACATTTGAGGCTTAGCAGATTGTAGAGATATAAACATAGCCTATTTCTGTCTACAGTAGCACAAAACAGACCTTAAATCTCAGACTTCTTTTTCCTGGCTAAACACTTGGGTGTAAAATAACACTCACATGATCTCATAACACATAAGCAAACAAAAAAGAAAATAAAAATTTGCTTGCCTTGTTTAATTTTAACAAAAAAAAAAAGTTACATTGATTCCATTTTGTCTTCAAGGCTGTGATATCAAGTTTTGATATCAGGGAGAGCAGGAGTGATGTGAGCAGGAATGGGTCATACCATAAAACAGATGCAGCAATTGTCGTGATGAAATCAGAATCATAAACTTTGGGTTTAAAGGACCTTAAAGATCATCCAGTTCCACTCCCTGGGCAGGGACACCTTCCACTGGACCAGGCTGCTCCAAACCCCATCCAACCTGGCCTTGGGCACTCCAGAGCTGGAATCAGTGCTCCAGGTGGGGCTACACAAGCTTGGAGAAGAGGGACAGAGGGGTGTGGAAAACAAAAGAATTATGCTACAAATTCGAGGTGCAGAGCAAATGAAAATCACCCACGATGGAGGAGAGCATATAAATTTACATATTTTGCAATGCCCTGCCCTTTCTTCATCCCCAGCACTCTCCTCTTCCACCAGACACTCATAAAGTCAACAAAGAGTGACAGAGGAAGGGAGATCCACAAACCAAGGAAATGAAGAGGAAACGAAGTGACTTCATTACTCCCCTGAGTGAACATCAGCTCTGCTCTCCAAGAGGCAACATGCTGCAATTTTATTTCCTTTTACTGAATGTCTGATGTTCCTGTACCTTGTCAGCACAGCTGGAACAAGACTCTGGGATTTTATAATGCATATTTGGAAGCAATAACCCTGAGCAACCTGATCCATGGCAGTGGGGCTGGGACTGGGCAATCTTTGAGCTCCCGACCCAAACCAGCCTATGATTCTATGATTTATTTTCTCATGATGGCAAAAGAAAATTTCTGCACCCACACTACAAATCCAAACTTGGGCTCTCCTACAGCCAAGTTTCTATCTACTTTACCACTAAAGAAAGATTAATATCCTTGCTTTTCCAACAAACCCTTGGGCTGGATATGAAAGAGACTCACAGATCAGAAATATTGCTTCTGTTTTCTGATGTGCTAGAAAGGTTTTTGTGGGATTTTCTGCCTTCTCACCTTTCCCAGCTCCCTGGAATTGAATTAAGGAGTTCCTTCTGAGTTAATTCACATATGTATATAGGCTAATCAAATGGCACAAAAGTAATTACATGAAAGACCCAAAATGAGCAGAGATAATGAAATTCCTGACATTGTGGCCTTTGCAGACCAAGAATAAAAATACTCAGTGAAGATGAAGGTTCTCCCAATAGAGGATATCCATTTGTATTTCAAATATAGATTGTAGTTTAGGGTTTGTGAAATTTGCTGGCCTGACACCCCAAAAGTAAAAATTAAATACAATACAAAAGGTAAACACAAAAGCCACACAAACCAGAGCAGAATTGTCCAACAACAATAATCCACAGCCTTGTCCAAGAAAAGGCTTTTATGAGCAACAGATCCCTTTTCTTTCTGCAAGAGCTGGGCAATAACCACAGTGATTTGATGCAATTGTCACCGAGTGTTTCATGTGTGGGTACCTGTCCAACAGGAACTATTTTTCTGTATTTCACATTTATTTTGCTCTCCAATAGCTCCAAGGAGCCATTGGTATCTACAGCAGCAAACTGAAAAAAGTGAAGTATACAAGTTCTTACAGCAACCCATGAAAAAAAAAGTTATTTTTTTTATATGCAATAAAAAACGTTTGTTGGGGACACTTAGTCTTTTTAAAATAAGAAAATGAAATGCAGTTAATATTTACAGCTTCATTTTTTTGCAGCTGCTCAGAAGAAGGTGGTCTCCTGAGTACCAAGTCACCGAAGATATGGAAATCCATCAGCAAACTCCAAACTCAGTTTGTTCCATGCTGACTTTTCCTTTAGCATCTCCTGCATCCTGCCCCAGGCTGCAATGCATAAACTAATAGCAGTAGTGAGGGAAGTAGTTGTAATCTATCACCCTGACTGATACCAGCCCCAGGAAAGGCAGTTTATTGCAGGTGGTATGTTATCTTCAAAAATAGAAACTCTGCGAAGATTATGACAAAAACTTCAACACTTTCTGCACTTTGTCTGCAGCACTATTAATTCTCCACTCTGGATTTATTTCCATGAGGGTCATGCAGCCAGAAAAAAATACAATGGAGGAATTCATTTTCTTTTTAGGAGTGTTCTGGGAAGCCAAGCAATTAGAGCAATCTTAAGCTGTCATGTATTATCAATTGCTGCTCAATTATTTTACTTAAATAAAATACTGATTGCAGAGTCTGATCTGCAGCTATCAACAGAGTGATTCATTTAGGTGCACTATTTATTCTTGAGAAATTAAAAAAGAACTTTAACTGAAAGGAAAAAGACAAAGGGACAAGGGAAATACTCAGCACCTTTTTACAACTCATTGCTACGCTGCCAATCCTTTATTTGGAAATGGCTGAAGCTGCTGTACCCTGCACAGAATTTGGAGACAACTCAGTGCTTATTACAAATGGAGTTTATGGGTTTGGTGCAAGAGAGGAAGGGAGTCACAGTCTCTTACAGAGGTCAATGAAGGTGGGAATCATAAAATCATAGAAGGGTTTGAGCTGGAAGAGCCCTTACAGACCATCTGGTTCCAATCTCCTGCTGTGGGCAGGGCACCTAGACCAGGTAATCAAAGCCCAGTCCAGCCTGGCCCTGAGCAGCTCCACAGATTCAGCATTCACAGCTTCTCTGGACAGCCTCTCGCAGCGCCTCATCGCTTGTAGGAAGGAATTTCCTCTTAATATGCAAACTAAACCCACCCTCCTCCAGCACAAGGCCATTCCCCCATGTCCTGTCCCTCCATCCCTTGTCCCAAGTCCCTCTCCAGCTCTCCTGGAGCCTCTCCAGGCACTGGAAGGGGCTCTGAGCTCTCCCTTCCCTTCCCCAGGCTGGACACCCCCAGCTCTCCCAGCCTGGCTCCAGAGCAGAGGGGCTCCAGCCCTTTGAGCAGCTTTGTGGCCACCTCAGGACTTGTTTGAAGAAGTCAACACCTCTCTTGTGTCGGGGGTCCCAGAGCTCCAGGTGGGATCTCTGAAGAGGAGAGATCTTGTTCTCTTTCTTCAGTAGACTGGAGAGGAATAGCCAAAAAAAATGTGTTTGGCTATTCAGGCTATCGAATGCTCCACAGAGCACCAGCTCCATATCCAAGATCTGCCCAAGGTTCTCCTTCTCCTCAATGGTACAAATTGGGCAAAAAGAAGATACATGTTCCATACAATTAAATATATATATATATATATCTGCCCTGTGCATTCAAAGCCAAATGCTATGGTCTTTGCAGGCCCTTCCAGATTTTGGCTCTGTGGGCTTCAGGCTTGGCCATTGACAATTTTCTCACACATTTTCAGGCAATAATGCAGGTTACCTAAGAGGTAAAAATGCTGAGTTAGGGAATCTAAGGGTAAATTAATTATAACTGCAGCTAAAAGGCTCAGGAAAGAAAGGTTGATGGGTATGACCTCCTGCAAGTTGACTCTCCCAAACACCCTCACGTGTTTTTTTTCTCCATTCTATACACGAGAGACTGTTTTAAAAATATCCATTATATCCAAAATGATTAATCTCATTGTCCAAGGATTTCTTTCTTAATGTTTAATTTATTTCTCTCTGTCCTTAGTTACTACTTGGTAATTTGTTACTACCTTCAACCTTAATATTTTAAATTATTCTACCCTTTTTTCAATGCTATTACACATCAAGTATTTCCACACAGTCATCATGGCGCAACTAATCACTGCTGCACTTTCTGAGCCTGCAATTGGTAAATTCCTGTAATCTCTCTTCATAAATTATACTTAATACTTCTTCCTCGTTTATTTCCTTCTGGATCACCTCCAAATTTCTAATAGAAAAAGCAGGCCAAAACGCTCTCATTTCTCACACACCTTCTTATCATATAAAAGGTGCCAATGTCTAAGGCAGACACTAAAGGCTGTGTGACAGTTCACTTTATTTTCCAATTGTCCGTGCTCTGTATCCAGCTGAAAATTTCCAATTTCTGGTTAAAAGCATCCAACAGGTCCAGTGCCATCCCTTCTTTAGCTGGCTCACTCACCAGTTATGTCAGGAATTTATCTTCTACCCACTCCAGGAACACCCTGGACTGTTTCCTCTTTGCTGAGTTGTATTTCCAGCAGACACCTGGTTAAATTGAATTCCTCCCTGGGAACAAAGGCCAGCGACCATGAGGCTCCTCCCAGGTACTTCTGGAGCAATTTATCCCTCTCTTCATCCTGGCTGGGTGGTCTGGGACAGACTCCCCCCAGGATATCTGCTTTGCTGGCCTTCCCCATTTTCCTGACCCATAAACACTCGGCCCTATTGACACGAGGGTTACTCCACTACCTCTCCTCCCTTGCTGGCCCTCCTGAAGGGTTCACATCAATCCACTGCAGCACTCCTGAAGAGTTTACATCAATCCACTGCAGCACCCTGGTTGTGTGTGTCACCCCACCCCTTTTCCAATCACATTTTCCCAGTGCCACGATGGCTTCCAGCTCCTCCTGTTTGCTGCTCATGCTGTGGGCATTGGAGCTCTTATGTTTGCAGAAACAGTACAACACCAGCTGGTGTCTGCCACCCCAAGTCCAGAAATCTTGTTCTCAGATCAAAATTGTGGATTGCAATTCCATCCAGTAATTAAAATTATGGGCCTGAAGAACGAGCAGCTCACTCTCTGATTGAAGGAGATATAATTCAAACAATTAATCATTCATTTTAGTTTGACAGTTTTGCTCATGTGTCACTGGCAGATGGGGGCAATGCTCTCAGAGAAGAAAGTCTGGGTCATTTTAATCTCTAGAGGAAGGAGGAATTTTTTATAGTGTGGAGTTGGTGAATTATATATTGATACCTTCTGCATTTACTGCTCAGCAATTTGCCCTGGCTCTCTTCAGAGTCAGTGGGGAGCCAGCCCTGGCATTGTGGAGCCCAGGTTAAGGGTTAGGTATTTTCAAACTCTCTGGGACTCATAAATACTAAGGTGAAATTTTTAGAGAAATAGTGAGGCAATCTTAGAACTGTAAACTGAAAATTCATGGGGAATCAGAAGAGATAAAAGAGAGCTTCTGAGCAGTGCAAAATCCAAAATCTGGGAATTATAGACCAGATATTTTAATGCCAGCCCTGTGTAACCCTAATTGTACAGATGATGGGGGATATAATCCAATGTATGATTCATTGTTGCACAAAACATAGCAGGAGAATGAGCAGCAAGAAGTATAGAAGTAAAGTTACCTGGCACCTTTCTAGGACAGGAAAACACCTGAGGAGGGGGAAAAGCAGAAGATAAAAAATAGACAAGTAGAGTAAATCAAGTCTACATAAAAATACAGTAAAACTGGCTCAGAAACCATAGTTTAAAACTATTTGTTCATCAGTAAATTCTCTTTGGTAATGGACTGGAAGGATGCATGGAAAGGATTTCAGCATCACAAAGTTCAACAAGGACAAATACAAGGCTCTGCTCCCAGACTGGAACAATCCCCAGAACCTGAACAGATCTGGAGATGGAATGGGAGCAGTCTTGCAGAGAAGGAGGAGGGAATAGCTGGTGGATAAAAAATTGACACGAGCTGGCCATGTGCACTTGAAGCCCAGAAAGGAACCCGTGTCCTGGGCTGCATCAAAAACTGAGTGGGCAGCAGAGAGAGAGGGGATTTTATGATACCCTGAGTTTGTGTGGCTTTCCTGGATCCAGGATTAACCAATACTTTACAGGAATGGTTTAGGTGATGGCATAGAAAGGACAGTTCATAAATAAGAAGGTGCAGTGAAGCTCAGATATGTTTTGAGCCTGTCAGAAGACATGATTAGAATTCAAAGGGATCTTGTTAAAATGGGGAAACACTGTAAGGAAAAAGGGTGAAGCCAAATAATGAAAATATAAAGTTCTACAGTTAGACATAAAGAATAGCAGGCAATTTCCTGGGCAGAAGGCCTCAAAAAGGAAATAAACAAACAAGCAAAAGTGCTGAGGGTTGCTGAGGAAGAATCTAGCACTTGTGAGATAAAATATGGTGACTAATTTTGAGCTACAAATCTCAAGGGGACCACCTGGAGACACCTCAGAGAAAAGCCATGGGAATGATCAAAAGTGTTAGAAACACAGGCTGAGAGGAAAACCAGGAATTAGTGTGGTTTTCAACGTAGAAAAAGCAGGATGTGTGGGGTTGGAAGGATGGGGAGGACACAACAGACGTGATAATGCTTTTGTGACAAGTGGAACTTGCAAATAGGAAGGGAAAAACCTGTTCTCCATATTCCCCATCCATATGACAGAAGTTCATGGACTGAAACTGCAGCAGGAGACATCTGTACTAGAAGTTAATGATTCGGGTTGTTGATCCCGTCTTAGAGCAGAGAAAAGGATTTGATGATGTTTAAAGATTGCTCTTAACTCCACTTGTCTAATACTCAATGCAATCAATACAAACCCTGGGAATCAGAAGGAGAGGGACTGTTTCAGAATGCAGCCACCAACTTCCCATCAGCTCCAGTCACTAAACTGATGAAATCATGCCCCTCTCCCTCAGCCTTTCTGACTTAAGACAAATTCAGCAAATCTCTGCCCTGTTAAACATCCTCGTGCACAAAAAACAAAAGGTGATGCTCAATAAGCTTTAACCAACTCATCAACAGCCACAAAGACACTTCCTGCCATTAAACAGCAGCAGATAACAATCAGAGAGCAGCGTCTCCCCTTCAGCAAGGAACAATGGCATGTGCAGCAGGGAATCCTGACAACAGTGTGCCATCTATCAGCTGTGTGTGACAACAAACCACAGCCAGCCCCGTCCCAAGGCCTGCGTTTAGAAACCATCGAGCACATCCGCGGTGACAGAGCAGATACTCCTGCACTTAGAAACCCACCAGTCACTTAGCAGAGAAGTGAATTATCCTCCCTTCCTCCCCACTGCACTGCCCCCTCCCCAGGGAAATGCTAATTTAGGAGAATTTGGATTCAGCTCTCCAGTTTATTAGAAAGTTTTAGGCGTTTATATTCAATCAAGCTCAGCTCGTGCTCCCTGAGTTCAGATTAGCTTTCAGTGGACTGCTTTAATTTTGTTTTAATTTGCAAACGAGGCAGGTGAGAGTCTAGACTTGAAGGGGGGGGATGGCTCAGCTCATTCCCAGTCCCACACTGGTGTCTCTGGCTCAAAGGATGAAGCCCTGGAAAAGCTGGATGGATCAAGGGGAGTGGGGTGAGAATTGGAGGAATTGGGGAGCTGCTTTCAGATTGAACATTCCTTGAAAAGGCTTCTGTTTACTGTTAACACTGCAGGTAATTCATTGCTTTCTCCATTCAAGGAATTTAATTTTGGCAAAATACAAAATTTTCCAGCACAGAGGACTTTAGACTACACCTATCATACCTCATGTTATGATTTTTCATAGAGTATTATACAGAATCTTTAAGGCTGGAAAAAACCTCCAAAATCATCAAGTTGAATCTTTGACCAAATACAACCATGTCCCCAAAAATATATAATGAAAAGTCATATCTACTCATTTTTTGAACACTTCCAGGGATACTGACTCCATCACTTCCCTGGAAAGCTTGTTCCAATGATCACTCTTTTTATGGAAGAATTCTTTCTTAATATTCAACCTGAACCTCCCTGTGTGCAACTTGAGGCCACACATATATTTGAATTGTTATTAATACTCAGTAATGTCAAAATATTTTTTTCAGGCTTTAATGAACAATGCTGAAGTCACTGATGTAGTTCCAACACTTCTAAAATCAAGAGGAAAATGCCATTTTTTGGGGTTTTGGCTGGTGATGATAAGTTTTCACTGTTTGATGTTTCTTTGCCATAAATTGATGGGTTTTCCTCTCTGTCCAGTCCTTACCAACCACAATTGAAGCATTTCTTTAGTTGGCAATATGAGGAGGCAATTTAGAACAGAAATGGAATAAAGTTTCAGTTACCATAACCAACCCCAAAAACCACAGAATCATAACATTATAGAACATCCTGAGTTGGAAGGGATCCATCAGGATCGTGGAATCCAGCTTCTGGCTCTGCACAGGACAGCCCCAAGAGCCACACCATGTGCCCGAGAGTGCTGTCCAAGGGCTCCTTGATCCTTTAAATTTGGGACACTGCCATGCCCAGCCGGTCTCAGCTCAGCAGGAAGCTGAACTAACATCCCTCTGCATGTTTTGCCCATGAAGGACCCCAAGCCATGCCCACAGAGTGACTCCTGCCCTTGCAAAGTGTGAAATGTCAGGAACCAGCCCCTCCTTCCTCAGCACCATCACACCCTGCCACACTTTGATTTATTGGGCTCTCAAAGTGGTTTATTACAGGAGAGAGTTCCTGCCCTGATTCCCACCCTTACCCGAGCGCTGAACCCTCATCTCTGTCTGAAGCCTCTCTGAGTTTAGGTTTGAATCTTTTCATTGTGTTCTTTTTATTGTTTTTGTTGGGGTTTTTTTTTTAACAGAAAATAGATTGCTGTAAATTTTGCCCTTTCAAGTGTTTAGTGACAGAGTGGAGCTGCCCTCAGTCACATCTGTTTATCCTGGTAAGCACATTTATAAAGTGATTTCCCATCCTCGTTATTCTGTCAATGGCATTTCACACTGCAGCCACTTTAATGCAGCATTTTATCACTTGTCCTGAGGGCTGCTGACAGCTGCCAATTTCAAGGCTTCATTCCAATCTTAATTTTCTTCTTTTCCTTTTCTTTGCCCTCACTCCCTTTCCCTATCTTCCCCTTTATTTGCAGAAGAAAGGGGAGTTAGATGACTGCTATGAACGCTGAGGATTTCCTCTCCCCTTTAACACGGAGACATTATAATCCCATAATAATCCCATAATGTGAAGTGTGTTAGCAAGGAAAAGTTAAAATTCAGCAGAGTGAAGCTGCATTTCACTTGACTATTGGACTTTTCATCTTTTTTTTTCTGACAAATTCTCCATTAATGCTCCTGGGATAAAATTTCCCTGCTCTCTTGCTATGCAGAAATTGGGCTGTTCATCTCCCTGGGAAGGTACTTTGTGCTCTTCATTGCCATGATCCTCCTGCCATCCAGAATTACCTAAATCAAACCAGAACAGGCTACAACCCAGATCAAAGCACAGAAGGACAGAAATTTTACCCAAGGAATGCTTTTTAGACCTCCTTGAGACAGCTCCTTTCTTGCCACAACATCTGCATTTGATAAAACCATAAAATCATTTAGGATGGAGAAGACCTTTAAAACCATTGAGTCCAATCATTGACCCAGCACTTCCAAGTCCATCACTAAACCATGTCCCCAAGTGTCACATCAATACATTTTAATACCTCCAGGAATGAAGACTGAACCATTTCTCTGTTCCAGTGCTTGACAATCTCTCTCTGAAAGATTTTTTTTTCCTGATATCTGACCTAAACCTCCTCTGGCACAGCTTGAGGCCATTTCCTCTTGTTCATTTGTTACTTTGGAGAAGAGACTGACCTCTCAAATTTGTCTGTCCATGACCATACAAGGAACATTTTTAGGGTCTCAGGCTGTTTGCTCATGCCTTGATGGCAATTCCTAGTTTGCTCAGCCTTCCAGCATGGAGACTTTCACAAGCAATAAAACTTCACAGGAGCCTTTTCCAGTGCCCAGCCACCCTCTGGGTGAAGAAACTTTTGTTAAAACCTGACCTAAACCTCCCCTGACACAATTTCAGGGCATTCCCCCTGGTCCTGTCACTGTCACCAGAGAGAAGAGATCAGAGCCTGCCCCTCCTCTTCCCCTCACCAGGATTGCAGACTGCAGTGAGGTCTCCCCTCAATCTCCTCCAGGCTGAACAAGCCAACCTCCCTCAACCTCTTCCTGCATGGCTTCCCCTCTAGAACAACAACAAAAAAAGTTTTTCCAGCACCACAAATGTCCTGGTTCGGGATACTGTGACTGGCTTGCAAGGTCATATCAAAGATTCATTCTCCAAGACCAAAAAAAAATTCATCTTGACATGGGCCAACCATTCTCTTACTCACATTTTCACTTGGATTTATGAAATAGTAAAAAAAATTTTCTTCTTCTGATATGCAATTAACATGAGTTTCAATTACTGGGATTTTCTTCCAATGGAATCGATTTTTGCCCATTTTGTTGCTGGAATGTACAGTCACATTGGTGGAAAAGGGCAGCATGCCAGAATATTACTTAGATAACCCCAGCATGCTTAAATGGAAGGTTTTTAATCTATCCAATTAAAAATACACATCAAAATCAGGACATTATTTTTCTTTCATTTTATTATCTGGAGTGATGGCTTATAAATGCATTTACTTACAGGATCATCAGTCTGTGATTACCAAGAGAATTGAATCATAGAAAAGTTTGGGTTAGAAGTCACCCTAGAAACCAGCTGGTGATCCCATACTCTGAAGAGAAGCAGAAAACAAGTAGGTTAAGAACGGTCTTTGAAAAACAAATCTTTGCTATTTCTTTGAATAGTTCCAGGGGTGCCCATCTCTGGAGCTGTTCAAGGTCAGGTTGGACAGGGCTCTGAGTAACCTGGTCTAGTGGGTGGCATTCTTCTGGGGTACAGGGGGATTGGAATTTAATAATCTTTAAGGTGCCTTACAACACAAACTTTTCTGTTATTCTATGATTTTTATGATTCTATACATGCAAGTTCAAATTTAAAAAAAAATAAAAATCAAAAATCAGGTGACAAAAATATTCTCAACTCAGACATAAAGGGAGGAAGTGCTCTAAGACATCGGGGTGACAGAAGCTGGGGTGCATCACTGCTACTCAAAGAAAAAGAAAAAAAAATCCACAAAAATTGTATTTTGTCCAAGCAGTCTGGTGAAGAAGCAGCCTACAGGTATCACTGATTATGGATCATGTTTGAGCCTTTGACATAAACAATGGGAGATTTTGTTTAATACATTAAGAGAAAGCAGCTGATCATGGGTCAGCTCATGATAGAACAGATGTCCAAAAATCACAATGGATGAACTCTGCTCTAAAAGTGTATTTTCATTATTTTGAGACCTTAAAGTCAGGCAGGGACATCCACACCCTGGAAACCTCCAGCTATGGATAAAGTACCTTGCTCTGGGTGACAAGAAATCCCAATGACCTGCAGGATTCCCCAGATTTACTATCAGGAACATATAATCCCTGTTTAGGAGCAAGCCCTGTTGCAGATTTCCAGTTACAAACAACTGAGCTTTACAAAAATCTTGGCTGTTTGAATGATGAATAGAGTAATAAAACCTTACACATCAGGGCAAAATGGCTAAAACAGAACAAAACAACAAAGCACATGCAAGGCTGTGATAGCCTGAGCCTTGTAAGGAAAATCACAGCTCACTTAACCCTCACAATTCTTCAAACAAGTCGATAACTCAGTGGAAATGAAAAAAAGAAAGTGCAAACCAGTTGCTTTAATTTATTTTTTTTTTTCCAGACTGTAGAGGTCTGTGATGTTGTCACTCCTCAGGTGACTACAGAAGGTAAGTACCATGGAGAGAGGTACAAAGCAATGTCAAATGCAAAAGCAGGTCAGGAGAAAGAAGAAAGAAAAATAAAAAAGCAATAAAAACCAAACAAAAACCCAACCCAAAATTAAAAGTAGGTCAGTATTCATCCTGACAAAAGGTTAGCAGCCAGCTTCCTCTAGGCATTTTTCTGGATGCCACATTGTTAAATATATATATAAGTGATCCAAGAAGGTGAATCAGTGGTGAAGAGATGGAAAAAAAATATAAAAAAATCTCAAAAAAGACGACAAAAAAAGCCTCAATCTGTCATCACAATAATCCTGCAAATTCCATGTTAACATGAAAGCTCTATTCAGGTAACCTTTGGTGAGCTCCCTTGGGGCAGGAATTGGATACAGAGCTACCAACAAACCCAGGAGCACGTGAACAGTCTCATCTGGAGGCTGCACAGGTGAAGGAGGCACAGTTACTCCAGGACATGGGGGCTACAGAGAGAGCCAAAATCTCCAGGCAAGCCTTGAGACTGGAGGATGGAAAAACCTGCCAGGAAAAATGGAACACAGAGCTGAGTCTGGCTGCCTGGTGAGATGCAGAGTGTCCCCAAAACCTAGAGAGGACCTGGGTGAACATCACCAGGTGCCAAAATACACAAAGAGGAGCACAAATCCAACCAGTCTGAATTTGGGCAGCTGAGTTTGGACCTTGTAGGAGGTGCCAGCTGGATGTTAATGCCTCCAGAGCAATGCTCAGGGTGCAGGGCAGTGAGAGGACGTTGTCTGGAATGGATGGAATAATGAGTTGCATGGACTTGGTACTCAAAAGAGGTAGAAGACACCTCCTGGGGGCAATCACAGGGCAGAACCAGACTGTGATTCTGCAGTCAGGCTCATCAAGGCTGGACAGGGCTGCTGCAAACATCAGAAGGAGCTGAGCACTTTCAATAAATGACTGAATGATCAACACTGATGAATGCAAGCGTGAGAGGGGGAAATGAAAATTCCTCCTGTGTGGGAACCAGGGCTTGTCTCTGACTGCCCTGGAGGCTCAGAGACCTGGGCAAGGGTCTCAGAGACCCTGGCACAGAGCCCAAAACACCAGTGATTTGGATTTTAGCCCATGGGAACGATTGCCAACCTTAANTGATATAGAGAATAGGTATTGGAGATAATTAATAAATAGTCTGTATGTAACTTTTAGTATAAAATATAAACCCTCTCAGGCAGAGGGGGAGAAGGCCTTCGATCGTCCTGCTAGAAGGAGCTCGTCAGGACAGAAAGAAAATGTTTTAGATAAGAGAGAATAAACAACCTTGAACACGAAACCTGAAGTTTCTGCCTTCTCTTTCATCTCTGGCTGGGAAAAAGAACTTTTACAGCACCAGGAAAAACAGGAAAATAACACAGAACCCGACACTCCTGCAGCTCCCATGGCTCCACACTTGGCACACAAGTCCAGCAGAGAGGCTTGAGCAACCTGAGGGAAACCACTGCTTAATGCATTGGTGCCTTCCAGAAGAGCAAACAAGGAAGGAGGACACACAGTGCACCATTAAATAACACAGGGCTGGCAGCCTGGCACCAGCTCCCAGCCCCAGCCTCACTCAGGAGGAGAGGATTAATTTATCCCTGTGCTAATGCAACACAGCCAGTGAGTGCCAGCCCCTTCCTGCTGACAGGGACAACGTGGCTGAGGCAGGTGGCACCTCAGAGGCACTCCTGGCCCTGGATGTCAGAGGGGATCCTGCCTCACCTTGTTTGAAGGTCACCAAGCATCAGAGAGCCTTGGGTACAAGGCCATCTGCTCAGCCACCCACTCACCCAACCCACCAAGGCACAGAGCCAGCCTGGTGCCTACAGAGAAAACCCACCCAGGAGACCAAGCACTGGCTCCTCACAGCCCCTCCAAAGATATTCTGGCAGCCTGTTTTTGGCCCACAATAAGTGCTCTAACTCCATAGGAGTTGGGAGAAAAGGAAGAGCAAGAGGTATTTATGCACTAGTCTTTAACCACAACCTCACTGCTCCCACTCAAAGCGCTGCAAAATTAATCAATGCCAGTTTCAGGGGGAGTGGAGGGATGGAGAAGAAGAAAAGGGAGCTCTGACTGAGCTAGATTTGAAGCCTAGGCTGCTCCCCATGGCACAGAAACTGCATGGGATTGGTGGGGATGTACTGGCACCCCAGGGACACCAGAGCTGTAAAATCTCCTGGTATGGCTCCTGTTAGGAGATGATGGTGCTACTGTGATAGTGGAGATTTTCATCTTGCCCCTCAGCCTGCTCCAGACCTTCTCTGTGTAGCACAGATTCCAGCCCTAAAATCCTTCCTAAAATCCCTAAAATCCTGGATTGCCCTTTACCTGCAGCAAGGATGGGGATCTCATGAAGCCTTCTCAGCCCTAGGAACACACAGCAGCAAGGAATCCTAAAAATATTCCATCTGACTGCTTCCCACCCCCCAGCAAAGGTCCAGGATAAACAGGAAAGAACCACTGCACCCCAAGATTTAGGGGATAACATTGTACCTTGAGGGAGGGACAAGGACAGAAAAACATTGAAAGATGATCTAGTGTGGCAGGATCTGTTTGAGTGTGGCTGTAAAACACCTTGTGCTCCTGCAAAAACACCCAGGGGAGAGGAGAGCTGTGCATGACAGAAATGCTGCTCGTGCTTTTCTTTGGAGGAGTTTGAAAGTCATTCAAAATGAGACACCAGCTCATTGACAGCATGGATGCCAGTGGATCTATAACAATTTCCCATAGCTGGGGATCTACCCTACAAGGAAATTAACCCACTCACCAAATTCCTGAAGTTTACTTAGGTAAGACCAACCGTAATTAAAATCTACTCTTTTACAAGAGACTCTCCTTGGGTCTCTCCTACGAGGTGACTCAAAAGAAGCAATAATCTTCCTGCTGCCATCCAAATAAAAGGAAGGAAGTTCCTCTAAATCTTAGCAGGCGAGCTGCAAAAAGTTGTGACATTCAGCAGCACCTGGATTTGAATGGGAAGACGCAGGACTGAAAGACGCAGAGTCCTCAATCCTCAGACAGGGAGACAGGTGACTGGTGAGAAATGCACAGCCAGTTCCCTGCTTGCATTTAAAGCTCTTTATTCCCTGGCTCAGCAATTCCGCTGCGGCATTTATTTTTAATGCTTTATTTTTGCAATTTGACTTTCTAATGGCAGCACCTGAAGTCACCTTCCTTAACCCTTCTCAGTGATATAAATTAGAAAGAACATCGGGGGGAAACAACTGCGGGAACACGACTTAGCCCTGTCAGGCTTCAGTAGGAGGTGACTCCCTCCTGAGCAATCAGCACCAATGTGCAAAAGGTGCAGGATTTCCTTTTATTTCCTCCACATACACTCAGGATAGAAGGACCTGATCCCAAAAGTCCTTGCCTCTCAATGCTGAGACTCATATTTACAAACATGACCTGAAATCAGGGAGGCAGAGGAGTCATGGGGTTTGCTCTTCATTTCCTTACGCCCACCCCTCCCATGCACACTTTACATTTTTTGGATGCATTAAGCAAGGAAAAACAGGATGGGGAGGAACACCTTGTGTGACTACTGAAATGCTCCAGATATTTAATTTTTAAGAGCTATTTTAAAGGATCATGCCAAATACAGGGCAAGATGCTTATAGAGTAACTTTTGGGTCCAGGCTGCACACAACACCCAATAATCAAATCAGGCTGAAGGACTGAAATTTGCAGCAATTGGCAGGATTTTTATAGAGACTGTCAAAGCAAGACTAAACATGAAATTCTGCTGAATCACTGCTGATCAAGACATCCTTCACTTTGCCTCTTTACTGGTCTCCCACTCCCCATGCTAAAAATACCAAAAATAAAGAGACACTTCTGCTCTCACCTAAATTTTGCTGAGAAAGACACCAATCCCTGGAAACCATAGGAGGGAGACTCTCCGGGAGAAGTTGTGTCTGTTTTGGGCAGTGGGGAGAGCACTTTTTGGGGTTGCTTTTTACAAGTCCCTTCAGCTGCAGTGATCCTGGGCAGGCACTTTCTTGCCTGAGACTGAACCATCAAATTAATCCAATTCCTGTTAAATTGAAGTTTTCTGAAGGCACTTTCGTTCGCCTGCTTGGTACCGATGACAAAGCAGCTAAAAAGACTCCATTCTGAAGGGAAAAAAAAAGGCCCAAAGTGCAGACCAGACCCACTTCTTAGGTCAATCCACTGCCTCCCTGGGGTCTGGGCTGAAGATGTGAAGACAAAACTTCCTATCCTGCTACAACCCTCAGATTATTGTCCATTATTGATTTTTTTCTGCTAGGTAGCAATGAAGTTGAAATAAAAAGGACAATCAAGAGACTTCAAGGGCTTGGGATGACTGATTAAGGGATCAGGAGCACAGGCAGTGTTGTCCTCTATCCTCCCAGGGGCTTGCAGTGAAGTGGGGCTTTGTCTCTTCTCCCAGGTAACAAGCAATGGACACGAGGAAATGGCCTCAAGTGGCACCAGGGGAGGTTTAGGTTGGAGATAAGGGAAAAAAAAAATCCCAAAAGGGTTGTCAAGTCCTGGCCCAGGACAGTGGTGGAGACATCATCCCTGGGGGACTTCAAACATGTTTAGATGTGGCTCTTGGGGCCATGGTGTAGTGGTGAGTTTGGCAGTCAGATCAATGGTTTGATTTGATGATCTTAAAGGTCTTTTCCAATCTAAGCAATTCTGTGACAATATAATTCCTGAAACTCACTGGATTTATGGCCAATTCCTAAAACTGGTTAGGCAAAGAGAGAGAGTAGCTGCTACCTTCAACCACTGCAGATGGAGTGAGTTTTTTCCTACAGGAGGAAGCAGAAGCCTTTTCAAAGAGCTTGTAAGAGCTCTCAGTGCTGTATGAGATATAAAGTTGCTCCTCAACACCAAGAGATATCTGAGCTCTCACCACTTCCAGGAGAGAAAAGGCTCTTCCAAGAACCATGAGAGGGGCAAAATGAGCAAAGATTCCTTTTGCAGCCAGCAATAAACACTGTCCAGAAAATCAGCACATGCTCCTTGAAGTCTTCAGCACTCAGCTCTGAGCACTGAATCCCTTGTGCACATCTGTCCCACAACACCCAGAAATTCATCTTTTAATCCCTCAACCCCATGTTGTCTGACACAACTGACATTCACCTGTAGGCTTTCTCCAGGTGTGTTTTATGTGTGCAAGCATGGAGCAGATCTTTCCCCCCTGCCCTCACTCCTGTCACCTCACCTTCACATCTGAAGATTTTTCAGAGGGTAAGAAGCTCTCTGACTCTCTGACAGAGCAATCTGTGCTTTCAGAGAGGCTGCTGTTCAGAATCTCCTGATAAAGCCATGATATCATGGGTGAAACTTCACATCCCAGCAAGCCCCCCTTCAGTTACAAATGATGATCAGTATTTTCCTTGAGCTCCATCCAAGCTGAGTGGATGACTGTGTGTTTTCTGAACAGGAGCAAGTTCCTTCTGCCTTGCAATTCAAACACAGGGAGAAATATTAGAAGCTAAATATGCCAGATCTTGTATTTGGATCTCTCATCCCAGCACAGTCTGAAGAGAATTGGGTACAGAAGCACAGAACACAGAACAAGCTGCATTTTAGTCCTGGCACTGATCCTGACTCTTTCCCAGGTCTTAAGCAAGGCATTTACATTTCTATGGAGCTCCACTGGCAGAGAAACAATCCATAATGTCTGAGTTTCTCCAGCTGTGAAATGGGAATAGGAGCATGGTGAGAAATCTGTGGCAGCTTTTATCCCTTGTGGGAGAACTGACAAGGAAAGATGAAATTCAGGAACATTTATTCCAAAAATCACCAGCTCCAAAGGCAGTGTTAAAAATAAGCAGATGTTTATTGCTTTTGGGACACAAGAGAACCATGGAATGGTTTTGGTTGTAAAAGACTTTAAAGTTCATCCAGTTCCAACCCCCTGCCTGGGCAGGGACACCCTCCACTGCCCCAGGCTGCTCCAAGCCCCATCCAACCTGGCCTTGGACACTTCCAGGGTTAGACAACCACAGATTCTCTGGGAAAACCCACTGATGGCACAGAGTCACCTCAGAGGGCTCCTCTTCCAGGGACACCCATCTTTCTGATGGGTAAAATATCCTATTTCCCCAAATAAATGATAAATGTGGTATAACAGAGGAGCAAAGCATGAACTCCTGCCTGTGGTGTCAATGGATGGAAGAGGAGGGAGAATGAGGCTGACTTGGGAGCTCACACAGGCAGGGAAACAGAGATGTTTTGTCTTCAGATTGAAGCAAGATTAACACATGAACTTTTGGTAGCCCTCAGGGGTGCAGTCAAAGGAGGTGGAGAGATAATGGGATCATGAGATCACAGGATAATTCAGGTTTGAAAAGGCCACAGGAGAGCTCAAGTCCAGCCTCCCACTCACAGCAGGACCAGCTCTGAGGTCAGACCAAGTAGCTCAGGGTCTAGCTAGAAATTTGCACTGAAGAAAATATATTATAATACTAAAATCTGCAATTCTCAATAGTTCCTAGCTGAGTCTTAATAGTCTTTCTGCCTCATGTGAGCTGTCTGAATGTCTCAATACAGATGGGAAGAGGTGACTTCAGTGCAGAGAAGGAAATGACAACCAGAGGAGAAACTGGGTAGATAAATGGTGAACAGGGTGGTGGGGAAAGACAGTTCTGTAACATCCTCTTTCATAAAGGAGCAATTAAAAGTATTAAAGAACACCTGAATTAAATGAGCCTACATAGTATAGAGGGCATAAACTAATACTGTCTTTGTCATCAGCCTCTAAAATTTGACATTCATTGTTAACAATGTTAAGAATGTGATTTTCAGTCTCATTTCTGTGAGGATGTGGGAGAATATTCCTGTCAAGGATAATTTATAAAGGACCAGGCACCTTTTGGTAAATAGGAGGGAATGGGAACTGGTCTTGCTGTGAAATGTGGATTTCATTGTCCTTCTCAGTCATCTCCTCCCTTGTTACCTCTGTGAGGTCTTTTCAGTATCCTTGGTTCCCTCCCCTCTCTGCTGAGCCCTGCTGAGGGAGGGCTCACACTCTCCAGAGGGTTCTTGAGATGTTTCAGGGCTTTGCCAACAGGAACTTTTATATTTCCATGTCTTAAGACTCACCTGCTGTTATTCCCCCCATCCTGACTGGGGAAAATTCTGATTTCCCTACCCAAAATAATTTAAAAAGAAAGCACATCACTCAGTTCAGGAAGGTAAGAAGCCAAACCTGCTGGGACAGCTCTTTTGAGCACAGCTAGAGGATCTCAACTGCTTGATGGGCTGTTGATGTCAATTGTCATTAATTAGCATCAGAGAACTAGAGAGTGAACTGCTCTAACCTAAGTGATAGGTGAGAGGGGTAATTCCCCTTTGGGACAGCAAATCACAGCCACAGAAATTGCTGTGTGGATGAGGCATTGGATGTTTGTACTGCCTGTGCTAACAGAAATAGGGGCAAGATATTACCTTTGCTGAACAGTCATCATCTGGTGGCAAAAATTCAGGCAAAAATGCAGTAAATGGAGGAGAAGAGTAACACATTCTTTTCACCAAAGAAATATTAACACTTAAGGAGGAGGATTTGCAGAAGATAAAGAATATTTCACAACCAGCACTGGAGGTCTCTCTCTTTCCAGCTCTCTGCCTTGTCAATGAACACTGTCAGGTCGTGCACGAGACTTTAACTCAGCTCAGTTTCTGCGGATATAAATATGCAGATGTGTCTTCCTAAAATTCAGATTGTTAGCAAATTATGTGTGTCTCAGCACAATTTTCTCCTTCTGCAGAGGAAGTACTTCACTTTTAGTAGGTTCTAAAGTCCATCCCTATTCAGCAAAGCTGTTAAGACACACATAAGGGATTTGCTGAATCCAGGCTTTCATTACTGCCTTCATGCAAGCTCACTGAAGGAATAGTGCATGAAGGAAAGGGTTTAGGGCAAGACTCTCTGACACTAACACTCTTTGGATAAGGCACTGGGAATGTGAGTGAGAAGAGGGAAAATTATCTCTAGCACACAGTGGAAACCTCTCCAATTTAGTCAAAAACACTTCACTACACACAGTTCAGTCATAAGGTTACACCTGAGACATGAGGCATTGCCTAGGGCTAAAAAAGATTTGTGATATATTCCTGAAACCTCTCTGTCTTGCAAAGAGATATCCAAGCCTGTGCACATATCCCTGATGAAACACTGATTGCAAAAATATATAAGCCCTAATCATTTCCATGAGGAGAGGAAGAAATACAGTTTTAGCCAAGCAAGAAGAAAAAGTTCGGACTTTTGCACGTACTCATGGCAAAAGTGATGTGTGAGCAGAAAGGAGATGATGAGAGAATGTTCACAATCTGTTACCCAGTGGTATTTCATCTCTTGCCTCTGTCTGGATGTACTGGATTACAGAATAGATGGATGTGTATCGATATATTTATAACAGTAGCACTTAATAAAGAGTAGAAAAATGGAAAGAGAAGGAAATATAGCAGGTGATGTGTTTGCTGTTCTAGTGATAGAACCTGAGGGAGCAGTCTGAAGCTGTGTCAGGGGAGTTTTAGGTTGGATATTAGGGAAAGGTTCTTTCCTCAGAGGGTGTTTGGGCACTGAAGAGGCTCCCCAGGGCTGTGGTCACAGCACCAAGCCTGACAGAGCTCAGGAAACATTTGGGAAAAGCTCTCAGGGACATGGTGTGACTTTTGGGGTGTCCTGTGCAGGGCCTGGAGCTGGACTATGTGATCCTTGGGGGTCCCTTCCAGCTCAGGATATCCTGTGATCCTCAGAGAACCCCTGAATCGAAAATGAATAAAAATTTTTGGATCTGCCTGGCCTGACAGTGGCAGTTTGAAAGCAGCGTGTAAAGATGTGCAGATTGAGTGTGAGTGGTTTTGACACGAAGGGAAGCCCCTTTCAGCAATGCAGGAGTGTTGGAGGCTACAGGGGCACAGAGGAGGAGGCACAGCCAAATCAACATTCAGTGGAAATGGCCACTGCAGGACTCCAGTGGGATAAGCTGCTCTTTGTGCCCCAGAATTGCCAAGGCTTCTCCACATTTTCAAAGAGGCCAGCTGCTATTTTTACATACATCTCATTTCACCCTCAGGCTTGCAGTTTCCCACAAAATTCACCCTAAATTCACCTTGCTCTTCCTCTTCCCTAAATGTCAGTGAGGACTAGAGGAAATTTTTGTGATCAAGTCATAAATCAATAGAGTTGCAGATGTACAAGGACGTGGGAAATGCCTGTTCTCAGGCACTGAAACTGCACTGCATTGCATGCACACCATTAAATCCCCTTACCCTCTGAACATGTGGCTGCACCAAAACTGCCTCTAGGAAATATCACCTCTCAAACTGTGTCAAAAGCTGGGCAAGCACTAATCTGTGTCAAAAGTGTGTCAGGATATGCTTAACAATTAAAAAGTGTAATGAGCAGGTTCTAGTGTCTTTGGTAGTTTAATTTACTGCAGAAATTATCTAGAAATTTTCCATCAGGACTTGTAAACTCTGAATTGGATCCAGGGAGCTTTTTACACCTCTCTTCTGCTCAGCTCTGGTACAACACCAAAATCTTATATACAGTCTGCTGCTGCAGGAGCAAAGAACTAACAAATGGGAAATAATTGAGAAGAAAGCACCGAAGTGACTGAAAAGCCAGGGAGACCAACTTGTGAAGAGGAGGATAACTGCTAGCATTTGAAGAGTTTAAAAGCCAAAGGGGAAGAAGAATTATTTGCAGGGTCCAGCAGAGTTCCACTAGGTGTAAAAAGCTGAGAATGAGAAAGGGATCTTTAGCAAGAACAGAGGGAACCATTTCATCAACACCGAAGCCTGCTGGACCGTGAAATAGTCTCCCGAAATAAATGGTAACAGTCCTGCAGCTCGGGTCAGTCTAAATTAGACTGGGCAGGATACTGGAGCTGGTTCTTTAGGGAACAACTCAATCCCAGTCCCAGGGATGGCCACGTCAACCTGGCAGGCAGCTCTGCAGCTCAGGGTAATTGGGGTCCCCAACGCTGCCACGAGGAGAGCTCGACACTCGCACGGTGCCGGATCGTTCACGGATGGTGCTTGTCATGATCTTGTGTTATTTATACAAATAACACAAGTGACTCAAAAAGCCTCAGTGAAGAGACAGGCAGGGCCCGCATAAGTCAAAGCCCTGGACTATTGGAGCTGATGAAAGGTATAAAATAGTTTGCACTAAACCCTCTAAACTGCAGCCATCGGTGAGAGATTTTACCGAAAACACCCCTCAGCAAGAAATGATACGTGGTAATGAGGGAACAAGGAACATGTTTGAACTAACAAACACACTCTGCCAGACTCTGTGGGGCTTTCTTTTGTTTTATTTTTATTGTGTTCCATTTTCTGTCTGCCTACAAAGGCTTGAGTGACAGGCGTGGAGGCTGGCATCTATCACTTCTCTTCAAAACAGATAGGGAACAAACATCAACATTTCTCAACAACGACCTGGAGGGAACAACCTCTCCTAAAAATAAAAGCTTTTTCCTTACACCTGTTGCCACAACCTATCCACCTCTCCTTCTTTTTCACCAAGGGGTGCATCAACTAAAATGCAGTTCCTGGGATGTGTTTTGCTTTCTTTGGGACACCATGGAATCACAGAGCGGTTTGGGTTGGAAGGGATCTTAAAGTTCATCTCATTCCAACCCCTGTGCCCTGGGAAGGGACCCCTCCTACTCTCCAAGGGAGGAGAATGCCCACTCTGTGGAAACAGAACACGAGGATTGGAAACTTCTGTGAGAGAGGAAAAGGGTTGATGGACCATCTTGGGGGAGTTCTTCCTCATTTTCCTTTCTCATCACCCCTGGGGCAGCTCTCTGCATGGGGAGGATCATGGGGATGCTTTCTGAATCAATAAAGCATTTAGAATTTAGGTTTTTATTAATAGGTCCTTACAGTCACCAGCTGAAATTCTGTGAAATTCCCCATTCAGTGCTTATCCATTTCTTCTCAAACTTTTATCTCCTCCCATTTTTCAGATGACCACAGGTGCAATTGAAAAGCACAGGGTGGTAAATTATATATATTATATATATATATTTGCTATGACAGAGCTTGTGCCAGCACTGAGCACTGACAATGCACATTACAGTTGAGCTCATGTATTTCTGATGGCACATTTTACAGTGCTATATATAAAGTTGTTATGGCATCTATTATTCACTGCCAATACAGTTCAAGTTAAAATAGGTTTTACATAACAGTTCAAAGCAATATTTTAAGAAATAACACTTGTGTCAAGGCTGCTGTGTCCTACCAGATTTTGACATTTCCAAGCAATAAAGATCTTTATCCAAAATGTAAGGTTTTGGTGAGACATCTCCCTTGCAGACGTCTCTGGTTTTAATCTGCAAGCAATAGCAAAAGAAGCACATTTAAATAAAATGAACAGCCAGGTGAACTTTTGACTTGGCTGTTATCTGTCTAGGTGGAAACTGTGAACTGCAAAGTGCCTCGAGGGATGCTCCTGACAGAGAACAATGTCCCATTAACCTGAACCTCTGGAGAGATTTTGGAGATGTGGAAAACACACAAGTGGGAAAAAGTCATTGGAACAATAAGAAAACGTTTATTATAGGCACAATTTTATATCTGTTTTTCAGGACACAAGATGGGATTTATTTCCTTATTTCTTCAGCAATGAAGAAGGTTTTTCTTGCAAAAGGGGCAAATTCATTGTCTCTTAAAAAAAAAGACCCATGACTGGTACCAGCACCATGAGCTTCTCTAAAGCTGTGTGCAAGCAGAAAATGTGATGTTCTTTCAACGTCTCCTGAGATGCTCGAAATCTGCATGTTTCTGGTGCTGGATATGCAGCAATATGGAAATCCCAGTGAGACCAATCTACTTGCACAAAGCAAGTTCTGCACAGCTCTGTTCTTCATTCCAGAGAACAAAGGACAACAAATGCTATACATCAAATTGGCAATAAATTTATTTTATTAGTTGTGTTTGACAGTAAGGAATAATGTGTCATTTTTACCTTCTTGACTGCTCACTGGTTATGAAAATATACTGGAAAAAAGTTGTGGTGAGTGTTAGCCCAAAGAATCCTCTGTGTACCCACAATTTCTACTGAAAACAGGGAAGTTTTAATGTGCAAGATGAGTCGTTTCACAAGAAATATGCTCATGTGGGTCAACAAACAGAAAAACAAAACACAGTGAAAATTATTTAAAAGCACCATCTGCTTATTCAAATACAGCTGGGGAGAGGAACAATTCTGTCCAAAAAAACTCATTTTCATTACATTTCTTTCAAAAGAGATGTTAAACAAAATACTATCTGTCCTAAATGTTTTCCCCCTGAGGAGAAATGTTTAAGCTACATTTGAAATGTTTGTGGAAAGCAGCCCTTGTTAGAGGGTGAACAAGGATCTTTGAGAGTAAAGCAAAATGGATAGAGATGGAAAAAAAAACAGAAAGTGCATACATTCTCAGGAAATAAAAGCTTAAACAGCATTAATTGCTTAAGTTGACTAAATCATTAATTGCATAAACTAAGCTGTTCAGAGGTAAATTCATGTTATCAGAAAGGTACCCAGGATCAAATCAATAGATAAAAACCCTGCACAATACATGAATGTAGATATTTTTTTTTTTAAAGTACTTAAGGATTGTGACTGACTTCACCCTCCTCAACTGCTCCACCATGGCCACGTGCTCCTGTGCATCTTGGTGCAGAGACACCAGATTGTGGCACAGAAATGGGATTTAACCAGCAAAATAAATAAAGATCTCTCCAAGGAGACACAACCACACTTCTTGACTTCACAAAGCTGGTGTGCTTGAGGCTGCCTTGGGGGTTGTGGTTCCCCACTGCCTCATGGGCAGCTACTAAATGTGTTTTTCCTTCCTGGGGAGGACAGGGGCAATGTAAAGAAATCTAAAAAAGGCTCAGACTACATTTCAAACAAAAAGGATCACAAAATCACAGAAGCACAGAATGAGGAACCACAGTGGGGTCATCTGGTCCAACATCCCTGCTCAAGCAGGGTCATCCCAGACAAAATGGCACAAGATTCTACTCGGACTGTTCTTAAATATCTTCAGTGAGCTGGTGGTGCTGTTCACGAGATCATTTCAGAAATATATTTGCTACCATCCCTCTTGAACATCAAAGTGCAGGAACAGCCCAAACCCTGCATTTTCTTTGCAACAGAGCTCCCTACAGTTTGTCCTGCTGGATGCAGTGAGATCCCTCGAAATGCAAAATGACAATTCACAGCCAAAGATATTCAGTGTGAGAATATTCTTTGACAGTTTCACCCCCAGTAATGGACACAAGTCCACAAAGCTCATTCATCTCTGCTCAGTGAGCCACAACAGAAATGAGACAAACACTGACCTCGACCTGCTCCTGTAAAACTGTCAAAATTTCTGCCTTGGAGAGTTGAGTCATTTGTGGCCATCACAGTTTGCAAACAGAGGTCCCAACCTCAAAGCACCAGCCCTCAGCAGGAACTTCTGTCCCCTTTTTGCACTGTTAACTCAATCACAATTCCTGCTGTACTGCAACCCAAAATCTATCCTGATAAAATTAGCCCAATCCAATTAAAGGACAAAGTATAGCTCTTAATTAAATGTTCTGATTATTCTGGAGCCCTCTTTTTTTGGTTCATCTTGAGTTTAGGTCTGTAAAAGCATACAAATTAGGAAGGTTTAACATGTTCCTGTTTTACCCATTTATCGCTTAAATTTAACTAACAAGAGTTTCCCAGAAGCGTAAAAAGGGAAGTATAAAAAGAAAAATGTGGGATGTTTAACTTATTCAGGCCTCTTTTTGTTCCTTTTATTGCATATTTTTACAGTGCTTTCAAAAAAAA
>VZTB01013335.1:224423-242285 GCA_013397245.1 Thryothorus ludovicianus | reverse complement strand
GAATAAAAATAGTATGTCCTCTTTTAACTACATCAAGAACGTCCAAATACTTTGATACAGCAAAATATTGAATAATTTGAAAAGGTTAACAAGTTATTTCCTTTTGTCTACCTGTTATTCCCTCTAATTGCAAAGCTGAGTGGTTTTTGCCTGTGACAAATTCCAGTTTTAAGTTTGCATGCACTGAAGAAGCTGTTTTGCTGCAGAACTCAGCATCTCACCACTGGGACTCACTGGGAAGAATCCAACCATCAGCCCATGAACATTCATTAACTTGTCATTTTCATTACAAATCATACGGATTTCCAACTTTCCCTTCTATCATTGATTCCCATGTTTAGAAATTCTTGATAATCTCCCCATTTTTAGCGACACTGGACTTGCAGCAATGTAAATCAGCATTTCCTCCACGTTGAGCAAGGAGCAACGGAAGGATTCTGCACTTCCAGCTCACAGACCCGTGGTGGGAGGAGGTTACTGACCTCAATCTGCTGGATGGCCTCTTCCCTCTGGCGGATGGCTTCCAGATCCTCCTCCGTGATTTCCGAGAGCAAGGCTTGCTCCTGGCCCTGGTTCTGCCACGCGCCATCGCCCCCGTTGAAGATCTTCTCGTCGTCAGGCAGGTCAGAGAAGGGGGTCTTAGGGCTCGGCTGGGATGGGAGAATGGAAAGAAAGCAAAGGAAGTGTAAATTTTTTCCAGTTTTTGCACAGTTTTAGTGAGGGGAAAGAAAATATTAATATAAAATGTGGCATAAAGAGGGGTGAAAAAGTGAAGAGGAGAAAAGTAAATGACAAGAGAGGAAACATTCCAAGTCTCAAAGGAAATGTTAGGACCTGAACTCAGATCTCCTGAGCTACTTTTGGGCACGAGTAACCAACTTCAACTTTCCACAGTTCTGACCGAAGAAAACATTGATGTGCAGCTGAAAAATAACACATTTACCTTGTTTAATTTCCTGTAAATTCTTCCTGAATTAGACACTTTCATAGGCACTGAGAAATCCTACTCATTTTTCTTGAAGACTTTATGGTCTGACTTGCAACATTCAAAATACAAAGGTTCCAGTCTTCTTCACTTATGAGATAAACAGCACAGCTTAAAAAAAGGGGAAATCACTGCAGCAACATGAGCACAGAGTGATCAGCTTGAGCAACTCACAGGTTTGTGGTGTTCACTCCATGGAGTTGACCTGGTTTTTCTGACACTTCTGATCACAGTCATAGAATCACAGATTGGTTTAGGTTGAAAGGACCTCGAAGATCATCTCATTCCACCCCTGCCATGGGCAGGGAGAACTCCCACTATCCCAGGTTGCTCCAAGCAGCCACTGCTTCTCTGAGCACCCCATTCCAGGGCCTCCCCACCCTCTGAGGAAAGAAATTCTTCTTAAAATCTCCTCTTTCAGTTTAAAACCATCCACCCATGGCCTATCTGCCTGTTTAATAAGCTTTAATAAGCTTCTCTCCCTCTTTTTTTAAAAGCCCATAACTTGTTCTATAAGATACCATTTTCTTCTATTTTGGGAGCTGCACTGATGTTCAGGCCCAGATTTTTAAACTTTGTTCAAGAACCAGTTGGATCTAAACAAAAAGCAGGGGCAGGGGTTTAACAAGGTCTTCTCCACCCAGCCTTTAGGTTCTGTGCCTGTGTCAGGTTCAGTCCTGACTGCATTTGGAGAAAGAAGTGACTCAAGGTTAGTTTAGAATTTGAGCTCAGCCTCCAAACTAAGAGGTGCTCTTGAAGGCTCCAACCTTACAACTGCATGAGGATCCCACTTCAAACAATGTTCATGGTCCTCTAACTTGTTCTTGAGCTGAACTTTGACTCCTAACCAAATGTTACAATAAAAAAGCAAACAAAGTGTTTCTGATGCTCTGAAGCTGAAGGTAGAAATGCCAGTGGCCACAGCACATCCTTGACCTAAACATCCCAAAATCCTCTGAAAGCTACAAGAGAAAACAAGAACTCGGGGGATGTTCAGTTCTCTGAATCTGGGTTTATCTGAAGCCCAAACACTGGGAAATAAAAGCCTTTTCTGTCTTACTGTGGCTACATCTTCAAAAGTATGAATTGCCCTGAATTCCCAAAGCATGATCAGGAAGTGAGGCCTCAGGGCATTTAGATGGAAGGGCACAGGACTGGAGATCTGGATGGACTGAAAGAACTTGAATCTGGAAATGTTTATTTAACTCTCTAACTCTGCTTCAACTCTTTAAAAAATATTGCTGTAAATAATTGTAAAATATTTTAAATTTTTGTGTTTAGAAATGAAAGATTTTTTGCATTTGCCTACACTTAGACTTTGTTTTATGAAATTAATTATTATTATCACCATGCCGCATTGGAAACAAGGAAAATAACACAACATGGTGAAGGAAGTGAGGTGATGGAGGAAGTAGAAAGAAATAGGAAAAACAGCAGCAAACAGTCAAGTGTCTTTCAAAATATGAACAGAACATAAAAATCTTTGACATTAATGTCTTACTTTGTCTCACCTTCTGCTTTCCAGGGATCTACTGAGAAAGGGTGTGTTACAGGAAGAAAATCATCGTTTAAAATTAGGTTAAAGATTAATTTACACTTTATAAGACATATTTTAATAGGATTAAGATACTCTGGGGGTGTTTTATTCACTAATTATTACGTGCCTTGGACACTAACTTCCCTGGTAGAATGTTTCAGTGCCAAAAGAGTGTATTAATGGACTCTGGAAAAAACCCTTGGGGTATCCTAATGCTTCATTTAGTGACAGAGGTGTCCTCTCATCTTCACCAGTGGGCTCAGGCGAGCAGAGGCAAACTGCACATGGCCAAGTGGGCTGGAAGATCCCAAAATTCTGCCTTATGGAGACACAGGATAAGTGTTCTGATGAAATTTGAGTGCTCTGATCACAGCAAGGACGCTGCCCCAAGGAGCTCAGTGGACACTCAAAGCCACGCTTGTCCTAGACAGGTCTGAATTTCAGTGGAAGATGACAAATTTACAAGTGTTCAGATGTTTCCTGTCCTGGTGTGGGAGCACAGGGATAACAGGAGAGGCAGCAACCAGCTCTTCAGATTAGGTTAGTCCACAGAATGACACTGCTGTACCATGAATAAGCTTTATCTTGGCCTGTGTCAACTTTATTTGTCATCCTCACTTGCTGGGCCTGGTATCTGTAAATAACAAGTCCCCACTGCAAATTACTAAGAAAACACATTGCAAGGGCTGCTGCTCAGTGATCTTTTAGAGGAAAACCAGCTATCCATGTGTTTAAATAGGTAAAGGTCTAGACACAGATCTTTTTCTCTAAACAAAGTAGTGACCTAAGTTAATTTCAGAGCTGCTGAAGGCAATTATGTGTGTTTGCATCCTTAACATCTTCCGAAATAAAACCCAACTACAGCAGCTGAATGAGTAAATCAGTAAAACAACAGGATGCAGAGGGGTTGATATTTCCTTCCAGACATAAAAATGGTTCCATAATAATGTTAAATACAGTTACCATGACCTGCTATCGGGGTCTGTGTGCTGAGCTAACAGATAAAAGAGATTTTTGTGCTGTCCATGGTTCTGACCCCATCATTTCTGTGATAAAGTGAAAAGATCTTAAATCTGAAACTGTGAAGAAATCTAATCAATTCTAATGTTTCTGATTGAAAGCTGAATATAGCTGGGCTTATCAGTGCTCTTCATTCCCTTCTGAGTTATGTTCATTGCCATGTCTGACAAAACATTTTATTTATAGCAAGGAAAGATCAGATGGAGGGCACTCTCTGAGTCTCCACAGATAAAGTTCCCTTTGACACTGCACTGGAAGGGGCCATAACTCCCTGTACAGGCATTTCCACAAAAAATTTGATTTAGCGCCAAATTTTATGCCCTGTGAATCTCTGTGTAATTTTCTGTCGGATTTCCTTTCATAAATTGTTAATTGGATATGTTTGAAGTTGTTCTTTTGTTGAAATTTGCCTCTGGCAGATTTTTGTCAAGATGTATCTATAAACTGAACTCTGCCAATGGAAAAAAAAAATACAGCAGAGAAAAAGTTGAGTATATCTGATATGCTCAGTAGTTCTTTTAAAACTAAATCCTTAGGACTGAGGGTCATACCATGCTGTTGTTCATCATATCTGAAAAATTATGTCCAGGCACAACATTTTTCTTGTTGGATAAAATCTTTTCAGCAGGATAAAATCGTTCCTGCTTACAACTACATTTTTTTATCAGATTTATTCTACCAATGGGGAGATGCTATATGCAGCTGCTGATAGGGGAAAAAAAATAAAGAAGAAAAGGTTTTATCTGGATGGTGACAGCTTCTGTCAGCGCCTGTATTTTATCAGCAGTAAAATCTTTGCCTCAAAAGTTGCATGTCTGAGACCCCTCCAAAAATAACCCCCTCCAATCCTTGGTCCTGCCTCACTCCCCATTTGTCTATCAGAAGGGACAGAATATCACAAATTTGACAACTCTTGTCACACAAAATCACCAAGCAAGGGACTGAAATGACCTCTCTTCTGGCTCCCATATGGTCTTTATTCCACAGAGAAGCAGAAACCTGATGGGAACTCCAGCTGAGAAAACACCAGCCAGCCCTCACAGTCCCTCTTCAGAGAGCTGGGAGTCTCCTGCAGCAGTGAGGGTGTCCAGGCACCTCCCAGTCCTGCAGCTCTTTTTTTACATCACTAACTTCAATGATGACATTCCTGATTGCCAGTTACAAGACTGTTCCATTACCACAAATTCAGGGCATTAAATTCTGACTGGAGATGGATGAGAAATGTCTTTTAGTGCCAGAGAAATGTTTAGTGATTTCAAAGGAAAATTTCCTCTCCAATCCTCCCCAAAACCTGAAGATATAGACAGAAATTATACAACAGAGACAAATAGGGATACACACACACTGCCTCCAGCTCAAGTTAGTACAAGATGGATAATAAAGGTGAGAAATAAGATGAGCCTCTCCAGTCTTGTCAAAAATAACTGTAAGAATTGATGTAAACAACCAAGGTTCATTGAAGCTGGATTTACACACTGTCCACCAGGTGAGTGACATCACAGGGACAGGAGAATCAAGGGCTGGGGGAGATCCTCACAAATTCTACTTTCAACCTCAGCATGAAGGCAGTTGAGAAGGGAACTTGATTAAGCCTGGAATGAGACAACACGAACCCATTTCTACACCACCTCCTTCCACTCCAAACTCCACCAGGCATGTGTCCTGGGGAGGAGGGTTTAATTTCTGTGTGTGAAAGTCTGGGGAGAGGATACAAACACAATATCTCGGCATGGGTGTGGCAGAGCTGTTGTCAGAGTGGGGAAGGGGAGCAAGAGGCTGGAGAGCAGCCCTTGGAAAGGGACCTGGGGGTCCTGCTGGACTGCAAGTCCAATTTGAGCCAGCAGTCCCCCACCTGGACTAAAAAACTAATTCTGGAGAATAAGAAGGAGCACAAATTCCTTTTTCTCTGAGATCTGCTCCATTCACGCACACATTTCAAGCATCTGGAGCATCACTGGGCTGTAAGGCCCTGGAGATGCCTTTGATATGCACAGCACCATTCACAAATTCCTCGTTACCTCCCAGTTTATTGGAGCACAGGTAAAGCCAGTCTCACTTGTCTGAGCTAATTTTGTACTACAGACTGCAGGCAGTTCCAAGGAAATCTTCTGCAACCATGAAAAAAGAGCATTTCAGAGCTTTTATATGACTCAGGGAGTAAACCAAGGAAGGTTGCTGTATCTTCCCCAATCTCCAGCAGCCTCCTGCACCCCTAGCAGGGATATGGCCAGCTCCAGCAGCAGCCACCACACCTCCCACAGCCCCTGCAAGCTCTCACATCTCCTTGGGTAACATTTGGCTCTGGCTTTCAAACCAAATGCAAATGCAGAGATGTTTATCTCTTGCTTTATAGTACATATAGACACATAAACAGCCTTTATGAGGATCTCCTATTCTCAGTAGCATCCAGGCTCAGAGATTCACATTTTATTGCGTGTAGAATAATGAGGCTGGAGTGTCTGCATTAGAGATCAATAAAACACCGTGCATGGAGGGCCACAGTGCAGAGCTCTGCTGGAGTTACTCTGCCTGACACATTTTTAATCGCAGGTTGGCACTGCAAAGCTGCCTGGGACAAGAACGACACAGAGCAGCCAGTTTGGCCTGACTATCCCCAAAATACAGCCAGGTTAAGGCTGACAGACGAATGGGATTAGATGATCTCTCTCAACCATCCTTCCAAAACAACTAACCTTGCAGGCTTGATGAGATTTAGAGCTGTACCACGCCAAGCAAAAGCCCAAAGCAATTACAGGTAGACAGGCCTCAGGCAGGCACAGAACAAGCAACCTGGGACTTCTAAATCTTTTAGGGGAGAGAAATAGTGATATTACAATTTTGCATTATCTTTCACACAGCAGATCACAGCAGTGATTGGTAATCTGAGCTCTGTTGTCTTAGGAGAGGAGCTTCCCACAACAACCAGGAAAGAAATGCATCACAAGAAATCACAAATTAACCATTGCCTGCTCTTCCTTTTCACTCAAAAAAGACCAACTTTAAAATTACCACAACAAGGACAACTTTCAAGTGAAATGTGTTGAATCCTTCCTGCATGCATCACTGACATGGGCAAATACAGAAATGGATTCAGGATTTTCTTCAACTTATGCAAATTTGATTACTCTGCATCAATGTAGCATGAGAAAAACCAGGATGGGGAAATTTGCATAAAGGGAAGGGTTGAAGTGCATTTTTATTTAAATTAACTAGAATCCTTCATGTGTTTCTGTCTTCACTCTTGATCAAAGTGTTTACTTTTGAATGACAGGATTGTGAAACTGAGCAAGAAAATCACCCCTTCCACCACTTTCCTACTCCAGAATCTCCAAGAAATTACTAATCTTAGGGAAAATATATTAACAGAAAGAATTTTTCTAGTTTGCATTTCAGCATTTTTAAATTTACTCATTCAGGTCTCTGCAGTCATGAGTACTGAGAAAATCTTTTCAGTTTCCTGGAACTGGAAGAGACTTAGTGAGAGAGTACCTAGTTCATACCTCCTACTGCTTTCCTCTTCTCTAGCTTGCCTTCAAGACTTTATTACTTCACCAAATTCATTCTAAGCAATCCTGACCTCATCACCCAGGGCTGCTTGAGTTCAGAGTCGATCTTACTGTACTCAGGGTGGGAGAATTAAATGACCTGTCTGTGGTAGATGAAGAAAAAGAAAATAAGCCAGGGGCCCGAGGTTTAGCTCTCTGATAAGTGATGTGCTTTTAAGAAGCACAGCACATTTTCTACCCACAGTGAAGACCAAATTTAGGAGGAATGCCCTTCCTGCCAGGCTTAGCTGGTGGGGCTGACACTCATATTTTGCCCATGGAGATTATCAGCTTCTAGGTCAGACTTCAGTTGATCATGAGGGCTACGTTTTGCCACGTACTTTCACCCTGTCTGACTGAAGGAAGGAGCAGCTTGTTCTGTTCCTATTTTCAGTCCTTCTCCTTTTTTTGACTCTTGATTTGGCAACTTTACCTACCATGCAAATAGATGGTGCCATGGTGATGTGAGTGGGACCAAAAAGCATCAGTGAGGAGAGGCTGTCCTGGGTTGATGCTAAATTGTATCCCCATTCGTCTGCTTAGCTCAAAAATAAGTTTTGTCCCTTTAAAACTGCTTCAGACATTCCACCACGTCTCCTTCACTCTCAGATCCAATTTTAAAGGTACAAAACTTATTTCTGAGCTAAACAGATGAATGGGGATACAATTTAGCATCAACCCAGGACAGAGGCACACATCTCCCCTCCCTGTAATCCAACACGCTCTGCTTTTCAAACTCATTTCTCTGAGTGACTTCAGCCTGACTGCACCCATCCTTCCCAAAGCCAACTGCCTGAGCTGCCACCACCTTCAGGTGGCATCTCCATGCACGCAGAGCAAGTGGATCAGCATTCCTGTAAGCCTGTCAGGAAGGAGAGCATCCACCGCCGTTTTTACAGCATCACAGCCCATTCCCAAAGCTGTTCCTGCCCTTTCCTAGCTGCCTGTGCTCTGTTCTCAGCATTCTCTGTCTCTGCACATCCCTGCTGGCACCAGGTTTTGGCTGGCAGTGCTGTCTGGGAGCTGAGCTCTGCGCTGATCCTGGATCCTGATGCAAGGCAGAGATTCCCAGCTCGCAGCTCCCTCGCTGAGCAGCTGAAACCTCCAGCATTGGTGTAAATGGCCCGTGCCTGAAGGAGCTCACAGACACATCAAGACTGTCTAGAAAGGATCGTGTTGTCTCTGCCTCCCAACATATGTGCTGCACAGCTGGTGAGCAGGTTCCTGCTGGAGAGGCAAACCAGAGGGAGAACGAGTCACTGGCTCATCCATTAACACCCATCTAGTACCGAAAAGTTTAAAATAGTGAGTAGTCTTTTTTCTCCCAGGTTCACACAGAGTCAAGAACCAAATTCAGCTTGATTTCTTGCAGCAGAGATGACCCCTAGCATGGGCACAGTGCCACTCTGGAGCAGTGGAAAAGCAGAAAGATGCTGGAAATAAAATGTCTCTTTCTTTCAAAAAAATAGACTGTTTTTGTATCTTGCATTTTGGTTTTGGATTTCTCAGATAGTTTTATTTTTAGAAACATGTTTGAGTCCCACAGAACTCCACTGGCATCAATTTTTTAATCTCTCTTTTTCCCTGGCCTTTGGCAGGGTTTCAGTGGACTGTTCATGGTCCAAGCAAATGTTCAGAGCCTGACATTGAGAACCACTCTCATTGACTGACTCTTTAAAAACTATCTGCCCATTTTACAGCCCCTGCACTGCCAGGATGTTTCTGTTACTGCCCAAAAGCCTGATCCCAAATTAGGACAAAAATCAGAGGAATCTTGTTACCACACACCTGGAAGAGCCCTGGAGGGGTGGGTGGTCAGTTGATGGGAATGGGGCTGGGGACACAAAACAAAGTTCCTGCCCCCTGTGAGAGTGGGGTCCCCCTTAGTGGGAGAGAAGGGTGAAAGTAGGAGCTGAGCTTTGAGCAGCAGGGTGGGACAAAACCTTGACATCCTACCAGAGCTTTTGGCACCAACCACAAAAGGGGTCCATTTTGAATAATCATAGAACAAGAGTAAGGTTTGGGTTGAAAGGGACCTTAAAAATCATCTCACTCCAACCTCTGCCATGGGCAGGGACACTTTCCACTGCCCCAGGTCACTCCAAGCCCCATCCAACCTGGCCTGGAAAACTTCCAGGGATGAGGCAGCCACCGCTTCTCTGGGTACCCTGTGCCAGGGCCTCCCCACCCTCATATTAAATAATCTTACTAATATCCAATCTAAATCTCCTCTACTTCAGTTTGAAGTCATTTGGCCATTTCCTGGCACTCCAGGCCCTTTTCCAAATTCTCCCTCCAGCTCTCTTGGAGTTGCTGTAGACACTGGAAGGGGCTCTGAGGTCTCTTTGGATCCTTCTTTTCTCCAGGCTGGACACCCCCAGATCTCCCAGCCTGGCCCAGAGCAGAGGGGCTCCAGATTCCTGAGCATCTTCTTGGACTCCTCAGAACTCCCTACAAATAACCCATGACCTTCTCTTCTTGGGGGAACACAGAAGTGATTTCCTGTTATAATCTCCCCATGCTTCAAACCAAACTTTTTTTCCCCTTTTCCTCCACACATCAGATGTTACAGCTCAAGGGACACAATCATCCAAGTGGCAATACTGGGATGAAATAATGACACTTGGAAATTTGAATTTGATTATAGAGCTGCTTTTTAAGGGTAGAGTTATGGCAGAGCACTGCACAGCAGAGCCCAGTTAGACAGGAACTTTTACAGTTAAAAGATTCTGTAGCATTTGTTCCTAAAGAGAGACAATTCAGTGAAACAGAGATCACATTTTCAACTAAATTGGTAAAAGGGTTTCTGTCCCCACTTTCTGTTCCCACTAAAGCCCCTAAACATCAGTAGAGCTTTCCCAGTGCCCACCTGTCCATACAGGAGGTGTTGATGGCTCTTTCTCCTGGCCAGTGATAATTCTCACCCAACTCAGTCAAATCCTCCAACTTGTAAACAACCCTAAAATATAAGTTTAACTGAAGAGAATTAAATGCTTGCCCTGATTTCTCTGTGTTGTGACAGCAAGGACTGACATGGACAAGAGGACATTGTTTTACTGGAAATATTTAACAACAGTCAACCTCATTCAGAGGACGTGAGCTTCAATCTCCAGAAAAATGAAGAGTGACAACTTGAATTTCAAGTCAAATCAAGTCAGAACATTTACTGGTTTAGAGAAAAACACAAGAACAGCAGAAAGAAAATTATATTCTTCCCCAAGAATAGTGATAGAGTTATTACAGAGCTAAGCAAGTCTCAGGGAAGAGAAACTAAAGCTATTAGGGAAATTTAGACATAGACGTGTATTTGGCACCAAAGTGCCTGCAAAGTGAAATAATGAAAATAGGAAATGTAAACATTGCTAAAGGGAACAGAATCTTGCTTCTGAGTTCGTCCAGGGAGGATGAAATTGGGAGAATTTGGCAGTTTGCTAATTTATCCTGCATGATTTCTTTACAGGGCAGGATGAAGTGAATTTAACCTTCCAAATGGTGGCAAGAAATGGGAAGTTTCAGGAAGGGAAGCGGCGCAGAGCGGTTTTATTATCCTCAGGTGCTCGGCGCTGTCTCGGTGATAAACGCTCCCAGAGATTTTAACCTTTCCTCATTCAGGCCCACACCACCCCATTAGCATACAGGCTTTCACCAGGATTGAAAAGCTGCCTAAACTGTTTCAAAACAAAGCATTCAGCAAAAGGATTAAGATAAAAAAAAAAAAAAAAAACAATGCCGAGAGGTTTTCAGCTCAGCGCCTCTGGAACGTGACATGTAACAAAATCGTCCATAATCTGCCCATTTTTCCAGTTAATATCAGGACAATGTCTTAACTGTGTCAGAGGCAGGAGAGGCCACAGATAAACATTCAGATAATTTCTACCACAGATTTTTATTGCACTATCATTATTATTTCTTTTGCTTCTGTTTTAACTGTGCTATTGACTTCGCAAACTGATGGGGTTTTAACCATCCGCACAAGTGTCCTTTATTAGTTTTAGCACTTAACCTACATGTTTCTTTCAGGCTATCCTGGCTTCTATCATTTAACTCCGTGAATAATTCACCTGGTCTTCATTTGTATTTTCACCTTGAAAGTATTTATAGACTGTAATCATGTCTCTATTGATACTTTCTTCAAGACTATTTAATTTAGCTCCCTCATTTTCTCATCTGATGTTTTATAGACTATATGCTTCATGTTATTTTACTTGCCCTGTTGGTGTTCTTTTTTGTTCTCTCTGTATATACCAAAGCCCTTCCCAAGCCATAAACTCCCAAGATTTTATTGCTTGTGTCATAAAAGTGTATTTTTGTTGGAAACTTCCACCCAAACATAGGACAAATTTTTTCACGTGTTAAAAGTCCACTCTCAAAAATGCTGCATGGGGTTGACTTGTTGCATCTTGGTAATTTTCCTAAGTATTTGACCTAAAGGACTCAAATCTGATCATTTTCCACTCCTACAGTAATAAAGAAGTAATGAACTGATTCTGAGAGGCCGGGACACACTAAATTAAAATCATATTTCACTCCCTGAAAGAGACCTCTGTCTGCAAATCTACATTGGAACAGGATTCTCTCTGTGGAAAGGTGAGTTTTCTGCTGTTTCTCTGAAAGTTTGTGTGCGTGAAAAATGAGATTTTTATCACATAAACCCAAGTTTTCATTGCACAAGAAGCTCCTTCCTAACACACATGGGAGCAGACATTGCCACTGAACCCACGAATTCTGGAGGGACAAAGGGATCCCAGGGAACTACAGGAAGGGTGCTGGCAGAGAATTTATTTCCTTCTACTCCTTGTCTACTCAAAACTGTGAAGTGGGTTTCTCCAGCAGGAGATTCAATCCAAAACTGTTCTGCCCTTCATTGTTTTTGCCTTTTCTCCAAAGTGGCAATGGAGAAAGGAGCTGTACCCTGCTAACAGAGCTGTCACTTTGTTCCATCTGATATCAAGTGTCATTCAGAGAAGGAGGGATAAATTAGGCAGATGCTGGTTCAGGACTGGTGGTATTGACATGCGAGTGGGATCCCTCTTAACACCAATTTGAGATGTTTGCACAGTGGATATCTTTGTTTGAATTGATCAGGCAAATTGAACTTGCCAGAAATCCACCTCTCCAACTTTACATACCCACAGTGGAGGCACTGACCTCCGAGCTCCTGATTAAGACTCCAACTATAATCAATGGAGACATGGTCAATAAAGTCAATGGAGATAAGAGCCCTACTCTCCAGATTAAAAAGATTGACAGCTACTTAACACAAGACTGTGCCTTTGTAAAGGGAGACTTGAACCTCACGCTCAGAAGTAGAGATTTACACTACACATGTCCAGCTGTGGCCAAGGGGGACAATGGGGAAAAATTCCCAAAAAATCCAAGATAATATTAAAAAAAATGACCAAAAACCAGACTGATTTTTTTTAACAGAAAACAATATATCATACTTAGCTCAGCTGAGTACAATAAGATGTGTTTTTTTCTCCCAACTACCTGTAGAAAGAATCTTGCTGCCTTCAGAGATAGAAATGTACACTGCGGAGGAATTAACAGAGATTTCCTCAGGATGCATGGTTTGAATTCCCAGTAGATTTTTCAGGGTCTAGGTGAGAACAGAGAGGCAAGATAGGTCTGGGGTGATGCCCTAAAAGCTGCCTTTTGTATTCTCTCTTCATGGAGAAATCCTGTTTTCCCCCCAACAGCACATGTAAGAGTAGGAAACGTGTTTGCAATTACCTGGCCAAGGTGACAAAGGAGTGACAAAACCACCTCTGGTTTATTGCTGTGCAGTTTGTTTATTCATCTGTCACACGAAATGACCTCCTGCCTCACCACACAGGAGACAGAATCATGTGAAAAGCTCAACTCCTTTTGACAAGTTTCCCTCAGCTGGTGAGGATGAGAGGCAACCAGCCCCACAGACCAGGCCTTTAATAGACTTAACACCAGGAGGATATGAAGTGATCTGAGCTATATATTCCCACTGTATGAGATCACACTGCATCAAAACTTTGATAGATGCCCCTGCTGTTTGCTCATCCTTAAGGAGCAATGACCCGGACATTAGCATGTCTAGTAAATTGTTCTAATGTGTGGTGAAAGGGGACTAATGGATACAGTAATTGATTGTTTGATGGATAGCTGGGGAGCCCTCTGATTATGAGTTTTTGCTACGGTCCAAGACATTTTCATTCTCCAGTTAACCCAGAGCTGATTGCTTGCATGAATTATCTCCTTCTCTGACTGCAAATATCATTCACTTAATAAATATTTCATTAGAAACAAACCAGTGGTGGGGAGAGAGGAGGAAGCAGATGCTCGGTGCTGTGTCTGTTGAAGATGTTACTGAGTTTACAGAACAGACACAGAGATTATCCAGGAAATGTGCTCAGGTCAGACAAGAGGTCTTTGCTTCTCCAGGATTTAGTGCTCAGAAGTAAGAAGAAACCTGAAGGCCAAATTAAATCAATCAAGGGAGGCCCGGGATGGACCAAGAAGGATGCAGTGCAGTGCTGGAGCTGCTGTGTAAAAGTTGGCTTCCTCACAGATCCTCCTCCCTCCCAGACTTCAGGCTGAGCTTTCATGTTACAAGGAGGGACCTTGACCAAGAAATAGAATATCAGCAAGAAATCATTTATAATTCCTGGGATTTCATTGGTGAGGATAGAATTTTTATCCTAGTGAAAGTTATAGCAAAATTTTCCTGCCTATCAATGTGGTCTTTTTTGATCCTTTATTTACCCATGATGACTTCTCAAAAGTTATTTCTACCTTTATTTGGTTTTTGATATTTAATTATTCAGTGACACCTGTACTGAACACATTTGTTCCATTTCACTGTACTTTTGACTTATGAAGATCACTCTCCAAGGAGAGCTCTCTTAAAGTGCAGTGCAGAAATCAGGCAAGAACTTAATTTCAACCATTCAAACTCCCAATCCTGGATCAACCCTGTCTCACATCTCTTCAAATTTTCAAAGAAGAAGAGAGCAATATTTGATGAGGACACTTTGGGTTTCCACAGGCTCCAGTGAGGTGAGGAACTTCACAAACTAAGCTGGAGTCTCAAGTAGTTTGTTACAACATGGAGTCACTACAAAAGCTAATCCCAATTCACCTCACACTCTTAACATGCTGAAAACTGCAGCAGTTTTTAAATCCTCTTTCATTGAAAAATTGTTGATGAGCAAAATACATAATGTTCCCTATTACTCTCCACCTTGTGTACGTCCCCTGGGCATTGAGACTCTCTTATCTTGTTTTCCTAGCTGTTCCTCCAGCATATTTATATTGTTAGTCTCACAATGGGTATCATTATGTCAATAAGCACCATTTAAATATTAATCCTATGGTTATGGGCAGAAATGTAATTGATCATATCATTTGCTGTAAAAGGGGAACGAGTCACAAGGAAATGGCTTCAGTGCTGTTTGCTCTCAGATGCTTTTTCAAAAATTTTACAGAGGGGAATGACATGGACAAAATATGGGGGGAAATAAGAGAGGGTGACAAAGGAAGAGGGACAACCAAACAAATGAGAGAAGGGAGTGTGCAAGAGTGAGAGAACACAAAGGGTGCTCAGAAAGGGGACAAAGAATAAAAAAAACTTGGAATTGAATGGAAAGGAAGCCAAAGGCAGATCCAGGTTACCTTCAAAATGCACAGATCTCCCAGTCAGGTAAGAGAAGAGCTGAGATAGGATCCTCACAGGGACCCAAACCCTCACTAGTGCTGATATATTTCAGCAGGAAGGGTGAGAGAAGGAAGGCAAAAAATCTTTCCAAAAACAGAATAGTCATAAAAATCTGCACATTCCTGTTGTTTCTCCTTCATTATCATACACAGATCAACTACTGGGGAGCAGGAAAACTCATTTTTAGACAAAAATATCTCTCTTCTCTTGAAGAAATATTTGTCATTAATTTCTGAAGATAAACTAACATTCTGCTCACATTCTGGAAAATAATCTTTCTTGCCACGGGGTACTTCTAATAATAAAGACAAAAATGGGCAAAAAAAATTGGACTAAAACTGCTTTTCCAGATAAATACTAAACTCTCTATTTATCTGAGATCAGCCTGAGCGAAGAAACTGTTGGCACAGTTAGTGTTGAACATATATTTTCCACACCAAATTGTGGAAGGTGACTGAGTCCACAATACCCCTGCATATTTTATCATAATCATGAGGCTGCACACCAGCTTTCTCCATGGGAAGCTCTCCCTGAACCACTGACACTTCCAGCTGAGGGAGGTGACACTTTCCATCAGCAGAGGAGCATCGATCTGGCTCAGCATTTTAAAGTCCCTGATGAGTTTACATTCCCTTTCTGCTGGAGTCCTTCTATTTGCAGCCACTGTGCCTGTGCTTTTACCCCTGCTGCTGCTCAGCTCAAACACAGCTGTGCTAATACACCAAAGGCACACAGCTAATCCATACTGCTCTGATCTATTTTCAGGTCTCATTTGGCAAACGGGAGGGGGTGAGACCGGTGGGAACGCAGAGGAGACAAGCCCTTGAGGTGTGTCCTGTCTCCCAAGGACGCTGATGTAGGCTTTAGTTTTGTGAGAATCACACAATCACTGCATTAGGAAAAGACCTCCAGGATCACTGAGTCCAACTTTTGAACAATCATCAGCCTGTCAAGAGCTCAGAGCACTGAGTGCCACGTGCTGTCACTTCTTGAACACTCCAAGGGATGGTGACTCCATCACTTACCCGGGCAGCCCCTTCCAATGTTTAACCATCCTTTCCATGGAGAAATTCTTCCTGATGGCCAACCTGAGCCTCCCTTGGCACAGTTTGAGGCCATTTCCTCTCATCCTGTCCTTTGTTCCCTGGGAAAAGAGAGCAGTCCCCACCTGGCTACCACCTCCTGTCAGGGAATGGTAGAGAGCAAGAAGGTCCCTCTTGAGCCTCCTTTTCTCCAGGCTAAACACCCTCAGCTCCCTCAGCCTGTCCTCACAGGACTGACTCTCTAAACCCTTCCCCAGCTCTGTTGACCTTCCCTGGACATGTTCCAACCCCTCTTGACCTGAGGGACCCAGAACTGGGCACAGCACTGGAGGTGTTGCCTCACCAGTGCTGAGTACAGAGGAACAATCACTGCCCTGGTCAAAAAAGGAAACTACACTTGGCTGAGTTCTACAAAAGGTTCTGAGCATTGCACACATCCTGAAATCCCAGTTTTTTCTCCAAGAGGAGCTATGATAGCTCAGCTGTCCTGGATAAGTGTCATCATTGGCAACTCCATCCTGCCAAGCAAAACGTGTGGATTGTGAGGATGGAGATATTCTTCATCTCCAGTCTCACCCTGTCAGGCAGTGACAGTGCCCACTCCAACACTCCTCAGAAGAACTTGGCTTTCTCTGAAAGAAATTTGATCCCTTCCACCCTGACTTATTTTAAATATGCCTGGTAGGCCTCATGAGTAAGGTACCTACACAAAGAGATCTCAGAAACGTACAGATTGTGCTGGAACATAAATTTTGACTGAGCAAGTGATGAATAGAATGCAGAGCAACATCCTCAGATTTTGGGCAAAGAATATATAATCATTCAGTGGTGTTTGCGAAACATGTCAGGCTCTGTCAGGAAGAAGGGTTATAAATAAATGTGAGGGAGATACTTTAATAATGCTGTTTCATATACACTCAATGATGAACTTTAATTATTTCTTTGGGTTTCTTTCTTCTTTCACTAGCAGATGAGTCAAGCCCAGATGTGTAATGAAACTGATACTGGCATCACAGCATTTTCTTTAGAGGTGGCTGAAAGAGCTCTATGGATCGGCTGTCAAATCATTTCTCCTCCTGTGGGGTTTCCTTCATGCATCTCACCCAGAGTTTTATTCCTCCACATATGGCATGAGTGAATCATAGCGCAAGGAGTTTTCTTGATGGAAAAGATTTTGCAGATGAGCAAAAGTCTTCTCACATCACTTGTCCTGAAATGAAGCCAAAGCCATCTTTATCACAGTGGAGCAACCTGCCAAGAGGAACCAGTTGCCATGGTATGTAAGGCTGTAACATCTACAACTTTGCATTCTGAAACTATGAAAACTAATTTAGAGCTTATCAGGAACCCTATCACCAAATATTTGCAGCAGGGAACGAGGAGATTGATTTGTTTCCTGCTGTGATGCTGGGAATTAACAGAGGATATCAAAAGGAAAGCTCTGAGGTGTTAAATGTAATGATGTGGATAAATATGAAATATTCCACCAGTTCCTTGGCTTTTCAGTAGAAATTCAGGGAAATGAACAGAGGAAGGTGTCACATCACTCCTTTTGCAAAATGACTTCCTGTCAATGTCTGCAATGACTACAAGACTTTCCTGAAGAGGAAATCACCGTGATGAATCTCACTGAAATCTCAATGAAATACTTTCATTCTCCCTTCCACCTTTCCTGCTCTGCAAGAAAGGAAAATGTCAACACAACCCTACTGAAAGAAACAGGATGTTCCCCAAATGCCCTCACCCTGAAGAGACCGTGGCCCAATTGTCTCTCAGAGACAGGAGCTTTCAAACTCATTGAGGGGCACACAAAAGTATCTGATTTCACTTGCCAGGTCAGCTCCGAGTCCCATAGCCAATATTCAATGATAAACAGTGGACAAACAAACCCAGGAAACACATCAATTCTGCAAACTCTTTGCTCGTAAAAAGTCCTTGCACTTGGCAGCCACTCAACCTATTCCTCTTTATTAACACATCCAGACCCACCAATTTCCATTTCCTTCTGAAAATCATAGGGAAAAAAAAACCTAAAAAAAACC
>VZTB01013335.1:208253-224414 GCA_013397245.1 Thryothorus ludovicianus | reverse complement strand
AAAAAAAAAAAAAAAACAGAACAAAAGAAACAGAACAAAAACCCCAAGAAAGAAGGAGGCAGAGGATCCTGGCAGGATCTGTGGACTTGTGGACAGATGAGCCTGTGCTGGAGCAATTTGACTGCTGTGACTTGAGACCCTGTGGAAGGCCTCGCTCTGGAGGAGGGTGAGGAGGAAAAAAAGCAGCAGAGAAAACTTGTGAAGAACTGGTCCCATTTTCTATCCTCCCTGTGATGCTGGTGGGGAGGAGGCAGAAAATTCAGGAGTGAGTTTTCCTGGGAAGATGGGAGAGGTGTGGGAGAGATGTTTTAAGATTCAGTTTTATTTCTCATTACCCTACTCTAATTTAATTGGTTAGAAATTAAACTAATTTCTCCACATCAAGCCTGTTTTGCCTGTGATAGCAGCTGATGAGTGATTTCTCCTTGTCCTCATCTTGACCCATGAGCTTTTTTGCTACATTTTGTCTCCCTTGATCAGCTGAGGGAGTGACAGAGCAGCTTTGATGGGCACTGGTATCCAACCAGGGGCAACGTGCCACAAATGGGGATGGGTTCTTCCCCCACAGACAGAAACATCTCAGTTTGCAAAATGTTCGTGACCTGCAGGAGCATCTACTAAAATCCAGCACTGAAAGCTTTCCCAACTCACCTCCTATTTCGTATCGAGTCTTGTGTACAATCACCAGTTTGTAAACTAAGAAGCAGTTACAAATAAAGCAATTCCAAAAATAGCCCACAAAACTCCATACCACACTTTCCAAAACCTTTGTTTTGGTGGCCAGTTAATAATTTGCAATGTTTTTCCAGCTCCTCACAGCTTAGAAGAGGAAAAATCAGCCCTGGTGAGCTCTGAGACTGAAGAGGGCACAAGGGGAAAATCAAGAAGGCAAAAGGGTGATTAAAGGGATTTTGTGTGAACTCAAGTCCACAATGAGTCAATGCCTGTAGGCTTGGAAGAAACAAGCAGTGTAAGGAGGAGAAAAACATTCTATAACATTGGATATCATCAAGCTCAAAATAAAAAAAACATCTCAAAATAAACAGGATTGGTGTAGGACAAGTAAACAAATGACATCCCACATGCGAAGAATATATCTCTGTAAAATGAGTCCCTTTGGGTCGAAACATATGAAAACATATCCAAACAAAACAAAACAAAAAGCAGACATCAAAATATTTAAACTAAGAATATGGTCCTCTATAAACAAAAAAGCCTTTCTCTTTTTTTGCAAATCCCTCCCTCCTACCCCACTTTTTCCAGGCTGGGACTCTGATGGGCAGGGAGGTGTCCAACAGATGAACACCATTTGCTATCCCCTTCACCTGCTCTCACAACAATGAGCTTTCTTGTTCATTTAAATAATTTTGAACCTTTTAAAGTCAAAAATAGCGAATTAGCACTACCCCATGCTACACCAGAAGTGTGTCACCCTCTGCCATTTATCAGATGTCCTTGCAGACCCTACTGTGCCTAAGGCAGATGTGCTGATGAGAAAGATCTATGCTCACCTTTGGGGACCAAAATTATGTGACCTGGGTAGGGGGAGGACCTGCACAGCCCTGTGGATTTTATAAAGATGAGAACCAGCCCAGCTGAGACTAAAAACTGCCAAACTCCCAGCAGGTGTGACCAAAAGCTCAAATTCCTCCTCACTAGGAATCTCAGAAATTATATATTTATACACAAAATCATTAATATTATATTTATTTAAACTCTGTTCTCTTTAGTACAGAGAGAGGACATGGAGCAGATTTCAACAACTGAGCAAGGGATTCTGTCTTCAACAGACACACGAAACATCGTGTTTCACCCCGACCCTTCTCAGAGTTTATTCTCATCTCAGTGATTCACCGGGGCTTCCCTGACACCGTTTTCATCTGAGCAGTGCCAAACCCGGCTCCTGTGCCAGCAGATGGCACTCCAAAGTGTGCAGCAGCCACAGCTTCCCTCACCCCACTCCCAGAAACTGCTGTGAAAGGTGTTTTGGTTTTTTTTTTCCTGTGCCTGGCTCTTCAGCGGTGCCTTTAATCATGCTTAAATGCAGGGGTCAATTTAGGAGCTCCCACCGCAGGGCCATCAAACTTCCCCGTGCTCAGCTTCCAGAAGAGGTCACTATGTCCTGCTGCACATAAAAGCCACGTTCCCATTCTCCTTCCTTAAATCATCTAACCAGTTACGAGCTGCTGGGCACAGAAAGGGAGAAAAAGCCTTCCTCACTCACCAGAAATCAGCTGTGATTGCAAGAAGATGCTTTAATTTTTATTTTTTTTTTTAATATTTTTGCTTGCTGGGTGGTTTTTGGGGTTTTTTAGGGCACTCATCTGTGCTTCTCAGCATGTCACTGCTGAGCTCTTCATGTGAACGTAACCCAATACAGAAAGGAAAAGGGAAAATCCTTCTTAAAGCAAGAAACGTTGCAGATCAAGAGATTCAATTGTGTCAAGTGCAATATTGAGTTAAAGTTCTAGGAACCACCTCAACAGTTTTATTACATTCCAGACTTTACAGACTCAGTGAAGGTAGAAAATGAAACACTGAAGCTTTTCATTTCATCCAAGTGAGGTGGGCAAACTATAGCTCACAAAAAATCCAGGGCTTGCATGGATTGGAAACAGGATCTCCAGCTCACCTCCATGGAAAACTGGGTTCATGGAAATCAACATTTATGGTTTCATCCAGTTTCTCCACACAGCCACTGCAGGTTTCTCCATGGCAGTGCCAAGGAAGACCTTGGAAATCTCTTGTCTGTGAGTTTGGCTTTGGGAAGTTTCACAAAAAGGGGCAGAAGATCAACTTTCATTTCCCATGAGGAAGAACCTCCCTTATTCTACCAATCCCAGCTGCCTTCCCACACGTGGAGAAGGCAGTGAGACAAGAGGTGAGACTGAGACCTTGAATGGTTTAGGGAGCAGGGAAAAAGTCCTCTTGCATCAAACCCAATTAATCCAGGGCTCACTGGAGTGACCAAATGCTCACCCCAGGGTACCACGTGGCAGCACAGCTTTAATTAAAGCAGATTAACGAAGGGGACACTGCAAAGCTTTACTGTGTTTTACTGCAGGGGACACAGTGACATGCAGTCCTGTCACCTCGCTGCTGAAGTGACAAACTGCCCATTTGCACACCCACAGGAGCAGATCTGTGATGGCAGGGCTGCATCACTTCCCCCAGAATTAATGAGGAGCTTACAGGGAAGAGCAGGGCCAAGGGTGATGCTCAGCAGGTACCAACCACACAACTTCGATTTGCCTCCAACAGTGGCAGTGATGAGCAGCACTCACGGCAGAGGTTTTTCATTCACAGAAATCACAGAATAACTCAGAGAGGAGCCACGAGGACCATCAAGTCCAACTCCTTTCCATTCTTAGCTACAAAAGCATATCCAGGGAATTTTCATCAGTTTGCTCGCAGTGTAGGCTCTGAACCATCACCTCAGTTCATATTTGGGACAATTGGGTGAAAAAGTCTATGAAACTTAAGGGAATTTTTTGCTTCAGAGGCACCTTCTCAAATCAACAAGTTTGTGAGATTGCAATGGAGAACCTCCATCTGTGTTTAGGTGAACACATTTATTTTATTTATCACACAGACTGTCGCTATCAGCCCAAAAATAACTACTTGAAATGTTATCTGCACCTCATCCCTTATCCTACAGAACCTGTGGTGTGTTTTATAATGACACTATAAATAAATTACCCCTCTGATATATGTCCAGCTTTATGAGTTAACTCCAAAGGAATTTCAGCATCCTGGATTATCATTAAAAGTGAGGATGAAACTCTATTTACAAAGCAGTACATCAGTGCAAGTTTAGCTTGGCAAAGGCAACACTAATTTGGGTTACAGTTTTCAGCTAAGGAACAGAATAAAGAATCAGAATTGATTCTGTGTTTCCTCAAGTTTTCATGAAACAGAAATAATTATGACCAATTCAAAGAGCCTGAGCAGCCTGGTCTAGTGCAGGGTGTCCCTGTCCACGGCAAGTGGTTGGAATAAGATGGTTTTTAAGGTCCCTTCCTGCTCAAATAATTCCATTATTTCATAGGTGAGATGCAATACAGGGGAAGTAACAGCACTGCCTTCTGCACAGGAGATAAAGTGGTTTAATATATTTAAGTTTTATGATGGATATAACACTTTTTATTTGGACCTTGCAAACAAATAAGATGTGCCCTAGAAAGGTCAATAAGTATCATTTTTGTCTTCACCCTGGTGCAGCAAGGGTTAACATATTTCCAAACACATTTTTTAGTGGGAAAATACCATTGCTGTCCCCATTTAATCCTGTGATAAATACAGCCATCAAAGTGGGTTTAGAAGAATACAATTTCCTTCCTTTCAATAATTCATCTCCACAGGGGGGTTTAAATGTATTAAATAACCCTGCATTCACATTGGAGCAAGGTGACACACTCAGTGAGGTTTCACATTTGTTACTCCGCTTGCTGCATGTGATCTTTGCCAGGGCAAAAGTCAATTTAGAGTCTTGCAGTGCAACTTAGGGAGGGTGGGGTTGGAGGAAGGGAGGTGGATGGGGTCATATGAGCAGCCCCCTCACACCAGCAGAAACCACTTCCACTGGGCAGAAACACTCTCCATATAATTATGTTTCTGGAAAAAAAAAAAAAAGTCTTATACAGGGGAGTCAAGCCCATAAAGTGAACAAAATTCAAGCTTTTAATTCATTTTTTTAATAATTATAGGACTGCCATTGTGGCCATACACGTCCTGCAGACCCAGCCTACATTTCATCAGCTCTGGCATCTTGGCCTGTGTTTGCTCTGCTCTTCAGCTGCTGTCACACAGCTCTGACAGAGCTGCCAGAGGTGACCCTCACCGCCCAGAAAAGCTCCGTGCAAGGACAAAGCTCTCTGAGCAAGGTGAGTGTCCACCCTGCTGCCACTGTATTTACAGCTATATCTGATTTTATTTTTTATTTGCATGTATTTATATTGAGGTATCTACAGATATATGTTTATATTTATAGATATACAAATCTGTGCCAGCAGTGCTGACTGGAACCATGGACTGACCACATTCACTGGGTAAAAAGCAACATTCAGGATGAAAGAGGGTCCAGAATTACTCGAGACCATGTCTGGATCTCATATAACAGGTGAGAAATGCTTTTCTCATCTATACGACCCCCTCCATGAATGAACCTGATGTGGCAGGAAGATGTATGCTCGTGGTATTCCTTAAATTTTGGAGCTGACAGTACTTAAGGGGTACAAAGGCTGGAGAGGGATATTTCACAAAGGCATGGAGTGATAAGACAAGGGAGAATGGCTTTAGGCTGAAGGAAAGTAGATTTAGATTGGATATTTGGAAGAAATTCCTCCCTGGGAGGGTGGGGAGGCCCTGATACAGGTTGCCCAGAGAAGCTGTGGCTGCCCCATCCCTGGGAGGGTTCCAGGCCAGGTTGGATGGGGCTTGGAGCACCCTGGGACAGTGGAAGGTGTGACCATGGTAGAGGATTTTAAACTGATGATTTTTAATGATTCTGCCAATCCAAACCCTTCTGTGATTCCATGAGACAGAAGCGCAGCAACCACAGGCAGCCACCACAAGCAGTGAGGGAAGAATATTTGCAGAGCTGTCTCTGGCTATGGGAGAACAACAACGTGGGCACCAGCTGAGTGCTCTGTCCCAGCCTCTGGGCAAATATAGATTTTTTTTTTCCCTGTCAAAGTGCTCTCTCCCATTAACAAGGCTGGTTCATGGCCGTGTTTTGTGGCGTGGCCTCAAACGCCTCCACGCGCCCCCGGTGTCACCATTCCCTGGGCACAGCCCTCCCAGCAGGGTCTGTGCCAGCGTGGGGTGAGAGGAAAGTGTCTCCCAGGATTTGGGAGCATAAAAGCAAGTGTTTGCAGGGCTGGGGGCGAGGCTGGCACATTCCAGACAAAACAAGCCCTGGGTTTGAGGCGCCAGCAGTGACTCAGAGCTGGGGAAGAGGAGCCAGCGGAGCTGCTCTGGAGGAGGCTCCGTACAAAAGAGCCCCTTCCCTCGCCTTCATCCTCTGCCCACACAGAAACCTCTGTCCTTTCTCACTCAAACAAAGGGAAAAATAAAAAAAAAAAAAAGAGAAAAACACACAAGGGAACAAACAATCTGAAAAAAAAAAAGCCCTTAACTAACCAAAACCCAGGTAGTGAACACTCAGTTCTTTGCCTGGGTGCTGATAGAGGCAGCTGCAGTTTCTGGTTCCATCAGCAGGCACAGGCAAAGTGGGCTGGTCCCTTGAAAGGCACTTTAGTAGAGGATTGCCAAGGAAAATCCACAATGTTGAAGTTGTTTGGGCAATTTGGGAAAGGGCGAGTTCCTCCCAAACCCGATGATACACATTCCTTTTTTATATAAGTTTGATCTTTTCTCACTTTTCTTCTCTTGTAGGACAAGGAGATTGGAATGTTTTTGGGAGCTCATACCTCCAGCTTTTTACAATTCCTTCCATTAAAGCTATAGCAGCATTTGGGGTGTTTCTTTTGTGATTTTACTGAAGCCCAGAGCATTCCTGTGTCCCACAAAATCTGCCACCAGCAGCATCTGGAATCCAGCTGTTTTCCCAAGGGCTCTGGGGCAGGATCCTTCATTTTAAGTTTTGCAGTTGAAAAATGCTGCCTCCCTGACAAAAGGGGATTTAATGGTTACTTAGAGAAGTTCTGTGCTTACAAAGCCCACTGGAATTTTTTTCAAGATCGTGGGCACGCTGAGAAGAAAAGACCTTCCCTTCCCAGACACCCAGAGCAAGAGTACTTTGGGACATTCAGAATAGATTCCACCTCCCTTGAAAACACAGGGAACAAATTAAAAGATTCGGTGTGAATCTATTTCCATCCTCTTATTAAATCCCTTTCCAAGAATCTATTTCTCTACCCCCATAGAGGCAGAAAAAGAAAAGAAAATATTTAAATTTTCTTAAGAAAATGGCTTTAATGACTGCCTTAAAAAAAAACCCCAAACCCTTTAAAACCAAACAAAAGCCCACACTTGAGTAAAGTCAAGAAAAAAATAACTGTGTGATTTAAATGCTCCATATTGACAACCCTAGGAACAGGGGAGTGGGTTGATTACAATATGGCTTTTAATGGATGCACAGTCATTTAAAACAAAGTTGACATTATTGAAATAACACTTTTCACAGAAGTAGCTGCATCCCAAATGACCTTGAAAAGACATAGCAATTACTACTACCATGTGCAAGATAAATTTTCACCAAAGCTAAGGCTTGATTTCCTGAGATACAGCAGCCAGACTGGAACATTAGGGACTGGGATGAGCTCTGAGATGAGATGGTAGAGTCAATAAGAGAAATGTGTAAATAAAAAGCTCCATTTGTCGAGGCAAAAGCTGTGTTTTGATTGTGAGAAATCAAATTTTGCATTTCAGGGAAATACACACCACGTCCTCTCACAAACGTGGAAGCAGGTTTCAAACATGAGGAGCATGAGGAGCATGAGGAGCATTTATTTCATTAAAAACTCCTCCTGAATTGTTGTTCAAAATAAGCTGTTGGTGTTGGCTTAGCCTGTGGGATCCTGAGGGTGGCACAATCTTGTAGCTGTGCTTATCCTACACCCTCCATGACAAGGGCCTGGCAAAAATGGAAGCCCAAATAACCAAAGTCATTACACACTCACATACATACGAGCAGTTTATGCAGACATTATTGGCAAAAAAAGTTATTCTTCCATAAAGCCAAGGACTGGATCTCGCTGGCCCCAAAATGAGAATTTTATTCTGATCACATAAAAAGAACAACTTCATAAACACAGGAAGAAAGGGAGAAATGATGCTTCCTGTGGGAAGGAAGTCCATTTAAAGCAAGAATAAACTGATGCAGTCAGGAGAAAAAAACCAAAAACTTGTATATGCAAATAGACATTTATTACCCATCTTTGTGCTCCTAAGAAATATAATTTACTGACCTTTGAGAGATGGGTCAAATAGGCCCATAGAAAAAGAAACAAAGGCATCTTTTTGGCAACTGCCGTGTTCCAGAGCAGTAATTATCCTTTCCTCTCCCCATGAGCAGCAGGAAATGAAGAGGGATGCCATTACACCATGACAATTACTGTAATTTTAATTTCTAAATATTGCTAGGAAAGTTTTCTCAAAAAANAAAATATTTAGAAAAAAATTTTCAAAAAAAAAAAAAAAAAAAAAAAAAAAAAAAAAAAAAAAAGGAAAATCTGTTCAGATTTTTGAGTGGTTTTAGGTAAAATCTCATTCCCCAGCTAAAACAGAGCTGTGCTTCCCCTTCTCCCACTCCCTTGGGGGAACACCCACAGAGTCTGCAGGGTGAGAAAAACCCACCTTCCTCCCCACTAGTGGAGAAGAGAGAATTGCAGAGAATCACAGAATGGTTTGGGCTGGAAGAGACCTTAAGGAGCATCTTGTCCAACTCCCTGGACAGGAGGCAGGGCCACCTTCCACCACCCCAGGCTGCTCCAAGCCCCATCACTTGGACTCCTCCAACCATGGGCACAAAACAGATTCTGTCTACCAGAAGCAAATGATGTTGGATGCACAGGAATTATAAAAAAATTAAAAAGAATGAATCTTTTAATCTCCTGGGCTCAGAGACACGATTTGCTCTGTTGTGGATTTTCCACAGTCTACCATTAATTATTTTAATATTATGGATAACCTATTCTGTGCAATTAGAGCATTATCACATTATATCCAGTTGCAGGACTGATGGATTTCATCCTAGAGGACACATCTGGTCACCTGTCCAGCCTCTCCTGCCACTGACCACACTGTCCCAGGCTCCAGGGGACCCCTGAAATTCTCCCACTCCTACCTGGACTCCACCTGGGAGGAGGAGTTTGCACCTTGGTGCATCTGTTCAGGGGCAGAAGTGGGATTTGAAGCCCATCTGCCCCAAAAATAATCAGGAGCAGAGGTGACCATACCCCCAAATCCTGTCACTGCTGTAGGCTGCACCAGAAAATCCCATAAACTGGAAACTACCTTCCAAAATTCTCCTTAATGAGCCTTTTGAGGTCTCATTTTGGCCAGTAGGTGAAGACTTAAAATTACTTTCACAGATTCAATGGAAAGGGCTTTTTTCCTTTTTTTAATTGTTGCCACAAGGCACGTTCAACAATGATCATTTCGTGTAGTAAAAAGTTGTGTCTTTCAATATATGCACCTATAGAACTCCATTGATTTGTCTATACACAAACACATTCCTACAAACACATATTTGATTAAGAATTTATATAACTTCAGGCTTCAAGGAGTTTTGGATCAATGCCTTTATTTTGCCTTTATAAACAAATAAACTCAATTAAAGAGTACTTACAACAAACCACAACGGGCAGGAAACTAATTTTCCCAAGGCTTCCCATGGCAATTTTTACCTGTTAGATGGGTCTAGGGAATCAATTACTCCCTAAAGGGAAATTATTAGGGCTTGTGTTACCCAAAATCTCACATTTCCCACTCACCAGTGGGAGAGAAGTATAGGAACAGGCATCCAGAAAATCGAGTATTCTTCAGACCTCTTAAAATTTGCTGTAATAAATTAAAGTATAAATAAAGGAGAACAAAGCCCTGCAGGCAAGCAGTGTTTGAATCAAGGCTGGATCTGCACCAAGTCACTGCGCAGCTTCACAAGGCCCATAAATCAGATCTCCTGAACATATGTAGTATTTTGCATTACTCTATAGGGTGTTAACTTTAATGCCTTAATATATTCACATAGTGGTCAGGTTACAGTTCCTGTGGGAACCATAAATTTCTGTGTCCTGGCCAATCTGCTGCTGGAAAAATAATAATAATAAGTTAAAACTAACCACACCACTGCATTGCCTTCAGCAGGTTTTAGACCTTCAATTTTTCTCCTTTCTGTACTTGAGGGAGGAAGAAGAGAAGACTTGTGAAGTTGCAAATGCACAGAGAAGCTGAAGCAGATGTGAATTAATTTTCATCCTTTTCTTGCATGAAGGCTTGTGTGTCCCCAGCCCAAGCAAGTGTCACTGCATGGAAAAGATTTGTTTTTGGGTGTTATCAAGCCTATTTCTGAGTCAGAACGCTCTCACCCAGGACGTGCTACAATCTCCTTTTTCATAATCCAACAAAACCACTTCACCTGCAAGGAGAAACAACCTGAGCTGATCCAGTTTAACCCAATTTCTGCTGGTTCTGCCTGATCCACACCAAACTGATCCAGATACAAGTTCCCAGTGGTTGGATTCCTACCTGGTTTAAGGCAAAAGGTGTTGTCTCTGTCTCATTCTTCCTCCAGTCTCCCTTTGCTCCAGCCCCACCATTATCCACTTAATGATTTGAGTATTTTGCCTGGCATCCTATTTTTTATCCCCTATTAAAACTCTATTTACTTCCAAAGAAGGTTGTTTTTGGGGTCATCAAGCAATTTCAACATACCAAAAAAAGCTGGTTCCATCCAGGCTTGCTCCCAGTGCCAGCAATCCACAGTAATTAACACTCTGAGCTCTCTTTGCACAGGTTAATGGCCAGCAGTGCCCCACATCCCATGGGGCAGTCATGGCCACCACAGGACAGTCCAGGCAAGAACAGAACTGTTCCCTCCCCTGCAACCCACTCCACCAAGAGCAGCCAAACAAAATTGGTTAAAAGCCCCAGAAGTGATGCAACACAGACGGCGCAGAAATAAATCGCAGTTAATTTGCACAAAATGACCCAATAAATATTTGACGTATGTGGGGTTTGACCACAGTTAAAGGATATGTTATTTATGCCCCCTGCTCAACATGGATCACCAGCTGGTGGGCAAAAACAGACTGTTAATTTTTATAAACACGGAGCTGAAAAGTAACATCTGTGCACAATCTCTCCAAAGGCAGCAGTGGGAACCCTCACTCTGGATAAAGGAATTCATCAGCCCTTTAGTACCTTAATTTCATTTCACTGACACCTAAACCAGCTAAGCAACAAGGTGTCTGAGGCAGAATTGTAATTGCTTGAAATTTAGTTAATATTAAAGCTGTGGCCCATTGATCTGCACTAATGATGGGGTCTGTCTTCAGTGGCACCATTCCACTCTTTTTCACAGAGAATCCTCAATTCAAAGTTACCAAGTACAACTATTTCTTATACATGTTAAGAAAGTTGTAGAAAACCAGGCAGCACGAGGTAGGGGGAGGAAAGTCATTAGGAAAGCAGAAAACCTGCTGACTGCCCCTTAAATGATAAAAAGTATCAAAAATATCAGAAATAATTACTGAAATTAGACATGGATTCTGGGTTTTGGTAGCAGAGGATCAGCTGCAAATGCCTACAAGTTTCTTAAAAGGCCAACCTAATCTCTGTTGGAACCTTACTTCAGCCAAAGGATCTCCTGGAAATCTGTGGAGATTTCTTAAACACACAGACACATACAGATATTAAATCTGTAGTATTTTGCTTTACTATTTATGAAAGACTACACATTTTTCTGTATATATACACACACACACAAAGATATCTTTATAGTCAATAATTTGCATATGTTCACTGGCACACATGCATCTAATTATATTTTTATATATATTCACATACATGTACATGAATATGTGCATCATATATGGAGTAATCAGAGTATATATGGATATACAAATCAGAATAAATATATATACTCTGATTCTAATTTGTTCATTGAAAAATTTCCTAATATGGGCAAAAAAGGAAGAAAAAGGCTCAATTTGCATATGTATATAATAGTTAACCACAGTGCAATGTAGCCAAGGAAAGCAGAATACATAATCCCTCTTAAAACTGGGGACAAGTTTGATAAAAAACTCTGAATTTCTTCTATGAAATTGTCCTTGGAATGTGATTTCTCTGCGCCTACAAGCCCAGCTTCCAGGAAAAGGGGGTGTAGGACTGCTTTTTGATATATTTCATAGCAGACAAAACTCCCGTCAAGAATGGAAAAACGGCCCCATGAGGACAGAAAAGCAGAGAATAATTAAACAAGTCTTATATAAGCCTTTTTTTTCCTGAGTTCTGTTATCTTCCACCTCCAAAGACGTCACACATCTCTACTGGAAAAACATCTCAGTGGCTTCAGTGTAGGCAGTGGAGGAGCTCCAAGATCTTCAGCATCATTAGTGGGGTTAGAAAACAGCTTTTTTTTTATTTTTTTCTTAGCACTGTACTTCCAAACAAAGAGACACACGTGAACTTACCTGTTTGGTGCTTCTCTGCCCAGTAGGAAGCAAAGCTTTGGATTTCTCTGCTATTTTCTGTTAAAAGGAAAAAAAAAAAATCAGAGGGAAAATGGCTGAGAAAACAGAGTCCAAATATTTAGGGAGGGAGTCATATGAAGCTATTTTCTTCTGCTTTCTAAAGAAAAGGACACAGAGAAAGCTCTTACTCTTTGAAAAAACAAGGGAGTATAAAAGCATTGAAAAGTTGAGTCTTGCAGGCATTAAAAGTCTTCAAAGCTTCCAGAATGACAAGGTTATCAAAACTGAAGCAGGCATTTAGGGAATGACAGCTAGGACGTGGATAAGTAGCAATTTATCACTCAGATTGTTTCCCTGACGCAGCCGGGCATTCACAAACTGCAGTGGTTAATTTTGGCACTTCTGAATTGATGACAGCCTTTAAAATAAAAGAAATCCAACCTAGATATGCAGTTCAGATGGACTGTACTCATGAACATTAGGGGGAAAAAAGCATAAAAAAGTTGTGTGTGTGCATATGGGGGTGGGGCTCTACTCAAATAATTCCAACTTCTCCTTTAACCCATAAAATAATTTCATTTAAGGACCCCACAATCAGCTTCTTTAATAGGACAGGTAAATAATTTAAAATAGGAGGCAGCACTAGAGATGATGCAATTCCATTGCACGACAGACGTGCTGTTGAACTGCAATTTTATGTACATCTATTTATTTATTTTATTTTTAAGGCACAGGCAGCAAGTGCTGGGAAATCAATCAGCCCAGAGTGTTTCTAATAGAGACACATTATTAAGTGCGTGTTGCCAGCCAAATTTCATTACACCTCTATAATTACAATATATCCTTCCCATTGTTGCAGGCATGCGTCAGACTCATTAAAGGGATACACGAAAGCCACTGGAGCTGTCCAGGTTGTATTTTGATTAATCCAGATGCATCTCCTAACTTGCACTGCCAGGGAGGGAAGCAGTTTGGGGATGTTAAATTTAAGTCATTACTAGAGTGTTTAAAAGCAAAGCAAAACTGCTCATCAGCAGAACCTCCCCAGGGTAAAGAGGGTGAGCAAGGAGCAAATGAAGGAGTTCAGGATTTGTTTGTTTTATTAAACAGCTTGATCTTGGTGACAGAGCCCAACCACAGGACGTGCCTGGAAGCTTTCTGGCACAGCCAAACAGCAAAGCAGAGGCAGAGGGTGGGGTAACATTTGAATTATCAGGGCTGCCTGCTTGTTTTGTGCAAGCAGGAAAGGTGAACTGTGCAATCACCTCTCCTTCTCCCCTGAGAGTGGAGGCACACCAAAATAATGCCATGGCTAAGCCAGGGGAAGTATTCCCTCCTGAACTGAGGAGTGGGAAGGCCACATCTCAAATCCTGGGGTCAGTTTTGGGCCACTCAAAACAAGAAGGACATTGAGGAGTGTGTCCAGAGGAGAGAATGGAGCTGGGGAAGGTTCTGGAGCACCAGAGGCAGCTGAGGGAGCTGGGGGAGCTCAGCCAGGAGAAAGGGAGGCTCCAGGGAGACCTCACTCTCTACAATCCCCTGACAGGAGGGTGTAGCCGGGTGAGAGTCAGGGTCTTCTCCCAGGGAGCAAGGGACAGAAAAAGAGGAAATGGCCTCAAGCTGCCCCAGGGGAGGTTTAGATTGGATTTTTGGGAACACTTGTGCAGAGAAAAGCTTGTCAAGCACTGGAACAGGCCACACAGGGAAGTGGTGGAGATGCCATTCCTGCAAGTGCTTAGTAAATGTGTGGATATGGCCCTTAAGGACAGGACTCAGGTGGTGCTGGGTTGATGGTTGGATTTGATGATCTTAAAAGTTTTCTCCAACCTTTCTATGACACCGTGATTGCTTGACTGACAAAGAAAGAAAAGAGGGGGGGGAAACCATTCAATAGCAGCCCTATGGAGTTGCTCCAGGCTCCAGGGAATTACACTGACACTTAACACATTCCCAGATTCCCAGATGGGGGAGTGGAAGCAGGAGAGACACTCACTTTCTGCACAGCTCCGTATCTCTGGATGGCATCTGAGAGCTGGTTCTTCAGCCTGTCCAGCTGAAGCCGTTCTTGCTGCATTGGGGAAGAAAAGAAGGCTGGTTAGCAGGTCTGTCATAGATAAATCCAGTAACAGGCTCTGTCTGTGAGCATGGGAACTGTCCTGGTGGGAGACACCAATTAAATAAGGTGGGCACCAATGGTATCCCAAAAGAATCCAGTCACACTGGGGCTGCCAGGATGCGTCAGGATTTTATTTCAGGAAATGTGATGTTTGGTCTTTCAGGCCAAGTTACATTAAAAAAATGCCACTTTGCATACTCAAGATAGCATTGGAGAAAATAACTGAAGGGATCTTTCTATAAAAAGTTCTTTTTTTCAGGTGATAAATCATGATAGAGTTGATCACATTTGGGAGATTTACTGGACTTGAGAAGTCAATCAGCCACCACATCCCCTCTCCTTGGTCTGACCCAGGATGCGTAGCTTATCTTCCTGTCTTCCAAAACATGAACCCAAATGTCACTGCCTCTATGACTGAATCTTGCTCCAGTAAGATTTCAATCTATGTTTAAAAAAAAACAAAACCAAAAACCTGTTATTTGAAGGAAGAGCACAGCCTGATGTAAGTACCCACCATGTTTCCAAATCTCTGCTCTCAGAGGGAAAGACCAAACCCAAACAGTTCTCCTGGAACTGTTCTACACCCTGGATTTCAGATTTCATGTGTGCAGGAGCTGACATGTCCAGATTTTACAGAGGGAAATGCTGCAAGGAATTGGGATGTCACCTTAAAAAACAAGTGGAAAACAAAACCCAATCTTCACTAAAGCTACTGTTCACTTTCCAGCCGCTTCAGCTGTTTCAGAAAACTGCTTGGGATTACAAAAGTAGGTTCTATAAAGGATAGGATAAACATTTTTAATTTTAATGGCAGTAATTTCACACAGAGAAGAATATCCCAGTTCTTCATCTGAAGATTTAAAACCATTTTTAGAGCAGGGCAAGTATCATTATTCCCATTCTACAGAAAAAGGTCCATAAACCTTATGTTTGTTCCACATGCAAAATAAGATAAGATTGTCACCCTGGAGAGCTGATCTTATGCTCCAGCACTCATCCTAGCAAAAAATGGAATTCCAGATCCACCTCTCTGTTTACATCCTTTGAGGTTAGTCTGGAATGAAGCCCTAAAAGAGCCATTTGCCATCAGTCTCCTGCCTTGTAGCACACTGATCCACTTAGAGCAGCAGCTTTGCTCCTCCAATGCTATCAATTTGCTCAGCTGGGCATCCTGACTCCAACATCTCCAGCAGCACTTGGAGATTTATGGGAAGTCAGAGAAAGTCCCATATTGCATCTCGTTGGCAGTGCATTACTGGTGGAAAATAAGGAAGAAAAGGGGAAAAAAAACCTTTTTTTTTTCCTTCTGTGTGTGCATGCAAAGCAATCCACAGAAAAATGGATTGGTGAGGACTAACTATAAAGCTCTGTAAGGCTTTTCATGCTGTGAGTAATTTTATGGGAGGAGAGTTTGCAGTGCTACCCAGATTCCCAAGAGGGACTTACTGACCAGCAGCCAATATCCACCACAACAATTCATTCTCTGGAAGGGACAGGGGCTGCTGGCTTTCTATCAAAACTTGTAGGTTTAATTACTAAAACTCCAATGTTAAAAAAGGAGAGTTAAAAAAAACCCAAATCTAAATTAATTGATCAGTGAGCAGAAAAAAGTTATTATACAATGTAATACAGAGGAGTAAGTTTTTCCCTCATATTACTGAAATTATTTCTGTGTCTATTTCCTTCAGCTCTTAAATGTTTTCCCTTCAACTTTGCATTTTTCTTCTCATGACAGTAAAACCTCTTCTCCTGAGAGCCCCCATGGGCTTCAAGGGCAAATAATGACATTCTTGTGTGGCACTGTAATTGGGTTTAATGTAACCTTGCCTGATTCCCCTTTGGACCCAATTTATGTCACAAAATAGAGCCTGGAGATCAGCACAG
>VZTB01013335.1:184418-208183 GCA_013397245.1 Thryothorus ludovicianus | reverse complement strand
AAAAAAAAAAAAAACAAAACAAAAAACCCAAACAGTCCTTGCCATCCATCACTAGTCAAAGCAATATGTTAAAAATTATTCTCATATTAATCTTGATGTCTACATGTGGAAACAGCCATTCCAGGCTTCCCTGCCCATCCTCTGGAGTGGACCATCACCCATTAATTTATTTTTAGACAGGCTGAGTTGCACATGGTCCTTCACAGGTTACCAAGGCAGCCTTGGGTGATCCAAGTTTTAAATCCTTATCTCAACTCCCTGTTGGCAAGTGCCATAAATCCAGGCTGTAAAAACCACTTGGTCAGAGATGAGTTGTGTGTTTAGAGCAGTCTTATTTCTAAGTGGAAGGGCAGTGAGAACAGAGTTGAAGTAATACAGGACTTTGGAAAATGGCAGGTAGTGAGTGAGAACAAAACGTGAACTCAGGAAAATTCCTGGCTTGGAAACCAGATGGATGCTGGAAGCAAGGATGTAGCAGAAATCAAGTAGAATTGTCCTTATTTTCATTTCAGGTGCTGAATGTTTCATGGGTGAAAACTCTCCTTTAACTCTCACACCAGCTGGGCTCTGGTGCCCAGAGTTTGCTTGTGTTCTTGCCCACCATGGGCCAAAGCCAGCAGTAACATCTGAGGTATTAAATCATTTATACCCCAGTAACATCTGGACTATAAAATCACTGTTGGAAGGTCAAAAACCTTCTGTTTGTCCAATCTCATCACTGGGGACAACGGGATGGGGATCATTCATACCCTGTGGCACTGATGCTCACATGAGTTGAGCATACAGGTGACAGCTCAGTCTGCACACAAACCAGGTGAGATTTTCTGGGGTAAACAGGAACTCAGAGTGGGGTAAATTCTAATTTAAAATCCTGCTCTGATCTGGCCACAGCCTGTATTTATCTATCCCCAAAGCTGCCTTTGCACCAGCACACAGCCCTGAATCAGTGTCCAGATATATTCCATGGCTTTGGCCTTTCCAGACACTCAACACACTCCCAAAACTCACCTGCACCCCGTGCACCCACAACTGAGTCTTTAACCAATGACAAACTCATATGAAGCCAGATGATTGCTGCAATATTTTCACCCAAACTGAGACCCTGAGATAGAAGTGAACTGGCCAAAGGTTTTGCTGCTGAGTTCTTGATTCCCAGTTCCACAAGAGCCAGTTTTGGGAGGAGAGCTGGTGTCTGCAGCTGTTTCCCCCTGAGTCATTTATAAGTGAAAACTACACTTGTTCAAGAGGAAAGGAAGTTATAGAAAGACACAGAGCTTAAGAGCTTTAAAGCACCCACTGCCATTTCTTATTTTCATTATTCCTCCTTCCACAAGACCCATCATTCTCCCCCAACAGCATCTTGACTGACACATACCCTGGATGAGCCTCTGACAACCTCAGACAGCTGCTTGATGGCTTTGGTGCTAGTCGTGATGGTTTTATTAGTCTCCTGCTGGGTGGCATGCCTGCAGAAGAGAAGAGATGATGGGAATTGCAATTGAAATTAATTGCATAATGAGACACTTGGAGAAATCTATCAAGCTGCAGAGCAATTGAGACAACACAACAACAGCAGCACACAGAGGCACAGGAAGGCTACAGGAGTCCTGGGTCTTAACCAGCAATGGAAGCCAGAAGGAAATGTGGAGAAGAAGGTGTCCAAAATATTGTTCCTGCCTGCTATCAGCACAAAGATAATGCCTGTGAACCATTCAAAGGTGAAAACGGGGCAGACAGATGGTTGGTATTGTAAATTTTCAAAGAACGGTTGTAGAGCAAAAGGAAAGAGGACTGGGGAGTTGCCTGATGCTTGCCCAGGAAAATATTGCTCTCAGGAGAGAAATCTGGAATTGAGCAGGACAAATTTACTTCCCCTGGTCACCTACCCCTGAATGACACAGTACCTCCAGGAAAGCACTGGGGATGTGAGGGTGCAGAGCTGCTTTACCAACACTGAAACAGGCAAGGAGCCAAACCAGCCACCCCTCCAGCCATGGGTGTCCCTCCCTCCTACACCCCAGGTTCCAGTACCATTATTCCTTGTAAGTACTGGCTGTCCGCCTTGCTCTTTGGGACCATGCAAACAAAGGGGAAGAGACATAAATGCTTCCCAAAGGTATTTATTAGCTCAGTCCAGTAGTTCTCAAGCTTTCTAAGGTCAACAGAGCACTCTCAGCTTCTAAGCTTCTCCAGAGAGCACTTCACATCCTTTCAGTCAGAAAGAAGTGGGTTTCCATGAGGTTTTGTTCAAAAACTCAAGAAATACTTGGAAAAGACCTGGAGAATTTTTTTTTTTTTTCTCCCTCAGAGGACACATGAGCACTAGCCACAATTGTATCAAAAACAGTCATTTGTCAGTGGTTTTTCTGAGTTTTTTTTTTAGAGTGGTGAGATTTGAAGTGAATGGAGGTTCTTTGATTAAAAAATGTCAAAATGTCTATTTATGGTCCCTCAGTCCTGAAAACCCACAGCTTGTCCTGACTCTTCAGCTCCTTCCCTCTTCTCTGTCCATTTCTGATGGAGAGCAGCTCTTTTGAGACAGGTCAACTCCTCCAGCATCTCCTTTGAAAATCAAGGCCAGTCCCCAAACAGCTTTTACCAAAAACAACTTTAACTACAAATACATCCAGACCTCTCTTGTTGAGGATTTAATCCAAAATTTGGCAGTTTTTTCCCCACTTCAGTATTTTTGTGCAAACAGCTCAGTTGGGAAAGATGTCCACAATCATGGAATCACAGGATGGCCTGGGATGGAAAAGGCCTCCAAAATCATCCAATTCCACTGCTCTGCCATGAGCAGGGACACCTTCCAGTGGACCAAGTTTCTCCAAATGCCATCTAGCCGGGCCTTGGACACTTCCAGGGATCCAGGGGTAGCCACAGCTTCTCTGGGCAGCCTGTGCCAGGGCCTCCCCACCCTCCCAGTAAATAAAAGCACACTCAATTTCACACAAGGTACCTACAAGTGACAGGTTAGTACACCATGAAGACAACATCTCTTAGCTGCAGAACAGGAATTCAGATGAGTGTCAAGGGTTGAACACTCACACAGAATGCATGGACTCCTTTGGCACCATGCAAGAAGGAGAAATAATCCCATATGAAGACAAAACCACATCCAATAACGAGTTATTACCTATGCTTATTTAAATTAAGATACAATTTCTGTGTTCATTCATCAAAATGCACTTCACTTACTGATGATGCCAGGACTCGCCACACCAGCTGAGCAATTTCATCACTTTCAATTTGAGATGGAAGAGGTCATGTCTATCACAGACAGGTATTCCACACTTCCATTGAGAGGGAGGGAGCTGGGAATTGATTCCTATCACATTGCTGACACTGAGGAGTGCACAGTCAGCCTGATCACAATCCCTTAATCAACTACATCTTGCCACCAAATGCATGGACTCTATAAGCAGCAGATTCAAATCTCAGATTTCCATACCTAATTCCCCTTAACAGAAAGCAAGATGTTGGAGTTGACATCCATTTTGCAGAGCTCATTAAATTATCTGCCCACAGAACAACTCAGGGATTTACTTACCACTAATTCCTCATCCCCAAAGTAAAATGGCTTGTTAGGCTCTTGCATCTGATCCTTCCCAATCTCTAAAGTTAAATAAAGCCTCCTTCATTTGCATTGTAATGTAAATTTTATGTTAGATATCTTATATAATAGGCTCGTGCTGGGCACGAACTTTACTCTGCCGCAAAATAACTGGGAGCAGGAGTACAAAAAAATAAAAGTTCTGCCTTCCACCTCTTAATTCAAAATGCACTTTAAACACTTTAAACATCATGCTGGTGCTTGATTTTGGCACTTCCCACTATGTTGTCAGCACAATTAACTTCTTATTCTTCAGTCTCAGAGATGCACTCAGGAATCAGACAATGATTATATTTAATTTACATTAAATGCTATTAAGATCTTAATTTTAAAAAAAGTCCTCTCAAAACACTGCTTCCTGCAGTATTTTATTTTAATTTGTAATGGAAACAAGATATGTTGTTGTTGCTGTTGTTGTTGTTTTTGTTATTAGTATTAACAGTATTATTAGTATTATTATCTGTCTTTATATTCCGCTCCCCATGGAAGTGTGGAAGTTAATTAAAGAAGTGTCTCTGATGAATAAAATTTCCTTCTCAAAAGAGTTCTCCACACAACAGTAAGTTAATACTCCATCTGTGGAGCTGCCAAGTACCCAAAATACAAATGTAGTAAAAGATTTACCTGTCTACAGCTCTGCTCTGAAAACAAACCCTGGAATGGTAAACACCAGAGAGGGCATCTCTGAGGAGGAGTAACATCCCTTGCTGAGCATTTCTGCGTGCACAAACGCTGCAAAGACAAAGCTCTGAATAATCCAGGAGACGCCAAAACGCTGCCTAAGAGCTCCCAATGGCTGCTGCTTCCTGTGCTGGAGGAGCACGGTCCAGAGAATCCCTGATCCCCAGCTGCTCACAGTCTGTTCTTTGGACAATCACGTCCCTGATTTATTTATCCCGTTTTAAAAGGAGCGCTGCAAAGAGCCAGATGGGCGCTGGCGGCTGCTCCCCTTCTCTGCAGGGACACCAGGATGGAGCTGAACTTCTGCCTCTGCTGCTTCCTTGGGACACCTGGTGAATGACCAAGCCAGCGGGAAAATAACCAGAGCCCAAGTGCAGGAGCAAACACCAACAAGGGAAGGAGCTCTCTCTGCCTCACCGTGCCTGCCAGTGCTTGCAATAATCCCAAAGAGCTTTCTTTCCCAGCTCCAGCAGGAAACGCCATTTCCACTCATAAAACAAGATATAGCTTATTTCACTTTCATCTGATCCCTAATGGAAGAGCAACAATGAGTTTTTCAGGCACAGATAAAAGATACTTTTGCTGCAGTGGTTTGCACATCATTAGATTCAGGATCCCCTTTAGCACAGGGCAAGGGCACAGCAATGGAGCTGGTTTTTGAACTTACTACTGGTCAAGTAGGATTGGCAAGAGTTTAGCCAGACAGCTCAGCATAATTCAAAACTTGTCTTATTCACAGCTGCTGTAATATTTACTGCAGTTTTCATATCCACAAAAGAGGTAAAAAATCAGAGTACTTTGAGCAGAGCACTGAGCTGCAGGATCTGGGGCTTAAGCAGAAGTAGATTGAGCAGCTGCATTTACATTTATTCCATTGCTGCTGGAGACAGAAATGCATAAGGGATCATCAAATATGCAGAGGGAAGTTGGCACCACAGGACACCTCCCTGTCTTACAGATGGATTCTGTGAAGGACTGGTGGCTGTGGGAACTGGCAGGCCCCAGAAAACCCCAAATACACGTAGATAAAACTTCATGCATCGACCACAGGGACAGCAGCGTATCCTAAGGATCCTGTTACCCTTTCTTCAACTAATAAAGGTGTTTAACTACAGAGAAAAGCCAGTGGAGATTCTTTGTGGTGTGTGGAGAGGGGCACCTGTAGCATGAAGTTCTGCCTTGGAATGTGGTCAAAAACCTCAAACAATGCCCTGTTTTTCAAGCTATTAGTGGTGAGCTGAAAGGGGCACCATGTGATGGTTTTGGTGTTAAATTATATTAAAACCCATCTGCCACATCAGCCTCAAACCAACATGCTGATAGACAGGCAGAGATTTGGCAGATGAGCTGCTAAGCTGACCTGGAGGCACATGACTGACAGAATTCTTTATAGTAAACTAAAAAAGTCCAGCCCATTTTCCATAGGGTAGGTTCTAATATATTCCTCCCTGGAGTGTGTGTGGAAATTCATCCTTTGGGTAAAGGATGCACCCCAAGGACTCTTGAAGCTGAGTGAAAGAGATTTGCCATCAGTCATTGGCCTGGGTGAGTTAATCTTTAATAATTGTTTGTTTTGGTAGCTTTAACATAATTTCTTTAATATTGCTTTGATTTACTGCACTATCCTATCTGATACTGTAATAGTAGTTTTAGCTTTTATGCTGTGTAGTAAATAATTGTGATTGAGTTCTTTTTGTCTAATCATTTATCAGAATAAATAATCCATTTTCATAGACATATGTCTCATTTGTCATCATTAAAATCTGAGGGACAAAGTTGTACAACTTAGACTGTTGCAAAGTCCGAGGATAAGCCTGGATCCAGCTGCCCCCAGGCTCCTCTCTGAGGAGTTTAGAAAGCAAAGGGGTCCTCTCTGCACCTCATCACTCAATGGGAGCTTCTCTAATAAACTTTGAAGCTCCCACTCCAACCTCCAACAGCACCTCCAAAATGATGCAGAGAATCCACACTGGAGTGGTGACCCAGCCTTACAGGGTATCCTACAGAGCCAGGGTGATCCTACAGCAGAACCAGAGAATATCCTGAGCTGGAAGGGACCCACGAGGCTCATCCAAGCCCAACTCCTGGCCCTGCAAAGGACAATCCCAAAAATCCCGCCCTGACCCTAAGAGCATGGTTCAAATGTTCCTTGAGCTCTGGAAGGCTTGGGGCCATGGCCATTCCCTGGGGAGCCTGTTCATATGCTTGAGGATCTTTTTAGGGAAGAACCTTTCCCTAATATCCAACCTAAGGGTCCCCTGACACAGCTTCAGCCATTCCCTCAGTTCCTGTCACAGTGTCTGTCCCTCCTCTTCCCATCATGAGGAAGTGGAAACACTCATCTATAGGATGGAAACTTTTTCTGCCTTAGATCACTGCACTTTACAGAATCACAGAAAGCTCTGAACCTCATTCTCCAGGATATACAGAAAATCAGGTTGTGAAAAGGTGACAGAGGAGTCCTGAAAGTTTATTCAAATAAAGGGAGAGAGTCCCCTGGGGCACATTCCCACGGAGTTTTCTCTCTCGAGGTTTTGGAGGGCTCAGGCTCCTTTTATCCCAAACTCCCAGCCTCACGTTGCCCCCTTCCCTTCCCCATTGCCTGAGGTACCAGGAAGGTGCAGCCTTCCCAAACCACCTGCCACACATTCCCCTTGAACCTGGCATTTTTAGCCCAAATTTCAGAAACTCTGGATTTTACAGATCCACTTGTTTCAAGAGTCAAACTGTCCGGGTTCTGTAACAATCCTCGAAGCTAATAAAGACATTGAGAGACATTTCAAAGATGTTAACATCCATCTCCTCACCCATGGAATTGTTTGCAAAGGCATCAGCACACATCTTTCCTCTCCAGGACTCGAGGCTGTTTCTGCATGATGAATGCAGGCGGCATCTCTCACCTCTAATTATTTATTACAAACATACACAAAGCAGAAAGATAAACATGGAAGGAAAGGCTATTTTTTGGAATCATAGAATCACAGTCTCACAGGATGGTTTGGGTTAAAACCAACCTTAAAGATCAAACCCTCTGCCATGGGCAAGGATGCCACCCACTAGATCAGGTTCCTCAGGGCCCCATCCAACTTGGCCTAAGCTGTTTCACTAAATTTCACCAAGCCCTAAAGTGTATTTACTGTGTTGTTACAGTCATCAAAGGAAGAACAGTTAAATCTACTTATTCTGGCTCCAAACTGACTTTCTCAGCCGTTTTTTTGCCCCGCTTTTTCTTCTTCAAGACCTAATTGTACATGTTGAGGAATAGATTACAACAGAGCAAAATAGGAGCTCTAATTCTGATCTGTCAGCAAACCCCTTTGCATAGGTGTAAATCATCCAGCAGAGTAAAAGTCAGGAGAAATACGGACTGCTACTTCCAGGTTTCAAGCCACACAATATTCTAAAATAAAAGCATCATGGATTTCCAATTTGCCTGTCACATGAAAGTATTAGGAGACGTGGCACTATTTTTCTTGCAGGAGCTTAGGGGATGGTCTGTGGCTGTGTGGGAAGAGAAGGGGAAGTATTTCAAACCCACCTGACACGGATGAAATACAGTCTCTAGAGAGGAACACGGTTTGCAGTTCTGTTGTTCAGTGGTTCTGCATTAGAAAGCAGGAATTTCTGTCAGCAGCCCTCACAAATTTCATCACAGAAGTGCAAACCTTAGCAAAATTTTTCATGGCTTTTTCAATACCTATTTTTAAATACCTTTTTTATCATGGCTCCTTAAAATTAAATAATCATAAATAAAGAAGCAGTTATTACTGAAATAAAGAGAATGCTTGCTCCCCTGCAGGATTTGACCAGCTGCAGGCTGACCATTAGCCCCTTCCAGCAATTCAGATTTGTGTTTTTTAATGAAATTATCTGCAGAACAGTTTGAGACACCCCCCTCTTAACCCTTCATCACCTACAGATTAGTTCAGCATCGCCTCAGACTCCATCTGTCAAGTCATTGCTGACAGCTCTCAAAACAGGACCCCACGGGAAGCAGCTCAACAATGTCACTGTCATTAGTCACCTCTCACGTTGTTTTTCTTTCTCCCACCCATACTATTCCCAAGTAAGTTCTAATTTTAAAAGTTTCGCTTTCTTTCCTAATGGGAGAGCCCCTTGGATCCCTAATAACCACCCTGCTAGCGCTGAGATATATTACACCTCCCTCTCCCTCATTATGCAGTAAGCCTCTTAGCTTATGAGAGGCAGAAACTAATTTAATTTGCCATAATTTCATTTTGATGAACCCTGGTGCCTACTGATCATGATAGTTATAAGTCTTTTTTCCCCTCCAGGTGCTGATAAACTGCTTATTTCTTTTTACCTATTCTTGCAGCTTCGCTCATGCTGAGGTAAAGCATCCTCCTGCACCAGATTTCTGCAAAAAAAGCAAACAGATCCCTCCCTTCCCTTCCAGCCCAAGGACCTCAGCTGCCCTCCGTGAGCTCTTAATATTCACCCGAATTTCTGGAATTGCCCTGATAATTCCTTTTAGCGCCCCGAGATAAACGGCACCAAAACTGGGGCCTCTCTGCTTGCTTTGCCAGTGCTTTCGAATTCTGCCGTGCCTTTCACATTCCTGCATTAACGAGGGGACCGAGGCTCAACATCTGTCACGGAAAGGTCACCGGGATGCGCTCCCGCAGAATTCCCAGCGGCAGAGCCGGCGGAGCCTGCAGCAACAGCTGAGCAACACACAGGGCTGCTATCACGCCTTCCTTCCAGGGATTTGCTGCAGTTCCTCGCTGAAGCTTGGATTGGGGATGTCTTTCCAGGTTTTTCAGGGCTGTGACTCGATGATCTTTAGGGTCGCTTCCAACCCAAGCAGTTCTGTGATTTTGTGATTCCACACACGGAAAGCTCAGGGTCACTGCTTTTAGGGCTCCGTAGAAGGAGTTAAGCCAGCTCGGAGGGAGAGATGGGGAGAACTAAAGACTTTCTTGTAGTACAGAAATACAGATAAATAATTATTTACTCTAAAAGAGTTTTAGAAACTGGTGGAAGGTGTCCCTGCCCACGGCAGGGGGGTTGGAGCTATGTGATCTTTAAGGTCCCTTCCAACCCAAACCATTCGATGATTCTGTGATGAAAAAGTCCCCCTTCCCTGGAACGGCAGAGATGTGGATGTTGTCTTAGTTTCAACCTCAAATCTGTTTGTGTGTGGACTCCAACAAATGCAAACTCCCTCTTAGCAACGTGCCTGTTGCAGAACACAGGCTGGAAGCTTCAGACTCAAAATCCAAAATATAACAAATCCCAAGGGCTTCATGAAGATAGAAATGACAACTGATGTATCTGCTTAAACAAGTTTGCTCATAATTTATGCCCCTGTAGAGATTAGCTTGTGTGTTTCAGCACAGAATTGCAAATATTGCTTTGAGGGTGCAGAAATGTGCCAGAAAGTGCCCTGCACACACACACACAGACACGTATGTAGGAAAGGCAGGGACAAATGGACAGGAGATAAATGGCACTGCAGATTAATGTAGTCTATTATACTTCCCACACTCCTTCTTTTGGTTTTAACATTTAACATGCATTCAATACTCGATAGGGCATTGGGAAAAGCAAAGATGAAGGGTACTTTACAGATGTGAATGAATGATCGATTGCTTCAGCTCTCCTTGAGAAATTACAATGGAACCATCATTAATAAAAGGACCAGTATTTGGAGGATGAAAAGTTTTGGTGAAGAGAGATGTAGATTTTTTTTTTTAGGCTTTATTTCGATTTTAAAAGTTGCTTTTGCTGGTTCATGTGTTTTCTTGCCACCAAATTTTCTCAGTGGCAAGAGCACGCAGAGCAAACATCTGCAAAAAGGGAACAAATCACATCCATTTCTGAGATGTAGGCATTTTCATCCCAGAATATACATGTTTCATTAAGAAAAAAAAACACCAAAAAACCCAACATTGCTTAAACCCAGGCAATTTTAATTGAAAAATGAATCCATTTCACTCAAACGACTGCGATGAGTTTTGTTATTTTGTGAAGTGAGCAAGAAATCAAAGGCAAACAAACAGCTCGAGACACTTTTCAGCTGGCTGTGGTTATTTGTGTATTTCTAGTTAGGGGCATTAAAGCACAAATGCTCCTGTGTGTATGCTTAAATTAAGTGATGTGCCTAAAGCCGGTTCCTCCATCAGGATTTAAGTGAGAAGGAAAAGGCATTAGCAGCAATTGTGCCCCTGGAATTGTCAATGTGGAGCAAGCAGGCTGTCTCATACAGCCCTGAAAAATGTCCACCCTTGGACCAGCAGGAAATCTAAACAGAAAGGCAATGACCAAGCAATTCTTTTGCAGTCCAAAGAGCAAAGCCAGGTGGTTTATCATCCCCAAAAAAGTCAGGTTTAAGAAGCAGCAGACAAATGCCCAGAGCCCTGCAGCAGTGCCCAGACACGGAGGCTTCGTGCACAGCCCTGGCAGGAGTCAGGCGCTGTGGGGTTCAGGGGGAAGCAGCTCAGCAAAGAAAACACATTTGTTACCCTGATCCCCAATTTCATCCCAGATTATAAATGAAGGAAATGTCACCACAAAGTTCACAGACCAAACTGGAGGAAGGTTTCATTCCTCACTTTTTTTTTGATGGATAATATGAAGATAAGGGCTCAAAACAACAGCACTGGGGGCACCAGATTTGTTAGAAATGCACTTTTTAGGCATTATAAAAAGACACTTCATAAACCTCCACACTGATGTTAATAAATATTGCACTGTAAATATCAATTTTTTAAGCTGTCTGTGCAATACAAATGGATTGGTATTTACAATAGGTGTTGAAGATGATGCAAACTCCACTAACATGCAAATAAATGCAATGTTTAGCCAACTGCTGCGCTATTTTATTTGCTTTGGTACCATCACTGGCAGAGGCAATGGTTTTTGGCTTCCAAGACAGATGTTTATGGATCCCACAAGGTGGGGTTCTCCTGGCATCTCTTTCTTTTCCATTTGGAAACTCCTTTCAGGTGGGACAAGAGGATTTTGGGTTTATTCACCTAGATTTAAATGTAACTTTACAATCAAGTTCTGCTTCAAACATGGTTAATCCATGGAGGCCATATCCTTCCAAACATAAAAACAATTTTTGGACCTCTCATTACACAGACAGATCCCTTTCTGTCTCCCAGAAAAGTCTTATTGTGCTTTATTTATATCCCAGATTTCACCTTCCTGGTCCTAACCCTCTCTCTCACATGGGCTACAGAGAAGAAACTAAATTTTCCCATCCATTTTCACACCTTCTACAATATGAACATCACCAAAACCAAACACAATCCACAAGTTCTCTAATTTCTAAAAAAAAACCAAAAAACCAAACAAAAAATAAAACAACAAAAGAAACAACCAACCAACAAAAAAATAAAAAAACCACAAACAAACAAAACAAAAAAACCTAAAATATAATTTCATTCCAAGAGTTTGCTTTTTCTATAAAAGTATACTTTTTCAATATCAATCTCCCTAAACTCCAATGCCCAATTCCAAATTCCTGTGTCAATCTCCTCAGCCCAGGTGGGGAGGTGAGGGACGTGTGGAGTTCTGTGTCCAGCTCTGGGCTCCTCAGTACAGGAGAGACATGGAGCTCCTGGAATGGGGCCTGAAAGGTGATGAGGATGATTTGGGGACTGGAACATCCCTCTGAGAAGAAAATGCTGAAGGAGCTGGGTCTGTTCAACCTTGTGAAGAGACAGCTGAGAGGGGACTTTATCAGTGTCTGTCAGTGTCTGCAGGGAGGGCTCAGAGCAGGGCCCAGGCTCTGCTCCTGGGGCCCAGCAATGGCACAGGAGGAATGGGCAGGAACTGATCCCCAGGAAATTCCACCTGGACATGAGGCCAAACTTCTTTCTGAGCACTGGAATAGATCATCCAGAGAGGGTGTGGAGTCTCCCTCGTTGGAGATATTCCAGAACCATCTGGACACAACCCTGTGCCCTGGGATGGCCCTGCTGGAGCAGGGAGGTGGCACCAGGTGACCCCACTGTGATCCATTCCAGCCTGACCCATTCTGGGATTCTGCATTCCCAAAACATTTCCCCAGCCTCATCACTCGAGCTAGGACAGGACCTCCTGCCCCATTACATCTCCACACGTTTATATCCAGCATTTACCACCCCCTTTATGTCATGTCCTGAGCCAGACCTGTGGCTCTCAGCCTGCCTGGTACAAAAATATTGGGACCAGAATGGGAAGCTGCAAACTGCTGCTGCTTCAGACAGAAAAAAATTGCCTTTGTGACTCCTCCTGAAGGTGACCACTTCCACTGCTGCTGAGAATGACTTTAATTGCTCCATGTCCTGTGGGCTGGGGCTCTCTGCTCTCACCAGTGCCATTTCTGCTCACACTGAATCTTTTGTACCTTCCCGAGCAGCTCCCTCAACTCCCCAGTAAGAACAAACACCAAGTGCTCCACAACTTTGTTTTTTCTCTCTCCTCCACCTCTTCCTCTGCTGGAAGGGGTTTTGGAGTACAGTGTGATGCAGAGAGGGAGGTCAGCTGGAGGAAAGAGACATTTTAAAGTATAAAGTGAAGTTTAAAAGTCAATGATGGTAACAGTGCTGGTGCTTTCTGAACACACCTCCTTGAGGCACTTGTGCCAAGATCTATTTTTTTCTGATTTTTTCTTTTTATTTTTTTGAGCAGAAGATGAGAGAACAGAAAAATATGAACATAACATAAGGCAGGAATCAGCTTTAAAATACGTTTGCTTGAGAGCAGGATTTTTTTTCTGTTGTGGTTTTCTTTGTTTTCATATTGCACTTTGTTCTCAAAAGCACAGAGATAACTGGAAGGAATTGTGCTGGGAAGAGAAATGGATCTCAGCAGCCTACTTGCCACCTATTGCTCTATCCCTTATACTTCATCTGCCTCTTTAAATCTGACATCTCTGCAACTTTCTGAACATAAGGGCAAGCTGTGAAGTACAAGGCAAATTAATATATTTATCCCGCACAGAGAGCAACACACTCAAAATACAGAGTCTAAAATCTCTAAATACTTTTCTTTCTCCTTCACTGTCCTCTCCATTCACCTCACATTTCCCTCTGCCTGGCACTGCTTTTTGAGTAACACTTTAACTTAGCAGGCAGATAGATGTATCTCTCTCTTTTCAGGAATGATTACCTTTCCAAAACAGGCAAAAATCTTAAAAGAAATGCCACTGGTGAGACTCCTCTGCTCATCAGCCCCACATTTCATTACTTTAAAGATCCTTCAGGCTCTCAGGTGACAATAATGCATAATTTCCAGCGTGCCACAAGTCGCTCTTCCCCACCACCCTGCAAGTGACATCAGACCATAAAGCAGACGAGCACTTGGATTACAAAAACACAAGGCACTTTACTGGCCCATAAAGCACCCGCTAGAGCAGCCATGTGAATGAAAACCCCATTTTGTGGGGCAATAAATTTTGCACCAGCACCCAAAAGGCACTGCTCTTACAGGGGTTGTGCAAATCACCATCCCTGGCCCACGACAAAAACCCTCAGGCCGTGGCCAGGAGGACTCGGGCCTCCACAACAATTAAAATGCACCACTGGTCGTCCAAAAAAATTAAACTTCAGAGGGATCCTGCCCTAGTAAGAAACATGTGCAAATAGATAATAAAAGGATAAACAAACAGAATAAAAGACCTGAGGAAGTCCATTACAAATCACCAGGCTCTGAGGTTTGTTTCAGGTAAGGGAAGACTTTCTGCTGGCAGAAGGCAATGGATAAAGCTTTTAATGAACTCAGATACAGAACTCTCTGTTTACAGGGAGGGCCAAGGGAAATATCCAAGTGTTCCAATCCATTCAGATGTGAAAACTGTGAGCCCCGTTATCAGAAACCTCTGCTGCTGATAGCAAATTTGTTCTCCAGGGGAAAAATGGATTCAGCTTAAGAACCACTGTTAAGAGTCCAATACAGATGCTTGAAAGAAAATTACCTGATGAAAGATCAATAATGTTTCTCCTCTTCCTGAATCAAGGCCCATGTGTAGAATAAAAAATTCCAGAGGCTGATTCTCTGTTGCCTTTCTTCAACACGAGCCGTTGTAAAGGCAACCAGGGTAGGAAATTACATATTTAAAATCATATGGTAAAAATCACATTGTATTTGTGCAGGTAGGGACCCAAAAGGGGAAGAAAACAGAGAAAGTCACACTCAGTGCACCGTAAAAGCAGATGGAGCAGCCCAAATGTGTTTCCTTGCAGCCTTAGTGCTTAAAAACAGGCTTTCATACAAAATGGTTAAGCGTGCTCAGTTTATGCAACAGCTGCCAAAAAGTTGAGCACATGGATCCAGCTGACAAGTTCCCTAAATGAATTCAGCAGCAATATCCACTAAAGGACCAAAGCACCACAGGAGAGATGCTACTGAAGCATGTGACTGACCTGTCCTTTTAAAATAAAAGGATTTTACATCAAAACAGGGTCAGGCTGAAATGCAAGAAGCTAAAGGGAATAATCCTAAATGCAATTTCCTTCCCGAATGAACAGAAGAGTTTGTTCACCTGAAAATGGACTTCTGGAGTACAGTGAAAATCTGGAGAATTTCAGACACATGAGATCTTGGATAAATGGTGATGGCTCAGCTATTATTGAGCAGAAAGAGATTTTCCCCTCCTTGTCAGCTCACTAAAGACCCTCAGTTGGTGTGTGCTGTGGTAGCAACAGGCAGCACACATCAACTCCAAACTTCTGGGCTGCTTTTGAACACATCAACTCCCAACTTCTGGGCTGCTTTTGAGTGACTTGAATCAATAATCCCATAACTTCCTGAATAAAACCATTGAAATTAAAAGCTGGGGATAATTCATTATATGAAAACTCCTGCCCTTGGGTCACAACAACCCCCTGCAGTGCTCCAGGCTGGGGGCAGAGTGGCTGGAAAGGGATTTGTTACTACCCCGTGTTAATTCGTTAATTGAGAGAAATCAGTCAGTATCAGATATCCCAAATCTCAAACCAGTTCTTGGTTTGTTGTTTTTTTGTTTGTTTCAGGACTTCTCCCAACAAAACACAAACACTGGGTGAGATCCAGACTCATAGCTACTGATGCATGTGACATCCAACCACCTCTTATCCAGCACCAAGCCACCCTGGAGGTACCAAAACACAAACTGTGGCTCTCTAGGTACTTAAAGCCTGTAGGAATTTAGTATCTGTTCCTTCCATGGGTTTAAAAACACCAGCTCCACTGGCACAGGCAGATTTCCTTTCCCCAAAGCTCTCAATTCCTGCACAGAGAACGCCACAAATCAAAAGTTCTGCTGCCAACCCAGGAGCTGCACATTGACTCCTGGCAGGAGCATTCACCTGGATCCCTCCCCCTCATCCCAAAATTGCAGAGAAGGTACAAAGAAAACCGAGCTGGAGGCATGAAGTCAGCAGTGATAAACATGAATGAATCCATTTTCCTTAAATGAGGGCTGCAGGCACCTGAGGCTGCCAGAAGCCCGACCAGAGTTGGCCTTGTTCTTGTTTTTGGTGCAGAAAAAAATCCCAACCAACGGGATTTTGTGATGTGTTCAGCTCTGATCAGATTATTGATGTTTTTCACCAGAATTTATCACACTTTTCCTTTCAGCCCTTCTTTCCAAGGGTAAATGAGGGTTATCTCTGGTCAAAAACACCCAAGAGTTTATCAAAATGTTTGGAATGCCCTGAAGTAACCACACCATTTTAATAAATAAAATAAAATAAAAAAAACACAAAAAATCCCTGCTTCCTGATTATCTACTTTCCCTTATTAATGACAAAAATTAAAGTAAATTAAGTCATCACTGACTGGAACAGCTACGAGAACAAGTTATATTTTTAGCTGCATTGCCAAACAGAAATGTTCTGCCCATACTTTCCACCCTGTTAGACCAACATTTAGTTGGGTATTTTGGGACTACATATTTATATAAAATAGATAAAATATTAAATATTAAATATTAAATATTAAATATTAAATATTAAATATAAATGTAAAATATAAATACTATTTAAGTAAAATAATATAATATATTTTTAAATAAATAAAAAATTTAAAAATAAAATATAAAATAAATAATATAAAATATAAAATATTCCACCCTATCAGACCAATANAACTCCCATAAAAGAACTTGCTGAGTCAGCTGTATTCCTTTGATTACTCCACATCAATCCCTTGCATAAATGTATTAATTTAATACACTTCAGAATTCTATTATTATTATTATTATTATTATTATTATTATTATTATTATTATTATTATTATTATTATTATTATTATTATTATTTAGGAGGCTGGAAGATGTCAGGGATCACTGCAGATAAAGGTCATTGGTGCTGTCTCACTGAGAAAAAAAATACAAGCAGCAATCCACAGCAGCAGCAGCTTTTGAACAATGATAGAAAATCAAATTGTCAAATGTCTGGATGTGAGCCAGGGAACCTGATCAGGGAACTTTTTTCTTAATAGAGAGAAAATATTGCAGATTATCCTTCTTCCCTTCTGCCCTCCCTCCCTGGAGAGCTGATTTTAACGCTCCTTTGCTATTTCCCAACCAGCCTGGTACTGTCCAGGACAGTAAATTTGAGATCATAAAGAGTTTACCAGAGTTTAGGAAACATTCCTTGCTAGAAGAGCCCAACAGCTCAGTAACAGCTGCTGTCTCTTGAGAAAATCTGTTTGCAGATGGGATGGCTGGAGGAAATTCAAGGTATTCCAGTTAATTGTTAAAAATGCAGAGCAGCTTAGAAACCATCTCTGAAGCCACACAGATGTTAAGTAATAATAATAAAAAAAACCTAATAAAACTCAGGGTTCAGGAGAAAGCACTGACCATAACAAAGCCTGTTTCATGTGTGCTGGCTTTTTCCATGTTTCCTGTTCAGCAGAATCAATTTTTTTTCTCTTTTGTTGTCGAAGAAAATAACTATTCCTTACCTGCATGGTAAGACAAAATTTAACATTGTGACTGCACTAGCTGATATTTGTTCAGATATTGACTGGAGGAAGAAAAGGATTTTTTAAAAGCTTGAGGAAATAACCTTAAAAAGAAGATGTTTTCCTACCCTGCATTTTCTGTTGAATTCTTTTTTTTTTTTTTTTCCTGCAAAGATCAAAAAACTGAGGTCACCCAAAACTGCTCCTTTTCAGCCAAAAATCCAACTGTCTCACATCAGCTGCCCCTTTCAACGCTCTGGGTCTTTTATATTTTTGCTTTTTATTCCACAATTGACTCCAAGGACAAATTTTCCTCCTCACTGACAGCACTGGCCAGGTGCTCTCTCCCACAGAGAGCACAGCACTTGCTTTTCCTTTTACAGCACTATTTTAAAAAACACATTAATGAGCCAGGTTACTTCTGTTTTAACATTCTGGCTTCTTTCCTGCTTCAGTTCCCCTTTCTGTTGTACTCAGGACCAATTTCTGCTGCTTTTCTCCTGTTTTCTGTGCCTTGCCAAAGGGGGTTGGAGGCTCCCCCAGCACAGCAAAGTGATGCTCTCACCTGGGCTCTCACTGCACTACAAATGCTGCAAACAATATCGAAATCTCATTTTAGGACCAAGATGTAATTGGGTCTGAACCTACCTCCGGTCTTACCCTGACGTAATTCCATTACCTTTAATGGAATTACTCTCGATTTGCGCCGGTGTCTTGAATTGAACTTTTGCTTTTCAGGACTTATATATCTTGTTTTGTTACCATTTAAAACAAGAAGCCAGCCAAAGTCATCTCCAACTCATTTTCCCCTCCCCAATAAATTCAGGCATTATTACAGTTTATCTCTGTGACCTCCACTTGCTCTTGTACATCATCCATCTCATTATTCACGATTTCTGCAGGACGTTGCATTCCATTATCTCCTATTTATAACCTGAGATGTCTGAGAACAAAAGGGGGCAGGGTTCTCTAGAATACACCTTTCTGGCCTTTCTATAAATTTTCTTACTCATTTCTAGCTGCTCTCTGCCTACAGTCTATCCTTTATCCTCCTGAAGTTTCTGTCCTTTAAATACAGCTTCCTGTGATGCATCTTTTGTCTAATAAAAGGGAGATCCAAAGAGTCATTGCAGATAATTTGGGGAGAAATATAAAGAGGCATTTGACATTATCCAGTTTTTAGTTCAGTCCTGGTGGGAAACCACAACTGGTGATGTGGTGGGTGCTCAGAAAGGGAGAGGTGGGACAAAGGCTTCACCAGAAACATCCTTTGGCCCACACTCTGTAAATAATACTGAATTATTGGGCAGTGTAGTGATGGATAAATTCTGTAAATTATAAAGAAAGGGGAGTGTGAAAAGTAAGGTTCATTTTCCTGGTAGAATTTAAAGGGCTTAATAAGAGACAATCAGGATAAGGCAATAAAGCAAAAAAAAGCATGGCCAGGGTGTCTCTGGCCATGACCAAGTGCATACCCTAACTTAGAACACACCTCTTTAAATGCACCAGCATGTTGCATATTCATAAACCATCATGCATTATTTAAAAAGATTTCTTTGGGTTTCCCAACCTGTCTCTCTTCATTTGTCTTAGTTTTATTCTGTTGCAGATCTTCTGATAACAGATGATCAATAAATTCCTTCCCTGGGGGTTTGATGTCTTCATCCAAATAGAATATGAAGAATTTCCTGACCATCCCTTCACCACTCTCTGAGACAGCCACAAAAGCTCCTCATATCACCCCACTATTTTCGACATTTTCCAACAGGAGAAATAAAAGAAACCACACTAATATAACAAAGTTTCTCCACACTACACACACAGCATTCTCTTCAATATTTGTGAAAAGCCAACTCATAATATGCTTTTATAACAGGGAGTAATAAAAAAAAAAAAGGAATTTATATTTCTGGATGCAGTCACCAAATGGGAATATTCCAAACAAATACAGACAACTCTATATCTTGGTTGACTAAAGAGCATTTTTGTGTGACCAGCTCAGTGAAAGCACCACTGCTGCCAGGTGTGAATCCCTCTCAGTAGGAAAGGAGATGTCACCTCCAGCCTCTGCCCATCTTCACCAGGTGGGAGAATTTCCTCCTGTTCCGGGAGCATCTCCTCAGAAAAGTGTTGTTCAAAAGTCTTTGAGACACCTGCTCAACCTCTTTAATTTCACAAGCGGAGTCAAACATGCACAGAAAATCCTTGGTGATGGGTTTCCTCAGTTAAGCACACTAAAGCGAACTTGTTAATTGTATTTTTTCTTCTTTAAATTTTTCTGGTGTCAACTTCTTACCCTCTCTTCTTTTCACTCCTTTCCCTGATAGATTTGAAAACTTTCTCCCCTTAAAGGGGCTTATAATCTGTAACAAGTCAATTCTCAGCCTAATTTCTAAAAAATAAGTTAAAAAAACAAAACCAAAAAAACCCAAATAAACAAACAAAAAAAAAACCACCAAAAAAATTCCCAAAGAAACAAAAAAATGGACTGTGTTACAAGGTTCACTAAGAAACACTTCATTTTTTTTTTTTAACAGATCTCAATTATGCCTTATGTTTTCTCAGGATCATTTTTTATACTTTAACCACAAACTGTGAACACTGAAAATATTCCACTCCGTCCTGCTGCATAATTCCTGAGTTATACAGAGACACAAAAAAATTCATTTTCCTTCCCCAATCTCACTATTTAAATGGTCAAACCTGGGGAATTCCTGCTGAGTTTCTTGACCCACATCAGGGCAGCGCTTTGCAAAGTGCATCTCTATTTTAAAACTGGTTCAGATAATTTCCTTTTTGCAATAACTTTGTGCCTGGCTCTACAGGAACATGCTGCTGGGCAGGACTCAGCCTAATACAGCTCCTCCAGCCCTCCCGGGAGCTTCCCTGCTCTTTGTGCCAGCTCAGAATTCCAGTAGAAATATTTTCACAGCCACTTAGCGCTGACAAGAGAAATCACTTATGAGGATCAGGCCTGATAGCAAACACAGAGAAAACCCATTAGTAATGCTCAGTTTTGATTCCCCTTAACTTTGCAGAGAGCTGTCACACTCCCTGTCCTGCCTTTCAGACTCAGCAAACCGTGGAGGAAAACTCCTCTAAGGTGTGCCTGTGCTGGGAGAAGAGCAGGGAGATTTGGGGAATAGGAATGATGTTTTTAGGTGACAAGGGAGTGTTCAGTCCTTCATCAGAGCGAGACCTGGGCATTTATCCTTCTCCCTCGAGTGTCCTCTTCCTTGAAAAGTGAAGCAGGTTGTGCAAACCAAAGGATTCCCCAGCCACATCCCAGTGGCATCCTGGAATTCTGTGTCAGCACTAGCGTGGCCGGCAGGATCAGGGCAGAGATTTTCCCTCTGTCTGGGCACTGGGGCAGCCACAGCTCAAGGGCTGTGTCCAGTTCTGGCCCCTCATGACAAGAAGGACATTGAGGGGCTGAAATGTGCCCAGAGAAGGGCAAAGGAGATGGAAAAGGGTCTGGAGCACCAGGAGCAGCTGAGGGGGGCTCAGTCTGGGGAAAAGGAGGCTCAGGGTGGAACCTTCCAGCTCTCTACAACTCCCTGACAAGAAGATGCAGCCTCTCTGGAGTTGGGCTCTCACAGATAACAAATGACAAGAAATGAGAGGAAACAGCCTCAAATTGTTTCAGTGAAGGTTTAGATTGGATCAGGAACAATTTCTTATCCAGAAGGGCTGTCCCTTGTTAAAGCCAGCCCAGAGCAGTGGTGGAGTCACCGTCCCTGGAGTGGATGTGGCACTTGAGGACATGGTTTAGGGGTGGCCATGGTGGTGATGCTGGGTTTGGCAGCTGGACTTGACAATGTAAAATCTCTTTCCCTATCTGAACTATGTTCTCTAACACCACACCTGTACAATCCATGCCAGACTCCTGATGCACATCTCACCACTGATACCTTAGGTTTTAGCTTTTATATTTTTAGATGCTGTGATGTTTTAGTGAGTAGCTTTAGGTTTCATATTAAATGCTACTGAGTGCTCTTCACAGAATAGACAAAACAATTCCTTCTCTAGCTCGATACCAACAACAACTTTCAGGCCCAAGAATGGAAATAGTGAAGTGAGAAGAAAAAACCAGGAGGATGGAACTTCATAACCTGAAGCTGTGGCTGGACAATTGATTCTAATATGCTGATGGAGCAGAACTTATATAAAAGTGTGAGACCTCATGAACAGATGTCGATTTTGTGACCATTTTGGGGCATCTTGAGTGTGGTCCAGCTGGACTCTTGTGTGGCCCAGGTGAACCCACTGAGGTTTTTTTAAAAATACCTACTTTTTCCTTTTGCTCTGCCTAGTCTCTGTTCCAGGTCATCCTCCAGAAGGCAACACCATGAGGGTCAGATGCCCTCACAGCCCTGAAATGACTCTGCCCAGGTGTGGGATTGGCTGTACATCCTTCATGAGGCCTCAGTTTCACAGAAATCATCTTCTGCCTCCACGGGAGCCAGGGATAAACACCTTGATAGTGCATCTTGACCTGCAGCAGGCAGTGAGGAGCATTGTCACTTTGTCCTCTCCACAGACAATTTAGCATTCCTGGGACTAATGAGGAAAGTGGAAATGTCTGCTATGGACAGCACCAGGACATGAGAAAACACAACACAACTCACAGTGCACAGCTCACTGCTAAAAACTGTTACCGTGATCCACCAACCCGACCCAATTAAAGGAATTTAAGAATCGAAATTAATGTCACTCAAAACCTTAAGTATGAAAATCCACCTGCAGAACAAGGATGAAAATGTTTCATTTATTCTGTGGTTTTTATGCTAAATGCTTCAAAGCTCAACCTCCCATTAGCTGAGAGTATCAATCCTTGCCAACTTTGCTATGCTTCTTCACCTACCTCAGCCAAAATTGGAGTGATCTATAAAAAAAAAAACCAAAAAAAAAAACCCCACACAATCTCCCTTCATTCTATTTCCCTGGATTTTGCAGGGATAGGGAGAGCATTTCCTTATTCCTCTTTCTGGAAAGGGATGGTTTGAAGAGCTAAGGTGCTGCTGATGCAGTCCTGTTGATTTAGAAAGAAAATGCACAAAGACCTGAGCCTCAAGTTCAGAAAAATGAGGAAAAAAATGCACCAAGAAATAACACTAAACCGAGCAGCAGGTTTTTTTCAAGCTGCCTCTCTGGCAAGCTCTGTGGCCTAAAGCCTCCTGTCCATCTCAGTCCAGTCCTTTTCCTCTGCATCCTGCAGGGTGAGAGCTTTTATCAGCTGCATAATGGAGCTAAACTGTTCCTTCTGGTTAGTCAGAGGAAAAAGCAGCCTGAATGCCATCAGCTTTGGGAGAGGGAGATTATCACTGAGCAGTTGTACTTGTGGGACTCAGCCACATATTTCTAAATACTCTAAAAAATAAAGAGTGTTACCCCTGGAACCTTTGCTGGCTTTTTGTTGCTGCAATTACTGAGTGCTGAAATAAAGGTGCTGCTAATCTGGGGTGAAGTGTGATTCCACTTCTGACTGACTTCACATTTCTGCTTTGTCGTTTTTTTTATTTTTTTTTCCTAATGTTCTCCTTTATGCAAGACCTTGAGTATTTATTTTGACAGCTTACATTATTCAGCAAGCAATTAAACTTTCAAATGTATTGTGTTCTCATAGCTTAAAATAGCTTTGGCAACATCAGTAGGGTTTCTCAATCCCCCACACAATGCAGATAAAGAACTTCTCTGTTGAATTTTTTTTCTTTTTTTTTTTTTTTTTTTGCAGGTTGCTTATTTTAAGCAAATACAGTATTTTAAAGAGTCTTCATGTTTTGACATTCTTACACAAACCTGGCAAATACTACCCATGGAATTTCCCCCCAAAAAAGTTAAAATTGGCAACAGGTAAATAAAATGTGATATAGGAAAATGGAAGTAAACAGACAGAGTGTGAAGAACAAACCAGACTGATCAGCTCCATAAGTTCCTCTTTTTTGTGGCTCTGCCTGTCCCCCACACTCTCCTGTGGAAGGTTATGGGGGTAGAAGAGAGAAAAATAATTCCAGGATTCAGTTAAAAGAGATAATTAAAATAACAGTGAACACCTCCAGCTCTCCCAGTTTGTGTAAAAGCAGAGGCTTTCCAGCCCTTGGAGCATCTTTGTGATCTCCTCTGAACTCCAACAGTTCCACACCCTTCTTGTCCTGGGGACCCAAAAACCCAAATCCTTTGTCTGAAGAAGTCCTTTGGAGAACTCAAAGGAAATAAAAACTACCAAACACAAACACTTCCAGTTTTGCCACATTTCCAAGTACAACTCCAATTCTGGTTCAATTATTTTACTGTTTCTCTAAACTTTCACAATTTGCCAGCTGAAAAACAAGGTTTTGTGTCACCCAGTCTTTCCTTTCATGCTGGCAATCGCTGCCACCCTGCTGAGAAAGTGCTCACATTCCTGACCTGCCAACCCAGGGAGAGCCTTCAGCCAGAGATTTCCTGCTCAGTTCCAGGAAAAGGGAAAGTGCTTCTCCCATCAGACAGTGCCTAAGGAGAGCTAGGAGGGCTTTTAGACATTCCTGCAGGCTTTTAAATGGCAAGGAGGTACCAGGGAAAGTGTAA
>VZTB01013335.1:127442-177628 GCA_013397245.1 Thryothorus ludovicianus | reverse complement strand
GTTAAATAAACAACTTTTTCCACTTTCTTCCAAGGAAATTTTTTTTTCCTATCCCAATTCAGCTAAGGGGAGGGGTGGTCTATCCAGAGGTCTGGTTTTTTTCCTTCCCCTCTCCCAAATTTGCCCTAAACCAGGACAAATAAAATACTGGTGCCCAACGTGGGGTTTGAGAAAGTGGAAAAACCAAGACAATCAGCCAGCACCACCACCATGTTCACCATTAAACCACTTTCTGTTTTTTGAACACTTTCAAGGATGGCGACTCCAGCACTTCCCTGGGCAGCCTTTTCCAATGCTTGACAACCCCTTAGAAGACAAAATTTCTCCCAATACCCTAACTAAACCTCCCCTGATGCAACTTGAGGCCATTTCCTCTCATCCTGACGTTTGCCACCTGGGACAAGAGGCTGGCACCCCCCTTAGCACAACCTCCTTTCAGTTTATTGTAGGGAGCAAAAGGTCCTCCCTGAACCTCATTTCCTCCAGGCTAAACATCCCCAGCTCCCTCATGAGACCAAACCTCTGAGCCAGCAAAATATTAAGACGAGTGCCTGTCCAGGGGTGGCTTTATGATGCTAAATTTTATCCCCTTCTGTTAAACCCAGAAGAGAAGTTGGGAGTTTCCTCCCAAATTTGCCCTAAACCAGGACAGCGCCCCAGAAAACACAAAAAATTCACAGACATAATAAATAAGGATGCACAGGGTACAAGGCAGGTAGGCCAGCGTGTAAATCTGCTGCTGCATCCACCAACTTGGAAGGAAGGGAGCTGTAAAAGCCTTAAGAAAGGTCATGAAAGAAGGGAGTGATTTTTATTAAGCCCATTGATGAGAGAGGGAAGGGCCTTGAAAAAAGCAAATATGATGCTTATGGGTACAAACAAAAGGATGGTGTCAGCTTTCCATGTTTTATCTGACTTCACTTTGTACAGCATCCTTTTGAAGCCAATCCTGTTCTTGTTTCATCCAGGAATTATTCTGAGTTTGTGTTTTCGAGGCATCTTTGCAATTTTACAATCATCCTACACTGTGCCAAGGGTAGTTTAAAATGTCATATGAGGTTCTTTACTCACGTTATTTATTTATTTTTTCCTGGTTTCTCTGAAACCTGTTTTGTTCCTGCTTAGGCAAACTTTGATTTCAGCTAGAAACTCTATCCCTCCACGAAAACAGAAGGCAATGGGGAAAACAGTGAGCCGTTCACACGCCCATCATAAATCTCTCCTCTCTCACAATGAACAGTCCATCATGTTCCAGCTCCCCCTCATGCTGATGATTTTCCCACTCTACAAATGCCAGATTTAATGCCTCCTTCAGCTCCTACTCCCCTCTTTGTGCCCTCATCTGCACCATCATTTATGAATAAAAGGCTGCCTGGATCATCATTTATTAAGCTACCACATTTTCTCCATAGGTCCAACAGCTCCTGCTGATATTAATAAAACTCTGTACAGAGAAACCTTGGAGAGGGATGTCACACCAGGAACTCTGGAGCCTCTCACGGAACGCTTTGGGTTGGAAGGGACTTTAAAGATGATCTAGTTCCAATCCCTGACCATAAATTCTCCTGTCCAGGTGTTAATCAACATGCAAAAGCAGCAGCTTTGGCCATGATCCAGCCAGGAGGGTTCCTGGTGAACTATTCAGAGCATCCTGCTTTATACAACAAAGGGAGCAGCTCTTTCCACTGCAGCTTTATTCTCAGGCCTTGTTTATTTTAAGCCTAATCAGCATGGAATAATTTCTTAATGCTTTAGAAGATAATAAGAAGTTAGAGCTGTGCAACAAAGAATTCTATCTTGACTTTGGTCAATCCCCTCCAAAATCTAAGGAAAAGATCCACTTGAATACAGTCCAAGGCAAAACTCCCCACGAGCAGCAGACCTGTAAATAATAGAACTGCACTCTGTGCAATTACCCAGCAATAAATGACTTTGATCCTGGGTAGCTGTCACCTGCCTGGAGTCCTGCAAAACGCCGAGGGAAGGGATGAGAGAGGCAATCCACCAAGGTGCATTTTTCGAGAACTCTACCCATCTGCACAGGAATAATCTCCTTTTGCTGAGCAGGCACAGCAGCTCATGCATAAACCAGATCCTCCCAGCCCTCTCCATGTGGCAGCCCCTGCTGAATGCAGAGAGGGAAGCAGGTGCTTCTGTGGTTTTGCGTATATTATTTGGATGGGTAGATTGGGAAAATTGCTCTGACCAGTCTAGGGAAAATGCTTTTTCTCTGAAAAGGAAATCTGGGCAACTGCAATAAAGAGATGCTCTGGATTTCTGAGACCTGCACAATGACTCTGGTCTAAGAGCTGGATTCAGGAATATCTTCATGAGAAAATATAATGTGGTTTGCTTTCAGCAGAATGTAAAACAAGTACAAGCATGCTTTTCTTTCCTCTTTATTAATCATTTTGCCAGTTGACAAGTGTGAGAAGGGTACTCACAACATACTCATTTCACTTCTAAACAACAGAGAAAAAGAAAAATGGTCAGAAGTCTTGAATGAGAGAAGAGTCCAATAATAAAATATTCAAATTTTAATGAACTTTACATATTAGAAAGAGAAAAGGAAGAGCATAACTGATTATATATTGTTGCTATCCACATAAAATGATCTCTTTATGAGAATCATGGAATGGTTTGGGTTGAAAGGGACCTTAAAGATTGTCTAATTCCAACCCCCCTGCCATGGACAAGGAACCTTCCACTAGAGCAGGTTGTATTCCTACATCTGTGTTGGAAGATGGAGCAGGAGGAAAATCAGTGGGAGCAAAAACTGCTGCAGCAGGATCAGGAACTGCAAGTGCTCTGTTGGCCACAAAACTGTGTCCCTGAATGGGGGCTTAGATGAAGGCAAATCTCAATCATTTTTCACTTGAAATAATTATTTTATATGGATAACGAGACCTTTTTTACATATTTATTTAGGAATGCCTGTGTAGTGTACATAGATACACATATATATGTACACACCTACATAAATAATTTATCTCTAATTATATACCTGGAAAAAAAAAAACAAAAAAAACAACAAAAAACAGGAAAATGCTAAAATAATGCTTGTTGGTTGCACTGCTCGAGCAGAAAGAAAATGAGCCCCAGTGGCTTCATAAAAATTAGGATGAAACATAGCTGACATTTCCTTGGCTGTGACTAATAAGCAGTGAACAGCAGCAGTGACGTGTGCTGGAGCACTTCTCCCTCAGGCAGTGGCCAAGGCTCTGAGTGTGACTGGGATTACTGTGTGCCAGCACCACAGCCCATCTCCCAAATTCTCCTGGCTCAGCATGCAAAGTGAGCTCAGATTTGGGAAGAGATGGGATCCAAAAGCCCACACCTGCCTATACAGAAGAAACCCCAGTGGGAAGTGATGCATTATTGGAAGTGGGTGGGTTTGGCCAGGAATTTTGGGTGGAGTCAGCTGTCAAAGGCAGGATCAGCTCCTGGAATTAGGGTGTCTCGTGTGCAGCCCCCCAGCCCAAAGGCTTGGAACCATGAAAATACTCAACAAATATTGTCCTGTGTATTTTGGCTTCTCTTCCCTTTCACAGCAATGAGCTGCGTGGAATTTCCTACAAGGCAGGGAAAAGCAATCCCCCTGAAGTCCACCACCTCCATCTAAAGCATCAATCCCTCACTTCTCCAGGGCTGAGAGGATCCTTTCCCCCCTCAGGCTGTGCGCCTGTCACAGGAGCAGTGTTGGGTGACACGTGCCTGGTCTGGTGCCCAAAAACATTTCCAGTGCCACGACCCAACCTCTCATCCCAGCAGGGACCAGTTTCCCACCAACCCCACTGCCCACCCCTTTGTCCAGTGTCAAAACCAGCCAGAGGGTGCACACCCAGCCAAACAGCTTCTAGAAGAGCACTTTCAAAGATTTGTTTTTAATTTTTTTATTGCCTTATGACCACGTTTTCCATTCCTCATCTTCCTCCCCTAGGTACAGACCTGCTATGGCACATAAAATGCCAGAGGCAGCCATGCTCTGCCATAAAAACAGATGCTTTTTAAATTGTCCATCTCAGAGGAATAATTGTTGAACGAAGAAACACATAAAATAGGCTGCAGCACACGTGTTGAGGGAGGCAGCTTTCCTCAGCAGCTGTGAGAGGAAAAAAATCCCCCTCCTCCAGCCTGAGAAATGTAATAATTTGCATGGATCCACTCAAATTCACTTTTCAGGGCCGTAATTAGCATGTTCTGGCCCTGTAATGTAACAACCTTTACCCTGTGACCCCGCTGTCTCTTTTTATGGCTTGTTAGCCAAGAAAAGCAGATTCACATGGAGCCATGGCACTGCTGCCATCCGTAGGAAAGGAGCACCTGGGCAAAATGCATCTCCTCACCCATTTAAAACTAACATTTCTAACTCTATTCCAATCATTTCCATGCAGGAGAAAAGGTTATTGCCTTTTTTTTTTTCCTTCCCCCTTGTCATTTGCTCATTGCAGGAAACCTTTTCTCTCGTCAGCTCAGTCAACTCTAGAATTAACCAGGATGCAAAGAGCCTGCACTCCCAGGTCTGTGTGAAATAATATTCAATAAAGTTGATTAACAATCAGAATGTTGGTTAAAAAAAAAAAAATAATAAAGGATCATGGCTTCTTTTTATTTAAACTTGGTTTGGTATCTGACTTTGAACCTTTCATAATGGACTGCTCCCCAACTTTGTGATTAATTCACTGTAGAACCTTAAAAATTCACAAGGCTTATTTTCTCCATCTATAAAATGAAGAAATAAAACTAGGACCTAGATTTTCAGCATTTCTATTGAGGCTTTTAAAATGCCTGTTGCTATAGTACTGTGAAATCTTTTCTACAAATGAGTCTGAAATATTACCAGCATTCCAAGAGGTAATTACAAAAGAAAAAAAATAAAAAAAATAAGTAAATCACTATTTTTTCTTGTGTCCTTTACAGCCTTTAAACCTGGTTTTGTAATTGAAGTGCAAACTGACCTTTATAAACTGTACAGCATCACTAAAATACATTATTCTGCGAGGCTTGGGGGAATTTTCCATGCTCAGCAATTCAATAATCTCACTTGCTTTCATTTCTGCTCTCCAGACAATGTGACATAGCTGGATTTTCCTTCTTACTCCAGTGGCAAATCAAACAGGAGAGACTGAGGAGCTTTATCAATGTTATAATCTAAATCTCCTGTCAACTTGCTGCTGTCACCTGCTTTTTTGGCAAATAACTCAGCTGCCTTGCCCACCTTCTCAAACATCCCAGCAGTTAATACCAGCCCATATTAAATCCCATTTGCAATCTGCTGCCTCAGAAGGCTCAGTGGTCTATACAGAGAAATGATCCATCAGCACCAACTGCAGTGGCTGAGATGATTTTATCTCTAACCTGGCTGTACAATAACACAACTGCAATCGTGTGCAGCACCACGAGCACAGCCAAAATGTCAGGCACGAGGCTTAGCTACAGGGTAATTACACTGAAAGGAAAAAAAAAAAAAGTGTCCAAAGAGCTGCACATGGAAATGGCGCAATCCTGCACAGAAGCTCCCAAAGTAGTGATTTCACAAAACTTTCTTGGGAGCCCATCCTCAGACAATCATTTTCAGAGTGCCCAAGCCCCTGCTCTGCCCCAGCCAGCTCTGCTCTCTGCCAGCACAGCCCCAGATTCTCCTGGCTCAGATGAGTTTGCACTGTCAGGGCTGCAGAATCACAGAATCGTTGGAGTTGGAAAGGAGCCCTTAGGGAACCAACTCCAGCCCTTAACCCAGCACTAAACCACGTTCCAAGTGCCACCTCTGTGTGGGTTTTAAATCCCTCCAAGGGATGGGGACTCAGCCACTTCCCTGGGCAGCCTAGTCCAATTCTTGATAATGCACAGCTCTTCCCAATATCCAATCAAAACCTCCCCTGGCACAACTTGAGGCTGTTTCCTCTCATCCTGTGCCTTGCTATTTGGGAGAAGAGATCCCTCACCTGTTCCCAACCTCCTGTCAGGGAGTTGTAGAGGGACAAGGTCTGCCCTGAGCCTCCTTTTCTCGAGGTTGAAGCCCCCAGCTCCCTCAGCTGCTCCAGGTGCTCCAGAGCCTTCTCCAGCTCCACTGCTCCTCCCTGGCCATGCCCCAGCCCCTCAGTGTCTTTCTTGTTGTGAAGGGCTCTGAAATAAGCCCAGAATTTGAGGTGTGGAATCTGCACCCGTGCCTGCAACTGCAGTGCAAGGCTCTCATTCTGCTCTCATCCCCTTCTTTCCACCAGGGACAAATTCACTTTAAAAAGTGACACCAATTTACCTCCCCCCCATCCCGCAGGCAGCATTGTTTGCATCGATCAAACAGCAACTTGTGCCACCCCTTTTCTTTTGCACCTTTTTGTCAGCACTCTCCATCAGCTTCCTCTGGAGCCCCGAGGTCCTGCACAAAGCCATGCTCAGGAACACATCTAGGAGAGCATTTTGACTCAAGGGTGGTACAAGCTCAGCGCAGATCAGCCACATTTCTATTTTTGGCCATAGCCAGGATTTTTCAGTTTGCACCTCCTGGGATTCGGCACCAGAAACAAAAGCTGCTGCTCCATCTCCTGCTGCTGTGTTTGTGTTTCTCCCCAGGTTCTGCCTCCAAGAAGCAAGACTGAACTCCAGCCATAATCACCTCCTCTCAAGGCAACAGATTTATCCATTTCTTGCCCAAAAGGGGGTATATTATAGCTTATCACACCCTCCAAAAGGGTGTTAGACAAGACTTTGGCACACAGGGTTAACATTTCCTGCGGCTTAAAGGAAAGGAGAAATACAGCTGAAACAAAACACTCTCGAATGTAGTAACAAGTTTGCTTTGTCTGCACCTTCCATAGCATCATTGTTGCCATGGGACCAAGTGGCAGAGCACTCGTGGCACTCAAAACTCAAAACCACTCAAACTTCATGGAATTGTTTACTGCTGCAAAGAGCAGGGATTCAAGTGTGCAGTTTGAACCTTCTGTAATTATTTACTGTATCAACACTAAAAAAATAACTTCAAAAGTAGGTTGAAAATTTCCCCTCAGCTAGTTTAATCCCTAAGGATGTACACTGGGAAAGAAAGATTTTTTTTTTCGCCCATTCATTATCTTCAATACAGAAAGAAAATTCCTATTTTGTGACACTGCAATCTAGGAAAGAAGCATGACATTACTTGTTCATTATTCTGCAAGACTAAATGCATGAAGATCACAGGACGTGAGCAGGGAAAGTCATGTACAAATTGCATCTGTGTTTACTGAACAAAGAACATAAGCAGACAGCAATATAAAATATCCTGGTAAACACATACAATCCCCTCAAGGTTTCAGTTATTTCAAAATAAAACTTGTCTGCTTGTTGAACACTTGACCTTCAGCTTTGTTGTTCAAGATGTCATGGACCCATGGCTGATCACAATTATTTTCTGGAGTAAATCTGTTAATTCACATGCTATATGACAAAAAGCTGTGGTGTAACAATCAGTCAACATTGCATTAAAATCCTTTCCTTTCCTTTCCTTTCCTTTCCTTTCCTTTCCTTTCCTTTCCTTTCCTTTCCTTTCCTTTCCTTTCCTTTTTCCTCTTTCCATTCCCCTTTCCTCTTTCATCTTTTTTCTTCTTTCTTTCTGTTTTCACCTGGCATTATCCACTTCTGTTTCTCCAAGACATTTTCCTGCCTTACCCAGTTTCACTTCAAACAAGGCAGGAAAAGGGGTTTAAACCAAATCCCCTGTGAGTTTCTAGCTCTAGTGCAAGGTGTCCCTGCCCATGGCAGGGGTGGAACTGGATGATTTTAAGATCCCTTCAACCCAAGCCATTCTGTGGTTCTATGTTTTCCTTCTGACCTCACAGTAGTGCTGAACTTGGAAGCATTATTTGCCAAAAAACATCTCCTTACTCAGTTTAAGCACTCCATGTCCATACAAATAATATAAAGATCTGCTTAACCCCTGGTGTGCCTCCTGCAGTGGGCAGGTGGGGGGGTTTCTGCTCAAAGGGTTTATTCCTGATGGAGCAGAGTGTGAAAGGAGTCATTCGTTAAATCACTGCAGGAAAAAATGCAGATATTCATCCCAGAGTGACTTCCCCAGCAAGCAACTAACTGGTAAATCCTTGTATTCTGCTCTGAGATTGGATTTCTTTTTCTTTCTTTCTTTCTTTTTCTTTCTTTCTTTCTTTCTTTCTTTCTTTCTTTCTTTCTTTCTTTCTTTCTTTCTTTCTTTCTTTCTTTCTTTCTTTTTTTCTTTCTTTCTTTCTTTCTTTTTCTTTCTTTCTTTCTCTCTCTCTCTTTCTTTTTCTTTCTCTCTCTTTCCTTCTTTCCTTCATTCCCTCTTTCCTTTTTTCCTTTTTTCCTTTCTTTTTCTCCTTTCTTTCTTTCTTTCCTTTCTTTTTTTTTCATGCCAGAGCCCTGGAGGAGCCCCTGGAAAAATGAATGCTCCGAGGACTGCTCATTCTGCACAGGAATTCCAAACCAAACCTCATCCCACAGGTCCCTCCAGCCAATTTACATGAACTGCGTGGCTGAATTTGGAACTAATGGCATTAAAACTTGCAGTTGTCCAAGAATTATTTTTGTTTTAGCCTTAAAAAAAAATTTACAAAACTTGTGCTTAGAGAGCCAGAGGGAAGTCGCTCCAGTCAGGATCCCAAGTCATTAGATAAACTTCCTGCCTGTGGATATTTCAACCCAAATATAAAATTATTTGCCCTCTGCAGGCTATGCTAACAGAATGTGGTCTTGTCTTGCATTTTCTGTGGGAGGAAAGAGGCAAAAAATCTGAGGTTCATTTGTTTTTCAAAGTGAGGGAGGATGAATTTTTCTCTGTTGACTCGAAACGCCAATTTTTAACCTAATCATATTGCACATTTCATTGCTATACATGAAAATGTCAAAAGATGTAAACTCCAAATTAAAAAGCCACTATTGTGGTAACATTAAGAAAGGAGATTTGCATATTTTCTAAAGATTCATCTCAGAAAGGCTTTGGAAAAATTAGCAAAACTATCGTAGTGGCCCAAGAGATGAAAAGAGAAGGAATGTTTTATTCTATTTATTTCTTCATCCTTCTGTCACCCATAAAACAAAAAAAAAATAAAAACAACATCAGTGTGAAATCAGCATTTCCCAGATAAACATCTAAGAATAAATTTATGAAAAAACACCAAACACGGCAGTATTTTTGCACATTGCAATATCCAGCCACACTTCTGGTAACACGAAATTTTCACTCTACAAATAGAGCACTTACTGGGGGATGCAGTTGGCTCCCAAAATGGGAGATGGAGGGGCTTGGAGGACAAGGGGGATAATGGGAATGTCTCAAACACTGAGAGCTGGAGGGTCATGGAGCCAAGCAAGCATTGTTGGTAACAATATCCTGTGAGAAAGAACAGGACGTGGCTGTAGAAGGGCACTGCAGAGGTAAGGCAGCACTTTTGGGGGAAAACATCCTGGTTTTGGCTCCTGGAGATCAACACAACCCAGCACAGTGCAGGCACAGGAATGAGGTTGGGAATGGGGACCAAATTGTAGGGGGGATCAAGATCATCCAAGATCCCTGAAGGCTCTGACCCATCTCCAGACAGGTCTGAAAGAACAGGCTGTGCACGACAACAGATTTCCATGGAAAGAGAGAAAATAGCAGGGAAAACTTATCTATAAAAGGTAACCCAGTGAAACGTGGGTGCATGGGCACCCCAGGATCCTGGACACCCCATCAGCTGGATCACCACTGGAGCCAGGACTGGTGATCTCTCTTTCTCCCTATGTTTAATCCATCACTCTCTTCCCTTTTACCCCACCCCTTTATCCAAAACCACTGCCTTTTCCTTAGACAGGAAGTCAGAGACTAATTTATACTGATTTCCATGCTAAACGTGCAATTTTCTAACCAATCTTTGTAATCTTGTGTGGATCTTCTGACTTTTCCCATTTCTTTGACCACAAGCACCCACAAATCTTGAGTATTCTCTTCCCTTTAAGGGTGGGATGCCATGGGAGCAAATACTTTTCACCTGGTGCACCAAAAAGGGGGATGGGGTGAGGAGAAGGATTATTTTACCAGTATCTAGTCACTGGTAGAAGACAAAAATCATCTCCCTGTTTACCCAGATCTGTGCTCCAAATGGCTTAAAGACCATGGGACACTGCTGCAGTGTCCTTGGAGCAGGACCTGGGCTCACACAGTGGTAACTTCTCCTTCTCCTCATCTCCCTTGAGATGTCACAGCCCTGGTGTTTAACCAGCTGGACCTAAAGCCAGTGGGCAAATCTGCAAACTGGAGATGGGAACAGGGATATGTGGGAAGGCTTGGGCTCCAAATCAATGCAGTTTCCACCAGCATTGAGTGTGCTCTTGACTCTGCAGAGCTCTGAGAAAATAAAACAGGGGGTCCTGGTGGACAACCAGCAACGTGCCTTTGTGGCCAAGAATGCCAACGGGATCCTGGGGTGCATCAGGAAGAGGATTGCCAGCAGCTGAGGGAGGTGATCCTGCCCCTCTGCTCAGCCCTGGTGAGGCACATCTGCAGTGCTCTGTCCAGTTCTGGGATCCTCAGGATGAGAGAGATGGAGCTCCTGGAGCGGGTCCAGTGGAAGGCCATGAAAATATTTAAGGGATTGGAGCATCTCTCTTACAAGGAAAGGCTGAGGGAGCTGGGGCTGTTCAGCCTCAAGAAAAGGCAACTGCAGAAGGGAGCTCATTAGTTTCTGTCAGTGTCTGAGGATGGTCCAGGTTCTGCTCTGTGCAGCCCAGCAATAGGACAAGAGGAATAGGCAGGTACTGATCCCAGGAAGTTCCATCTGAACATGAGGAAGAACAACACAGCCCACGGTGGTGCCTTCCAGCCTCACTCAGGCTGTGATTTTCTGTGATTCTCTGACCCATCACTGCACCGAGGAGAGGACAGAATTCATGAGCTGAGACATGAAAGCATTAAAAAATTACATAAACAGCAGCAGCAGCAGTAAGAGACCTTCAGGAGAAGATTGTTGGTTACCCCCCGGATTCCAGCATTCCTTGTGGAAGAAGAATCCAACCTTTGCCACAAAGAATAATCATTGTTCCATCACTACAGGGTTTAAAATTCCCAGCCTACATCCACAACCCATCTTGATGTAGGAAGTCACTTTTGCTATGACCAATGTTTCTGGCCACCTCAGAACTCTGGCAAGGACAATTTTGGGAGAAAAACACTGAAAGGAAAAACTTCACTGACAGATTGATTTGTAGTGGCCATTAGAAACTGCTCGAGCATGTGAAGGGATACTCCAAGGACCCCTCTAAGCAGGGCAGGCAGTTCAGAAGTGTACGAATTTATCATCATTGGAGGATTCTGCAGTTCATCACCAGCTTTTTGTAATTTATCACAGGGATGTCACATATCTGGAGCGCTGGGATTCTTAAGGGTGAAATCTGTCACATAAATACAGTCATTAAGGCAGCGAGTGTATTATACAGTTAAATGCAAATGTTGCAATCTGGCAACCCGTTTTTACTGCCAAAACCTAGAAGGTTTTTCCTGTCAGAAATTGATGCCAGTAGCGATAAATGGGGATAGATAAAGTTAATCCGACTGCTTTGAGTTGAACAGGGAAGGTATTACTTTGAAGGGTTTAACATATTAACGGAATCAAAGTGACATTTCAAAATATTTATGGAATTTTTTTTTTATTTAAAGCTCCTACAAGCAGTATAACAAAACCATATAAAACATTATTAAATTCTACCCTTAATTAAACATGCTGACACTTAAAAGCTTCTGTCTGATTTACTTTAACAAATCTTCTTTCCCTAGATTATGACTTTAAAATATCATTCTGCTCTAAATGAATCTGCATTCCAGAGGAAATAAAATCTTTTTAACAGATGTTTAAAAAAAATAAAACATTTAAGCTGTACCTCCAACTTATCAAACACAATGGTGAAACAAGAAAAGAAGAAGGAAACAATACACATAAATGATATTAACTGAGGAATAAAACCTTTATAGTTTCATGCCAATTCAGAAAAGCTGAGGGGCATGGATTCATCCACCTCAGCAGCAGGTTGGTGAGGCTTCAAGCCATGAGGAGAACTGTTCATCCTCCCTGGAGCGTCCAGAGGAACATGGGAATGTCCAAAGATCACTTTGGTCCAGCTAAAGTACAAATGACCCTGCAGCTATCCCCAAAAAGCCAAGGGTTACTACATTTCTTCTTGCAATATGAGTTAGGTGAGAACAAACTGTAATATGAGTTAGGTGGGAACTTCAATCATTCACCCTGAATGTGCCAGTTCCCTCCTTTGAATCAGGGGGTGACAGAGTGTCCCTTGAGATGCCCCAGTGTGTTCCTAATGCTGCCATTTCAGAGCTGAAAGAACAGCAAGTCCTCTGCCAAAATTGCCAACTTGTCTCAGACACCCTGGGGCACCTCAACAGCCCCAGGGGTCACCGATCACATCCTGGGCAGCATCATGAGAAAGTATGGCCAGAAGGTGAAGGGAGGGCATTTTCCCCTCTGCTGTGACCTCATGAGACCCCACCCGCAGTGCTGTGTCCAGCCCTGGGGTCACCAACATGAGAAGGATGTGGAGCTGTTGGATTGAGTCCAGAGGAGACCACAAAGATGCTCTGAGGGCTGGAGCTCCTCTGCTCTAGAGCTGGGAGAACTGGGAATGTCCAGCCTGGAGAAGGGAAGGCTCCAGGGAGAGCTCAGAGCCCCTTCCAGTGCCTGAAGGGGCTCCAGGAGAGCTGGAGAGGGACTTGGGACAAGGGATGGGGTGGCAGGACAAGGGGGAATAACTTTGAAATGAGAAGGGCAATTTTAAATTGGACATTGGGGAGAATTTCTGGGCTGTGAAGGTGCTAAAGAACGTTCACAGGTTTCCCAGGGGAGCTGTGGCTGCCCCATCCCTGGAAGTGTTCAAGGCCAGGCTGGATGGGGCTTTGAGGAACCTGATCCAGTGGAAGCTGTCCCTGCCCATGAAAGGGGAGTATGGGAACTACACGGCCTTCAAGGCCCCTTCCAACCCAAACCATTCCATGATTCTCTGACCTTGCCAGGATGAGTTGAAGCTTGACAGAGTCCAGAGGCCAAGGAAATACAGATAACCACCTTTAGGTTTTATCCATCAGAGGGTGTAACAACCTATGCCAAGCAGGACTCATGGATGAGTCCAATCCATCACAAACTGACTGATTCTATCCTGAATGTCAGCATGTGCCAAAAATCCTTTGACAAATCCAGCAAAGCACCTCAGGCTGAGCTTGGGAGCACTGAGGAGTTTGTTGCCACAGTTTAATTGACTTTTGCTGTTCATAGTGGCTTGCAGTTTAGGGATGCCTCTGTTCCCAAAAGCACCCCAAACTGACAATACTCACCCTAGGCTTCCACCAATTTAAGGGTGGTAAAATAAACTGATGAAGTGATTTTACACCGTTCCCCAAAAAATCTGATGGTGTTGATGCAAATTTCCTGGTGAGGAAGATGGAATTCTTTCAAACCCAGTAAAGAATACAGCAATCTATATATGCATGCCAAGGAAAAGAGGTGCTCCGTGAAATTAATATTTGACCAAAATCCAGGTAAGAGCAGCAATACAAAAGCTGCACTTTCAGTCTTTTCCAGGACTGTTGGGTTATCTCACCCTGAAGCAGCTCAGATCTCAAACTCAGCTTCCCCACTTGGAAAATACTTTGGAACTCTTTTGTGGCCATAGAAATTGTCTGCCATGTGCCATCTTAACCAAGATTTTGAATCAATTCAACCAGAAAAACAGGTTTGTTTTCCCACACAGTACAGATGTAGACCTGGGCTCTCTCTCAGGTGCAGGAAAAAATCCTACGTATTTCAATAATGTTTGATTTTTTTAAAAAATTAATGCCAGTGGGAAAAGCGAGGTGAAAGCTAAAAGTCTTTTTTTTTTTTTTCCCTCAAATCAGGAGAAATCAACACTTTTTTTTTAAGTAAATCTCATCAGTGCTAAAATCTCATCAGCACTAAAAGCCCCAAAAATATCCTTCTTATAACTCCTTAAACAGGCAAATTCTTCTGCTAGTGACTAGTGAAGGATCCAAAAATGCCACAGAGTGAAGACTCGCGGGCTACATATTCCAGACACACCTGAAAATGGAAATAAATTGGGACTTGACTTTGCAATGACACAAGGTCAAACGTCCAGTAAGGTGACAAACTCCTCTCTGAGGTAAGCAGTGCAGAAGCCTGGTTTGGAAAGCCTGGATCACTTCTGTAGCCATCCAGCCTCCAAGGAAAGGACATCAAGGACCTTTCATTGCCACCTCGAGCTCAGTTTCTTGGGAGAAAAACCCATGAAAAACCCATTGGCTTCCAGGTAGTCAGCAAATGCCTGTTGCAGCCTGCGTGGCCACTTTGCTTTTCTTGAGATCACAGTAAGATAGGGTCAGGTTGTGTGAAAATGAAAGACTTTTAGGTTTTCTTTTTCCTTCTAACACACCTCTCAGAGAGCATTATCCAGGTTACAGGGAGGCTTTCATTTCCAGCCACTTTGTGGAGGATACTGGGAGACCAAAGAGCTACACCAGTCAAAAAAAAAAAGAAAGGAGACTGGTTTTCTCTGTCTCTTGGAGTGCTTTACCTGGGTGTTTAATTTGATTTGCCTAAATTAAAAACTCATTACCTTCAGCGCCTAATGCTGGAGAACTCCCTCATCCCACACACTCTGGCTAAGGAGGCAGATAAATGCCTTGGAAGCCTGGATTATTAAACCAAAGGTCAGAGAGAAAACAAATCAGTCGATTTTTCCTGCATCACTGGAGAAAGCCTCAGCTTTGCCTCCTGGCCTCAGCTCCTTGTCCCAGCTCCCTGCACCTTTTTCTCCCTTTGCTCCCACTCCCTTCCCAATTAATCCAGGGTCAGCTGCATTCAGCCAAGAGCTTTGTATGGGCATTTACATTTCACTTGCCAGCACACCCAGCTCCAAGCATGCAGCACACAAATATTTGTGCTGGCTCTGGGAAGAGCTTTGACCAGGATGATTCACTTTGGGTCTGATATATACCCTGCTCACAGCAGCAGCCAAGTCTGTCTCACAGTCTAGAGCTGGCACTCCATGTGGGATGAACTCTCCCAAATATACTTGCCATGGACACAATCCTTATTCTGGAAGACTCAGCTCTCAAAAGCAGAGAAATCATTTCAGAAAAGGGAATAGACCGAATTTGACAGCATGAATCCTGCCCTCATCTGATGCCTTTGTGAGTCCTGTGCTGAAGAGGCAGAAAGTCTGCCTGGATTTGAAAAGGAAGCAGGTAACTTTGGGTTTTACTTCTGTTTTATCAGGACCCTGCTGCTAGGTAAGCAAACACTTCTGCAGTTTACTGTCCAAAGTAGCTGAATGTCCCATGTGGCAGAACAATTCCCCATCAATCCCTATTCCCAAACACTCTGCCTTCCCTCATCTGCCTAATTTTAGGCAGCCTCATTTTAGGCAGAGTGACAGCCACTTAACAAGCAAGTAGAAATTGTGGCAATTTTACTACTTAGATACCCAAAACCATTATTGCTCTCCTAACAGCCAGGGCTATAAACCTGCCAAATGCTCCCTCAGTGCTCCCACCTCCCAAGCTGGAGGGTGTTCAAGGAGAGACATGCATCAGCCTCTGAAGGAGAGGGGTCACAGGGCAGAGGAGGAAGATTAAGCCATGATTTGCAGCTGGGGAAGCAGAAAGCACTGCCCCAAAGGTGTCACCTGAAGAGCTGACCCTCCTGAGCAGAGATCTGTGCAGCCCTGCCAGCTCCAGTGATTCATGGCACGCTGCTTTTTTTGCTGGTGCAGCTCTCAGGAGAGACAAGCAGAAGTTCTTGCAGAGCACTCGAGGCTGTTTGCCTGGTGATGAGGAAGGGGGGGAGTGGAAGGACAGGGGGACAGAAAGGTGGGATTGAGGGGAAGGGAGCTGCTGGTCCTCCTCAGCAGAGCACCCCGGTACTGCTCTGAATGGAGATACAAGAATGGGAGAAACAGGGATGAACCAGGAGACAGCTGGAGGAATCCTGGGGCTGATGACAGGGGTAAGGAAGCACAGTTAAAATTTTGAAAAAGCTGGATTTAACTCTCTGGACAATTAACAATAGTTCTGAGATTTAAAAAAATAAAAATAGTGCAATTAGTGCCTTATTTACGTAAGTGCTCAGGAAAGAGGAAAATTATCTAGCCGTGTTTCTGGAGTGCTCTGAAGAATCGAGGAATTGATTTTTCAATTAAAAAAATAAAAAGGAATATTTTCAGGTAAGCAAAAACAATACCTTCACAATATAGAGTCTTTGCTGGGTTAAGGATCTCCAGTTATTAAGGTGCTTTATGCTGCAAATAATTTTGTACATGTAAACATCTTTCCTGATTACATCGATCTCCACAGGCTGACTGTTTACTTTTACATCCTCTCCAACCTCCTAAATTTACTTTAAAATCTTTTGACTATTACTATTTTTAATCCTCTGGTTTGCAAAACAGACTATATGTGAATTAGGGCAGACCTGATGCCCTGATGAAAGCAATGGATTGAAGAGAAAAGCAGAGACATTGCAAACAGGTCTGAGAGTTTATTTTGCATAGAAAAGGTCAGTCAAGTCCATCAGGCAAATAAAGAAATAAACCCCAAATTCTCCTCTTTCTTCACAGCCAAATCTCAGCAGGACCAGCAGCCACACACATGAAATCAGACATATCCTAAAGTTGATTTTTGCCTGTGAGCTGCTTGAAAGCAAGCTTGAAGCTGCACCTTTAATAAACTGTGCTGCATTTGGAGAAGTCATTTGAATTCTGTAATTAGCACACGTACAACGAGAGCTAACTGTGCATGTTTGTGTGTACACAGCTCTGGAAGGGGGAGTTTAATGAACTGTGTCTCCTGCAACTGCAAATCAAGTTTCATTCTGTCAGTGGTGCACCATGTGATGCTGTGATGCAGCTTCCAATGCCACAACACACTTTTCCTCCTGGAAAATAACTACTCCCTTGTTTTGGGTTTTTTTTTTAATTTGTTTTTTTTTTGTTTTTTTTTTTCCATAGAATAATGGACTGGTTTGGGTTGGAAAGGACCTTAAAGACCACTTGGTTTCAATGCTCCTGCCATGGGCAGGGACACTTCCACTGTCCCAGGCTGCTCCAAGCCCCATCCAACCTGGCTTTGAACACTTCCAGGGATCCAGGGGCAGCCACAGCTTCTCTGGGCACCCTGTGCCAGGGCCTCAGCACCCTCTCAGGGAAGAATTCCTTCCCAAAAGCCAATCTACACCTACTGCCTTCAGTTTGAAGCCATTCCTCCTTGCTCTGTCACTACATGTCTGTGTCACAAGTCCCTTTTTTCTTTCCTCTCAGGTTCATGGATCTTGGCCAAGCAGAACTGGGAGGTAAAAGGTAATAAAAAGAAAAAGCTACAGGAACATTTGGTTTGGTTTAACTCCAGCCAGCAGCTGCCCTCCCACAGCTGTTCATTCACTCCCTGCTCACTGCTGGGGTGGGGTGAGAAGCAGAAAGGCCTTGACTCTGTGTCAGAGCTGCTCAGCAGTAACTAAAATATCCCTGGGTTATCAGCACTGCTTTCATTACAAATCCAAAACGTAGCCTCATACTTGCTACTGTGAAGAAAATTATCTCCATCCCAGCCAAAACCAGCACAGTTTCCTACTCTGACTTCACTTTAAAAATAAATAATCATCACCCTCAACATCAAAAAAAAACCCCAAACAAATCAAAAGCAGAAAAATAACAACACCTCCAAGAACCACAGAATATTCTCTTTCACAGTAGGCCACCTTCTTTGTGTTATCTCCACACCATTCTGTGCCACCTGAAACCAGCACAAGCAAAGCTTTGTACGATCAATACACATCCTACCACCATTAATCACTGACAGGAACGGAAAAAATCCAAAGTAATCCTGACAAAAAGGTGTCCAGCTATAATAAAAGGATGGAAGAAAGGATGAGGATAGATGAGGGAAAAAATGAAAAGGCTGGGACAAAAAGAAAGATCTGCAACAATTTAAAATAAACTCACAGTCCATCCTGTAGCTCTTGAGTATCATTTGAGGTCCCCAGGGATCGAAGGCTTCTTTCCAGAGAGGTCACTGTCAACAGCAGAGAAAGAAAAGATAAAGAAGCAGCACTCCTTTTTAGAGGAAAAAAACAAACAAACCTGGATCTTAATTCAGATGCTTGTTCTTTAATTTATTTTTTTAAAAAAATACAATGAAGTATTTGAATGAGTAGCCTGTGAGAGAAAGGAGACAACACCTACCAGTAGCCAGTGCCACAGAATGATAAACTGTGGAAGCATAAATAGTGAATCCATGTATAACGTGCCACAACATGATGGAATATGATCCCTTTGTCAGGAAAACCTCAGTTCCATGGACCTTGCACAGGTCTCTGACTCCTCCAGAACTGTGCATTGAGCATTTCCAGCTGGGAACATGCCCCTGGTGAAGAGGCAAGAAATTGCTTAATAACTATTTATTGCTCTGAATAATAATTAAGAAGCAGAACACTGATGCTTACTCTGACATCTTCCATCTTCTTGTTCAGGACTCTAACACTCAAAATGTTTTCTATCTTTTGGCTCAGAAGAAATGGAAATGAGATCATCTCCTGTGTTTGTGCTCAACAACTTCTTGGGCTTTTCCATCAGGAGAAGAGAATACCCTAAAAGCAGTTGGATGGTTTCTTTGTAATCTGCAATTACTTCAGATTTAAGAAATATCTATATATATTGTGCATATAAAAGCAGAAATCTAGGAGTACTGTGGTCTGTTTCCACCCTTGAATTTCACTGTCTTAATTTACTTTCAAATTAACAACAGACCACTACTTTTGGACTTAGCACAGCCAGCAAGCAAAGCACTGCAAGATTTCCCACACTGGAAAATGTTAAATGAATTATATTCTTGATATTTACATGTGGGATTTCTCTCAGGACATTTCCATTTGTAAAAGCCCGTAACCTGTTATCAGTCACGCTTCAATATTTAAGGATAGAAAGAAGGAACAGATTAAAAACATGGCTCAATTATTTCTGCAGAAATTCAAGAAATCCTCTGTTTTAATGACTCTGCAGACTTGGACTTGGCCTGTAATTTTGAACAAGTCACTTAATTATATTTCCACTGACAGACAAAATCCTCTCTTCTCTTTTGGGCTCCGCTGGCTTGACACCAGAAGTCACTAAACAGCATAAAAAGTAACTAATAATCCTGAACCACATGAATATTCAAGAAAAAACTTTTGAGTACCACCATGCTCATTCTCAATAACAGATTTTACTGCAGAGTTTGGAGATTCAGTAAGATAAAGCCTCAAGGAATTGTCTGTAACTGAGCTAATAATTATTTTTCTTTGCTGGAAGCCCAGTGTTCTAAAGAATAAATTGGAAGTTTCCACTAATAACCATTTGCTTCTGTAGAAGGACAGCACTGACCCTGCAGAGATCTCATGAATACTCTAATTCCCTCTTTCCCTCTCCACGATCCTAACTAATCAATTTCCTTTGGAATCCACACGCTGTCCAGTTTAAATACAGAATTTTTCGTCAACTAAAAATACTTTTGTGCCCATCAGCCCCTTGGAACAAAGCAGAGTGTGGTCCTTGGAGGATGGACAGCAAGCCAAGGTAAAGAAAAGATTTGTGTGGATGCTGAATTGGTAAAAACAATTCAATGTCATGTGTGCAATTCCAGAGCAAAACCAGCAGCTACAGCTTCCATGGACCTTTCTAACCTGACCTGCAAAAATAAGGACAACTCAAGGTGAGTTTTGCTGCCCCGTGCTGAGGAGAAGATTGGAGTGGGAAACAGTTTTGCTACTGAACAAAACAGTTCCAGACTTTACACTCCTGCCATTTTGCACTAAGGCAAACCCAAGAGCCCTCAGATTTGTTCAGCATTTTGGAAAACTTAGAAAAAGGTGAAAAGAATATGAGACATGAATGTAAGAGGTGAGGAAAGTGTTTGTCAGTTAGATGAGAAAGTGACCTGGGATTAAGTTCTTATCCAATAATTTTACCTAATATTCCAATTCAAACACAATATTTAGACAACTACATAAATATCAGTTGTTCCAAAATGACAAGATATGAACTCTGGAGAAGCCAAAGGTTACCATTTGATACGGTTCTTATCTGGAAAAGAGCAGGAGTAAGACTCCAACACGAATTTCCTGAATCTCAGGAAAGCCAGGAGTGTCCTGGGCTGCATCAAAAGAGGAGTGGCCAGAAGCCCCGTGGAGGTGATTCTTGTGATTCTCCCCCTCTCCTCTCCTCCCATGAGACCCCAGCTGGACTGGGGCCACCAACACAAGAAGGAAGTTGACCTGTTGAAGAAAATCCTGGTGGCCATGGAGAGGATCACAGGGCTGGAGCACCCCTGCTCTGAATCCAGGCTGGGACAGCTGGGATTGTTCAGCCTGGAGAAGAGAAGGCTCCAGGGAGAACTCAGAGCCCCTGCCAGTGCCTAAAGGGGCTCCAGGAGAACTGGAGAGGAGCTCTGGATAAGGGCATGGAGTGACAGACAAGAGGGAGAGGATGTACACGGATGGAGGACAGGTTCAGATTGGATATTAGGAAGAAATTCTTCCCTGGGAGTGTGGGGAAGCCCTGGCACAGGTTGCCCAGAGAAGCTGTGGCTGCCCCATCCCTGTCCAAGGCCAGGTTGGATGTGGCTTGGAGCAACCTGGGACAGTAGAAGGTGTCCCTGCCCATGGTAGGGGGTTGGAACCAAGTGATCTTTAAGGGTCTTTTCAACCCAAACCATTCCATGATTCTATAATTAAATCATAGCTACTCTGGATGAAATCTAACTTGCTTTGACCAAGAATGAATTCAAAATCTCTGCAGTTCCTGAGCTGGATGTGGAAAATCTCTCTCAAGGTACCAGTTCTGATCATGCCAGCAGTAATTTGACCAGGGGACCAAAACATCAAGCTCTGCTGGAGGGATGTGTGAAGCCATTATTAAAACAGGAATCTTATTTTAAAAGTCTTGTTCTTTTTGTTATTAAAAGGCACACTTGAGTCCTCCAGAAAGAGACACATTCATAAGGCATCAGGGATGTTGGAGCTGCACTGATTTACTACACTGAGAGCTTGGCCCCAGTTGCCTGTGCCATTGCAATCCTTAAATCAATGGGGGATAAGAAACCATGCTGAGATGGCAATGGAGACTCTATCACACCTGAGGGATGGGAAAAATCCTTTACTCAGCCTTTAAGACCGAGGTAATGGGACTGCACATGGCACTTACCTGTTATGGGCAGTCATTAATGAGTGAGGAGCAGGAATTAGAGAGGCAAGAGACCCATTAGGGATTTCAGGTTTTCCATCTGGCCAGCACAGGTCTGATTCCTCCAGTATATCCTCCACTGATCAGACAAAATGCACCAGAGCAACTCCATTTAGGAGAGTTATTTATTGTACTTATTTATAAGACACTTACTAAGAGGCAGCTAAAAGCTGCATATGAAAAAAAAATGCAAAGTCTTGATAAAAGTAAAGATGGGAAAAAAAAAAAAGCCATAAATGAGACAAATTCAGGCAGTATTTCAGCTCCTTTTTGTGTCCTGATAAGAAAATCAACTACACTAAAAAAAAAAAATCAAAACATGGAAGTTGCCTAAGTCAAGGCACTATGTGACAACCTGGTCTACTGGAAGGTGTCCCTGCTCATGGCAGGGGGTTGGAACAAGATGAACTTCCAACCCAAACCATTCTATGACTCTGTGATTCTATGAACCTTCACCATTTTCAGCAGGGACAGCCCCCAAAAGATTAAGAGAAAGACAGCAGATGCAAAGATTAGGAAAAATCCCCCTCTACCCCTTCACACTTCTATAAAATATGGAATAAAAAAAGTCTACAAGCTCATGATCCAGCAGGAGAGTGACCCAGTAGCATCTAAACAGAACCAGCTGTCCTGGCTAAGGTTTTTATTCAACAAATGAGGAAGATTTCCATTTTCATGGCAGACGAAGGGAGCAGGAAGCATTTATAGGTGAGAATAATCACAATCAACTCAGAGCTATAAAATCCCACTTGGTCAGGAAGCAAGACCTGAAATACTCAAGAAAAATTTAAACCTCCCCAAAGGCTCAGAATTCTGTAAAAAGAATAAAGACAGCAAAGAGGGACAAAGCACACAGTGTTTGCTACTTCTGCAGTGTTACTCAGTAAAATTCAATGGTGCTTTAAAATCCTGGTGCAAGGTTGACTTCTTGTTTCATTAAAAATAGTAATTCCCCAAAGACATAAAAAGTATTGCTGAGATTGGCCACAACCTGGGATTTTTAGAATCTAAACAACCAAAGCATAACGTGGCCAACTCCTGACAGCTTGGAACAGCCTGGCCAGGGAAGAGGTGAAGTCACAATTCCTTGGAACATTAAAAAATAAACCAACAAGGCACTTCCTAAGGTTTAGTGGCCTTGGTGACATTCAGCCAAAGCTTGGAGATCTTGGAGATCTTTTCCAACATTAATAATTCCATGACTCCATAATTCTGTGATCTTCAGTGCCCCAAAAGGGACAAGCACACTTCAGGTGCACAGTGAGGTCTCCAAACTCAACAGGGAAGCTGAAAAAGACCAGAGGGGCTGCAGCAAGCCAGGCAAAGGAGGGAAAGATGAGCTGTGATAGGATTTATGCAATTTGTAGGATGTTGAACACATCTGGAGAGCATCTGCCTGCTCCTTGCTCAGCCACTCGTGTGGTGCTACACAAACAGCATCACTGACATTTTTGGCGTGCTCCCAGTCCGAGCTTCTGAGCTTCCTGATGAGACTTTATGGAACAGAAAGGATCATGGGCATTCTTCCCCATTTTCTAACCATAAAAAGTTCTTTACCTAAAGTGAATTAGCTCTGCCAAATCTTAGCACTACACTCAGCAACCTTCTCGTGAAAATCTCTAACCACTTTTTTGGGGAAAGGCTATAAAAAATAAACTGAATGAAACTGTTTTTGTCAGACAAAAAATAATATGGGCAGTGAACAGAGCAACAACAGTAGAGTATCTTATGGGTATTTCTTCAACCTGAAAGCACTTTAAAAAGCATTATAGATTCATAGATTTCAAAAGCCAGAGAGAGCAATTCGGATTATCCAATCTGATTTCCTCCCATAAAATTCTGTCCCATCACTCTCACATCAAGACTGTGGACTGCAGCTGGACTAAAGTATATCTTAGAGAAAAGACATTTGAATCTTGATTTAAAGGTTTGTGGCAAAGCAAGCCCCCTCCATGAGCAGTTCTAATGGCTGGTTATCCTCACACAGAAGGATTGAATTTCTCTAGCTTTAACTCCTATCTCCTGATCTCCTCCTGTGTGAGAACGACAGATTAACGAGCCCCTTGCTGTCTATTTGATGTCTTTCTTCCTAGAGAGGTACTCACACACCACGACTGAGTCCTCTTAGATGTCTCAAACAGAAATTTGGATGGTATGAATTTTAAAATCTGATTTTCAGATGTCAAAGAGTTTTGGCTTTTCCCTGCACCCTCTCCATTTTTACAAAATAGTTTCAAGTGCAGGAATCATCATTACCTGCTTCACAGAGCACTCAATTCAGGCAGCTCTTAAGAGGAAACACATCATCACCATCTCAAGAGGAGAAATAACAACAAGAGAGGTTGTCAAACACGAGTTGAAGGGGTTAAAGCAATTTTAACAAAGAATGAAAACAAATCGGGTTGTGGCATTTCGAAAGAGAAGTGCCACTCACCTTTTGGTTTTCTCAGGATAAACTGCCCCGTAGAAGGAGTTGTGATTGAAGCACAGTCAGCCCTAACCTGGCTAGTCTGGACAAGAACAGCACACACAGACTCAAGAGGAGGTTGCACAACTTCAGAATGAGCCCTCAGCCTGGAAGCAGAAGTGCTGCTACCACTCATCACTGGCATTGTCAAATTAAAGTTATTGGTGCTGGAGCAGCCCAAATTGGTGCTAAGGCAGGGATTTGTGTATGTCATGGTGTGGCTGTTGCAAGCCAAGTACCCGTGACCACAGCTGGGAGGTTCAAGCTCCCACAGGGGCCATAATCCCTTTTTCCCACGGGATGTGTGCCCCCAGTACAAGGGTCACCAACCCCTGATAGTTTTAGAGAAATTGGTGCTTGAATTTTCCTGGCAGATGGAGCTTACACAACTCGTCAAAAGTAGAGACAACTACATTTTAGAAGTTTTTAATTCCCATCCTTGTTCTAACAAGGATCCCTTGCTACAACGACCAGAGCTGCACCCCTGGGACACACCAGGGAAGAATTACACAAATGAGGAGGCACTAAAATCCTTTCCCTACATCTAGGCCAGGTCTCTCTGTCACCCAAGACACAGAATGAACAGACACAGAAGTTGTCCAGGTGATTCCAAAGCAATTTCAAGGCCAATTGTAAAATCAGCACTGATAATTTCAGATCCCTCTCTGACACTGGAGTGTTTTAGAACTGGAGTACAGTGGCACTACCTTCCACTCAGCAATGTTAGTTTAAATCTGTCTGCAAGATAAATTCCTCCAGCCTAACCCAACACAGCTGGTGAGCCAGAGCTTGTTTCAAAGGAGGGAGGACTCTGCATCTCTAGGGGACAGGGGGATGAGCAGCAGCAGCACCCCTGCCCAGCCTAGAGAGTGAAGAACAGCAGAGTTTGGGTGCTGGTGTTTTCTAAGGGAGATTTTTTGCAAGCTCATGTGGCAGGCTCTGAACACAGCAGTGCTGCAACATATTTGAGAGCGAGCCTGGCTCGTTCCACCTTTCTGAGCTCTAGCTCTCTATTGTAACAGATGACACAATTAAAAATAGAAAAAGGATGTGGTCTCAGCAAAGGCTGGGATATATCTGTGCCTGTTGGATGGAACATATGGTGGAATATTTTTACATCTTATAAGGAGCTGTGTATTGGACATGTGCTGCTGCTCGTGAGATGCAGCAGCAGAAAAGCTGCATTAATATTTGTTCCCTGACAAGAGGAGCTGCCAGGGGCCGTGCCCGTGCACAGGAATCATCAGCAGGACAGCACAGAACACACCAGGAAACCTTTCATTTTACGCACCATTGGAGTTAATTCGGAACACGTTGGCCGAAGTCTCCTGAAAAAGTTCCTGCAGTTCGCTGGGATCAATCTGGGTGGCTGTGAAGAGAAAAACAGAAAAAAAAGTGTTAGTACTGGACACTGTGGGAACACAAGGTTCATCTCTGGCTGCACTGAAGGCGCAGAGACCCGGGCAGGGGGCTCAGAGACCCTGGAACAGAGCCCAGAACACCTGTGGTTTGGATTTTAGCCCATGGGAATCATTGCCAACCTTAAAAGAATTACAGGTCCCAAGAGTTTAAATAGAGTAATAATAAGTTTGTCACAGGGTGAAAAAGTAGATTTTGGGTTTTAGGCACATAGGGGTGGGTGATGCCAAGATGGAGGAACCTCGTGGTTTGTTAAGTTTCTTCCTTCTTCATTTTCTCCATTTCTGCTGTGATGGTGACACGAGTGATTGGTTTAGAGTAGAGACAAACTGTGTAACAAGATTGATAGGTATTGGAAAGTAATTGTAAATAATGTAAACGTAATTTTTAGTATAAAAGATAAACACAAGGGCAAGGAGTTTGCCTTTTGCTGTCTTGCCAGAAAGACCTCGGCAGGTCAGAGAAAAAAATGTTTTAGATAAGACAAGATAAAATAAACAACCTTGGAAGCAAGACCTGAAGAGTTTCAGCTTCTTCTTTCATCTCAGGTGTGAAAAATAAAAGGACCTTATTAGCTCGGAAGAATTTCTGCAAAAGCAGAAAACCCGACAGGGCACCACCAATCACTTGAAAAGGGGAGTTGTGCTTTGCAAGAGGATGAAGATTCCTCCTTGCTGCAGAAGTTTAGGCCAGGCAGGGAGGTCTGATGCAGCTTTACACAGTGCTGGCCATGGAGCTTGCACTGGGGCAGCACCAGGACAGTGAAAATGCTGCTGCAGCACAGTGGGTACAGCCCACGTGGATTGAGATTCCACTTGCAGGGATTACCAGCAATCAGAATCCAAATAATTCCACTTCATTGACCAAGTGGGAGCATCAGAACCACGAGTGAATGAGAAACCACAATGCCAAGTGATGGCCAACCAGCACTGCCCATGGCTGGAGGGCCTGTGAGCAGGTCCTGCCTGTGGAAAAGGGCAGGAAGCAGAGAGCAGAGGGCACCTGATCCATGGGGTCACAGCTTTGGGGCAGGAGGGAGGTGGGAGCTCAGAGGGAACTCCACACATTCCTCTCCTAACCCCCAAGAGAGGATTCCCTTCTCCCTCTGCCTGCCTGACAGCTCAAATGCAAGGGGCAAGGAGTCAGTGCCAGGAATTTCTACTGCTGGTGCTCAGAAAAATTCTCACAACTTCATTCCCCAGGTCTCCACTTTAGCCAAGGTACTCAAATCTGCCCTACAAGGAGAACACTGAAAGGAGGGTTTGAACACTTTGGGGTTTCAGGTTGGGTGGAAGGTGGGTTTTGTTTGGTTTTTTTTTTTGGTTGATTGGTTTTTTGCTGGTGGTTGTTGTTTTCTTTGTTTATTTAGGATTTTTGGTTTGTGTGGGTTTTTGTGGGTTTTTTTGTTTGTTCTTTTTGGTTTGTTTTCTTTTTTTGGTTTCTTCATTTTCCTACATTAAAACTCATGAAACTGACCCAACTTCTCCACAGTTCCATCCTCCCCAGAGAAGGAGTGATGTGGGGTTGGACTGAGCTGTACTAGGGAATCACAGAATAACAGAATGATTTCNTTTTTTTGGTTGATTGGTTTTTTGCTGGTGGTTGTTGTTTTCTTTGTTTATTTAGGATTTTTGGTTTGTGTGGGTTTTTGTGGGTTTTTTTGTTTGTTCTTTTTGGTTTATTTCCTTTTTTTCCCTCATCCCCAGAGAAGGAGTGATGTGGGGTTGGACTGAGCTGTACTAGAGAATCACAGAATAACAGAATGATTTCCTTTGGGTTGGAAAGGACCTTAAACATTTCTTGGTTCCATCCCCCTGCCATGGACAGGGACACCTTCCACTGTCCCAGGCTGTTCCAAGCTCCATCCAACCTGGCCTTGGATATTTCCAGGGTTGGAGCACCCACAGCTGCTCTGGGAATTCTATTCCAGGGCACCCCACCCCCTCCAGGGAAGAATTCCTCCCTGATATCCAATCTAAATCTACCTTCCTTGAGCTAAACATTGTTAATTATGGTTGTATTAAGTCCATCTTACAGAGAAAAGATATATCATGTAAACAAACTTTAACCAGGCATTTCAATTTTGATTGCTTACAGTCACCAGAGAAACACTCATTTGTAACAACGTCTGTGGCACCAATTTTATGGCAGCAGATTTCCAGCAGATTTTTTTTATTCTGCCTCCCACCTGTGTCAGCTTTTGTGGGTTTCCCAGGAGCTGCTTTGCCTGAAACTTTGGTCACAGCCTGAAGCACCTCAGGGATTTTCCACCAGCTCCTGTTATTACCCAGCTGCTCCTCTGAGGTGAAGCATCTCAGACTCACAGAGGAGCTGAGATTCACTCCCTCAGGTCAGCAGACTGGAATTCTGACCTGCTCTGCAACCCTTCACCAGATTTCCCTAAGCTGCTAAAACACCACACACCCAACCTGCACTAGGCAGAGCAGAAAGACAAGGACGGAGCAAGGCAAAAAATGAGGGAAATTGTGAAAATGAGAAACCTGCTGGATGCACTGCTCGGGTTTAGGGCTGAGGATGCATCTCCCAGTGCTGGAGGAGCAGCTGCACATCCAGAGAACAGATTTTTGCTTCTCCCACTCACTGAGACTTTATTTACAGTAACAGCTGTAAATAAAGTCATGGATCAGCATGTCAGGATGACACAAATCCAGGGTATTAAATGGTGTTTAATCCAAATGCACAGGGCCTCATTGCTAGAGATTTTCCCACTCTTCCCTTCCTGCAGTTCCTCCTAAATGAACTCTCCCACACACTCCTTTGTTCTACAGAGGAGGCAGCAGAACAGCAGAAATCAGGGTGGACTCCGCTGTCCCCCAGGAATTTCACTTCTTACTAACAAGGTCCAGCTCTCATTAATTCACTGGCCAAAAAGCAGCACAGGTGAAGATTTTTATATCTTTACAGACTGTGGTTATCCTCATTTTAGGGGGTTTTTCTTTGATTTTCAGGGTGCTAACATGTTCCAGATAAAACTGGTGTGCATATTTTGGGACAAAACTCATTTTGGATGGGTGGGTTTTTTTTAGAGGCAAGGGAGAGCATTTGTTTAACTTCTTTATTTCTATTCTTTTCTTAGAAACACTAAATTTGCCTCAACAGATTTTTTCATCTTGGCCCAGTGATCCTGAGTCCACATGCACTGAGGTACTGAACAAAGCCTCAGATGAACCATGAAGCAAAAAAAAAACCAAGAGCTGGGAACTCCCTCAAGAGCTCAGCTGTATCCACCCTGCTGGGAACAATATTGCTTTAAATCCCCAAATAATCCAGACTGCAGACTCCAGTGTGTTCCCACACGGGGACATTCCTGCACAGCATCCAGCAGGGACCTCTGAGGAGCCATTTCAAACCCCAGAGTCACACCAGGAGTAAAGATGAAATATCCCAAACGCTGCAAAAGGCAGGAGAAGCACCAATTTCACTGCACAGACTGTGCACACCTGAGAAGGAAACAGAGCAACACTGAGAGTCCAGAGTTGCTCCATGAAGTTATAAACGACCCAAAAATTCAGGTGCTAATTCAGGAGGGTGAGATTTATTTATATTTATTGGTGGCAGACCAGTTTCTCACCCTGTGCCACAATTCCCTAATGGGAAAGAGATAATGCATGTGGATCAACTCTGAAGTCATGGAAATAATTAATTTTTTAAGCCTCCACATATTCATTGTGGTCAAAATTATTTAAATGGAAGAGGACTGTGAGGTTATGAACTCCTCAAAGGCCTCTCAGTCCACACCTGTCTAACAACACCCACAATCACCCTCACTCTTAAAAACAAAAGCAAATTAAATCTAAAAAATACCCCCAACAAAACAACAAGGCAAATGAAACCTTTGCCCAAAATTTCCAAACAATTACATTGAAAATGCAATTCACGGAGAATGTTTTTCCTGAGAAAATTGCACTGTATCTGGCTTGCAGTTTCCTGCCCCTAGACTTTTATTTCATGTCACAGCACGCTGCCAGTTACGGCTTTTATTTTGTTTTTATTTTGCAAAAGAAAAGAAAATAGTAACAAGGAGGCTGTTTTAACTACTCCAATTTCAAGCTTCAACACATCAAGCAGAGATGTGGTAACTATTCATGGAGGATGCAGCAGTTCAAGCAGACAAGCAGAACAATTTAAAAACAGCAGCAGAAAGCAAAGCAAAGCTGCATCTTTACTACCAAGGAAGCCAAACCAAGACTGAGAAGCAAAGTGGACGTGAAGTCTGATAAAAAATTAAACAACTTTGATTACATCAAGTGAAAACTTGAATATTATGATTCCCCAAGAAGGATTAGGAGGATTTCTGATATGCATTAAATGATGTTATATGTTAAATACATGCCCTGACACACAGAGTTCAGGGCCACAGCTGCAGAAAATGACTTTTATTTACCCTGTGGGTCCTCAAGGCTGTGAAGGTTTTGCAGTGGATGTGCTACAGAATCCCACACACAAATGGTTTCTCTTTTTCTTCCTTAACTGGATATTAAAAAAAAAAAACAAAACAAAACAAAAACAAAAAACAAAAAACAACAAAACATTTGTGCTGTTTCCATTTATTTTCCCCATTTATTTTTCCAGGAAAATCCCTTTGGATCCCACTTTGGATCCCAGAAAAACCCAAGTACCTCTGTTATCAGTATCATCTTCTCTGTGTCTAGCATATAGTGCTGTCCTGCTATACTTATTGCTGCTATATTTATTTTTACTCATAAAAATCACAGAATGTCATTATTTTTACTAAAATCATTAAACATCATCTGTTCCTGCCACCATGGGCAGGGACACCTTCCACCAGACCAGGTCGCTCAAACCCCACCAACCAAATCCTAAAGCACCAGCTAACAATGACATTTGTGATATTTGCCTATTTAATTATTTTCTTTGCCTAAAAAGCCTCACAGGCACTCAGGTAGGTTCAACAGATGCAAAAAGAGCTTTTCAACACCTGCTCTGCCAAAGCAAAGTGTGTAAGTGCACACTCTGCAGGGGGAGACCTCAGCTGTGGTTGGGATCTCGAAGAAATTGGTGACTTGGGTGTGGAGTTTTATCCCAGAAATTGTTTCCTCTGGGCAAAAATCTGTGATGCTGCAGCAAGTTTAAATCCAGCCATGAAACATCACTTCACACCCATCTGCTGTGCAGGGGGGCACCTTAGACCTCTGTGTTGCCTGTCACCTTCTGGATCAATGCAAAAAAAGGAGAAAGAAAAAGTCAAAAAAAAAAGGAAACAGAAAGGAAATTGAGTCATGGAATCACTTAGGTTGGAAAAAACATTAGGATTGAACCATTAACCCAGCACTGCCAAATCCATCACGAAACCTTGTGCCTAGGGTGCCACATCTACACATCTTTCAAATATCTGCAGGGGTGGTGACCCAGTCACTGCCCCTGACACCCTGACCCCACGACTGATGGCCCTTCCACTGAAGGAATTGCTCCTAATATCCAACACAAACCTCACCTGGTGAATCTTGAGGCCATTTCCTCTTTTCCTACCATTTCCTTCTTGGGAGAACTGACAGACTCCAGCCTGGCTGCAATCTCTCTTCAGGGAACTGTAGGGAGTCGTTGAGAAACTTAAAAATCAATGCAAGCCTTACACATGATTTTTGCAGAGAACACTCAAGAGTGCATCACTTTCCACGATTCAGAGCAATAATAATCTTTAATTCATCACAATTCTGCCTACAGGAGACAACTCTGGATGAGGGATGTGAGGATCTGTGCTCGGAGCAAAATAGAACCCAAAGACTCATGGGCTGCTTCCCCCAGTCCTGCTCAGGAGGGAGAAAATAATTCTGCTGCACCTGGGCATCCCTGGGGCTCTCCTGAGCTGGGACAGGTGACAGCTCCAAGCAGCACCAGCAGCAGCTTCTGTAGGGAAGGAGAAATCCCAGCAGGAATTTCCTTCAGTTCCTCTTCAAGACAAGCCAAACACGATGCCTGACCAGGCTTATAAGGTCTTGTCTCGAGTGATCTGGATAAAATTAATGTAAAAGGGAATTGCTGGAGGTCCAGGACAACACACACAGTAAAGGAACCTACAGAAACATCCTTCCACTTCATGTTAATGAAAAGCGCCCCTGTTTGCCACCTTAATCTTCCTTTCCTATTAATTATTTCACACTAATTCGGAGCTCCTAATGGCTTTTCTGCAGCCAGGTGAAGTCAATTCCCTCCCTGAACTCAATTTTGCAGCAAACCCAAAATAACCTAAAAGCTGCAGAGAAGAAGAAGAAGAAGCAGTAATTAGAGCAACTCCGTTAAAATGGGGGAAAAGAGGAAAAACAAGACAAAAGTTTTATCTTTCTACTTACAATACCTAACGTGGCTGTAGCAAAGCAGCTCAGCACCTCAAATTGCCATGGACTTATCCCCAAAGCACCACCAAGAATTCTATCTGTGGTCTGTTGGAAGAAAATCACAGATTTCCTGCAGCTTCTCTCCTTTGAAAGCTTTACCTGAAGTTCCAGCATCATCCTCTGCTGAAGAAACTCCCACAGAAAGTTACTGAGTCTCCAAACCAAGCAACTTTTGTACCATGAAACACCTGCAGGGAGTAAAGAGCAGGCAGGGAGCAATCTGCTCACTCTGATTTCAAATCATCCACCCCAAATCCTCTGTTTACCTCTAGCAGTGTGGGTTAAGCCCCATCACACCCAGCCCTGCGGTTTAACCCTTTCACAGCTGAGCTGAGTGGATGAGTCTCACCCATCCAGTGCCCTGTTCCTCCTCCAGGACCACTTGGCCATTGCAAAGCTTCAATTCCTCCTTTTCCTAGCATTATCCAAGGAATAATTCCTTCCTGAAGAATCAGATCCACAATGAGAGCCACGTGCCTCTGGCACTGGGAAATGAATTCAAGGGAGAGGAAGAGATTGATTTTTGGCTGCTGGCCAGAGGGGAAAAGAGATTTACTCTAGAGAAAAAAAAATGGTAAATTCATGTCTTTATTTTCGTTTTTCCACAACAGTTGGCATAAAAGCAAAAAGGTGGGAGAAGGTGAAGGAGGGCAAGGACAAGGAGGAGTAAAGAGAGAGAAGCAGATTGTCATGTGAGGAAGAAAATGCTAAAGAAAACAAGCAAGAACCCACACCCACCCCAGACAAGTCCTTCAGTCCTCAGCACTCAACAGCTTCCCAGGGTGTTCCTCCCTGTGGAGTCTCTGGTGTCTGATCCCGTGTTCCACACAGCCCTTGGTTTATTCCACTGCCTTCCCCTTGCAAAGAAACCACAGGAACCTTGATTCTGCTCAGCACCTCTGCTCTCCTATGGACACCGGTCAAAAAAAGCTGCAACAAACACCAGGACAGAAAGGATTGGCCAAGGATGTGTTTGGACAAAGTTCCTTCCCTCAAAACAGAGAGCTTAAAAATAGAAAAGGAAATGGAAGAGAATGAAAGAAGCAGCATCATGTGTAATGTGAAGTTGCTCCTGGCGTGCAAGCTTGGGAGGTTTTATTTCCTGCTGATGAAATTTGAGTGAAATAAGTGATAAAGGGAAATGTAAGCAAAAATCACACTCATCAGGCAATGTGATTTTCATTGGAAATTGTGTTGGAAAACGTGAGGCTGTTCCACATGGAAAAGCTCTGAGGCCCTTTGCTACAGATTTCTCCAAAAGGCCTGGGGGGATCTCCACAGCACAAAGAGGGGGCACCTATGGAATTACAGGTGTAAAAATTGGGATGAAGCTGGTGTTTGAACCAATCCTCCTCAAACTCCTCCTCACACAGCAGGGTCAGTGTGTTCAAGAACTCAATTCCCTATGGGTTAACTCAAGGTCTCTGTTTGCATTAACACTTATAATCTCCTTTTTTTTCTTTTTTTCTTCCTTTTTTAATCATCTTCCTGATTCGTCCAAGTTCTCATGAATGTACAAAATACGCTTTTCCTGGTTTTAGAAATGAAGCTTTACCTGAAGGTAAAACTCTTCTCAGCTGGAAGAACATGTTTCATCCCACCCATCTAAAAGGGAAGGGTGTTAGGTAGTAAAACACCCGCCTTCTCCTCTTATCTGTAAGAGAAAACCAAGAATCATAGAATTTATTGAGTTAGAAGAGACCCTCAAGGATCACTGAAGTCCAGCTGCTGGCCCTGAACAGGACAATCCCAGGAATTGTATCATGTGTGTGACAGCATTGTCACCTCAGGCAGGCTTGGTGCTGTGACCACTGTCCTGAGAAACTGTTCCAGTGCCCACTCTGGGTGAAGAACCTTTTCCTAACACCCAATAAACCCTCTCTGATACAATTTCAGGCCATTCCCTCAGGTCCTGTCACTGTCACCAGAGAGGCGAGATCAGTTCCTGCTCCTCCATTTCAGCCTTCCCCTGCAAAAGGACATTGTCCAAATACAATCCTAGAAAAATTACAGAGAAAATCTGCTTTCACAGAATAGATTTTTTTTTTCTTTTAAAGTCCTACCACAGCTACAGCAAGTTTGCCAGAGGAGACATAGGTTTCATAATCTCTAAGCAAAATTAAGTTCAGGCCTACATTCAACAAGTGGATAAGACCAGGGAGGTAAAGCAGGCAGGGAGAATCATTTCAGGTTGGTAAGGACCCCACCTAGGGTCCCATTTTTGTCTTAGGCTCTCTGAAACATTTTCAATACATAAACCTTTTCCAAGCCTCCAAATTTTTGCTTAATTAACACATTCCCAGAGAAGTAAGCGCACGGTGTCCACAGAACAAATGCTTCTGATAGAGCTTTTAAGTTTTAACTAGAGCTCAGCATGGTTCTTTCTTGGAAAAGCCTAGCAAATTAAAATAAAAAAAAAGAATCTTTGAATATAGACACAATACCTATTCTGAGAGAAATAATAAATACAGTGCCTCTCCCAAGGAAAGTCTAGGAAGCCAAGGAAAAAGGTTATTCAGGCAAAAGTTTCCCATGCAGGTGAGGCCCAGGGAAGTGGGACCAAAACTTTGCAGCTTGGGAAGTGTCTGTGCCCTGGTGGCACAGGAGGCACTGCAAGGGACAGTCCAGCCATGGAGAATTATCCCTTATGGAATTCAAAAAGGTAAAGGATGAGCATTAATTAGGACTAAAAGTGAACGTCAGAAATTAACGAAGATGCAGAATTTAGAAACTCTATCCTCCACCACCTAGCTGAGGAAAAAGGCTGCACACAATTCCTTCACTTCCACTTAAATCAGCCAAGAGATGATTTTTTCTCCTAAGGCACTTGGAAGGAGCATTAAACCCAAGAGTGCTTTGCCATATTCCCACCCTCCCCGTGAGGGAAACTGCCCCATGCTATTCCAAACACAGCACCAAGTCCTCAGCCACAAAAATAAAAATCTCTGCGTGCCCAAGAGGTGGTTCAAAGAGAAAAGGAGACATTAGGAAATGTTAGGAAACATTAGAGATTGATGAGGCACCAGCACAAGCTGCCAAGAGAAGCTGTGGATGTGTCAGCCATGGAACTGTTCAAGAAAAATTTGGATGGGACCCTGAGCAACCTGGTCTGGTCTCAAGAGGGTTGGAACAAGATGATTTTGGAGGTCCCACCCAACCCAAACCATTCTGTGGTTCTATGATAATCATATTTTCACATTGCAATCAAGATTCAATCAGATTTGCTCTGCATTATTTCTGGTTAAGATTTTTTCCTTCACTTTGGTTTCCTCCTTTAGTGTATATGTTGATAACAAATTGCTGAAGAAGAAAGGAAAAGACTCCCTAGTGAAGAGCACCTCACCTGCTCCAGGACAGCACAGACAGTGCCAGAGTCTCAGCTCATGTTGGAGTGTGACCAAGGAAATCTGCAGCTGTGTTAAAATCAGAGAAATCATGGAATGGTTTGGGTTGGAATGGATCTTAAAGATGGTCCAGTTCCAACCCCCTGCCGTGGCTGGAGAAATGTGATGGAACTCATTGTTCAGCTTTGCCAAACCTTTGGGTCCACGTCCCTGAGGGTACCTCTCCAACTTTCTCACAGCAGCTGCAGTCAAAAACAGCCTCACAAACCCACCCATGTGCTAGTAAGGAAATAAAGAGAATAAATAAAGAGAAGAAGCTGTTCCTAGAGCCAGCCCTGGGACAAACACCCTGCCAGACCATGCACTGACTCTTGGCCAAGGGAGAGGCTCCTCCTTGGTGAGCATCACGTCTTCCAAATGCTCTGCCCAAATTCACTCCAGCTCTGGAGGAGGATTTTGAAGTGAACAGCAAATCTGTGACCCAAATCCTGGAAAATCAGCAAGGACAGTCTTGACAAAGAGCAGAGAAATCCCAGAGAGGATCAGAAACAGCATGAGGGAAAGTTGTTGGCATCAGGTGTCACCCTGAAGTTGAGCTAGAGTCTTGTAAAAGCAAAGTGGTGAGATGAAGCAGAGATGCTGCTTTCAACTTGTGATGGGGAGGAAAACACCCAACAAAAGTCAAGAAAAAAGTCCCAACCAACCAACCAGTTTTGCTACATTACTACCCTAAGAGTTTATTTCAATTTATTCCTAACAAATTCGCTACTTTTGAAAGATGACTAGAAATATATCAGATTTTTTCCCAGCAGCCAGTGACAGTTTGTGCTTCTCTGTCTTTTCTTCTCAAGCTTGTTAGACACTAACATCAACCTCCAGTACAAAACCTGATATTCTCCACATCTGCCAGAAAAACCTGTTCCCATCCTGTGCTCCTGTTTAGGCAGCAGGGAAAAAAACTAAAAGCAAAACATAAAAACCCAACCAGCACGGAAAAAAAAACCCCAACCAAACACACTGCCTTCTAATTTCTACAAGAAAAGCAGCAGCTCCTGTTGATTTAGTAGAAGGAAATGTCAGAGGCTCACAAGGCTGTTCCTGAAATACAGAGCCCATCTCTCCTTGGGGGCAACACGATGGTAAAAGTGATCGGAGGGTCAGGTGAGGTTGGCAGCCCACGGGAAAGGAGCTGGTGGGGTCCTCAGCCCTGTGTCACCTGCTGAAACCTCTGCAAAATGAACAAAGTAATTCAGAGAACTCCCACTGTCACCACGGGAATCCACACGGGCTGCAGTGCTCGTCTCCAGGTGGGAGAATTAGGGGAAAAGTTCATTTTCTGCGATAGACTTCAGATAGACTTCAGATTTTAAGCAAAATTTTAAGAAGAATAAAGAGCAGAGCAGAGCAAAGCTGGGCAGTGGATTTAAAAGCTGCTAATTCTGGTGGTGTGGAAATTTTGGTTATGGTTAGATAGTTTTACAATTAAGAGTTTTCTCCATTTTAAAGCAAGGGGGAGACAAACTTTAAAAGGTTTTGAATAATCTGATGTGTCACCAAGACACAGTTAAGTCCCTTTTAAATAAAAATAATCACTTTTTTTGTTTTTCTTTAATTTTTGCTGGTAGTGGATTAGGAGACAGTGAAAAGGACAATTCATTTTTGATTGAAATAATATACTGGAAAATACCAATTAATTTTTGAAATTTCCCTATCAAATCCTGTTGCCTCTTGCTTTCCAAGATGGAAAGTCTAATCATGTTCCCTCCTTCATGCTCCAAAGCAGTGACAAAAGCAAGCATTAAGACAGTGTCTGACGGTATTTTTAAAAGACTATCAAAGTCATTAAAAAAAAAAGAGGCAATTTAAGGTATTTGACAGTTTATTTAATATTTCAATATTGATACTGTATGGGGATATAAATAAAACCTGAGTGAAAGCAAGTTTTGTTTGTACTGCCATATTCCTGGGATAGTCTGCAGTCCTGTGTTAATGCAAACACAAACAACAGGATGTGAAAATGTAAAGGAATTGACTGGAAAAGCAAAGTGGGAATGATTAATGTTACACTGACTGCCCGAGCTGTTGGGAGTGGAACGTGAAACCAGCCAGCAAAAAAGATGAAGAATCCAAATATTTTTGAAACGCCGTTATTTAAAAATTTATTGGCTATATAAATCACAAAAATACTGTCTTTATTTTTAAACTGGCACTTAATCAGCCTCTCTTCTGGCCTTATTAATGAACTCAGCACTAATTGCCTTAGAAAATATCTTCTTAAAGATCCAGACTGTTAATGACAAGATGGAGATGATTTTTTTTTTTTTTCTGATTAAGCCCATGTGATGCAAGTGAGTGGTGGCAGAAAAAAACAGCCCTATGAACAAAAGAGAGAAATCCTAGAAAATATTCCTTTGCCACAGCTTTCCAGTTGAACAAACACATCCCTTTGGGATGGGATTCCAGGGATGAACGCTCCATCCCTGGAAGTGTCCAAGGCCAGGCTGGATGGGCTTGGAGCAGCCTGGGAGAGTGGAAGGTGTCCCTGCCCATGGCAGGGGGTGAAACTGGATGATTTCAGCTCCTTTCTGACCCAAACCATTCAATGATCCAAGTAAATGGAAATTTCTACACTCCCTGGAAATGTGATGCTGGACCATCAAGCTTGTTCCAGAGTCATCACTTGTTGCAGCACAAAACTGCAGAATTTCAAGTGTAGAAAATGCTTTTTCTTCCCATTTCCTTCCTCTTCATAACTTCCTTCATAACTAAAATTTCAGGCCATTCCAAGGACACAGAAGACAAATTGCTCCCACAGTAAATAAAAACAAAAATCTCAGAGAGACCTTGCAGTGTCACTGAGACCTGCATGAAGAGTTTTCACAAACTAAAAACCCCAGAGGGATGAAGTGAGATCTGGGATGACAGGACAGCAGAAATGACTGAAATAGAGACAAAGTGGATGCAATGGAAAAACAGAAAAGGAGCAATGCAACAGCTGGCAGCCACCTATGGGATAAAGAGGTTTGTGCATGGGTAAGGTTGAAAATGCTGGAGTAGATTTCCAACTCAAAGTCCCAGCTGATGCATCCTCCTCTTCTGAAGAGCTTCAACTCTCCATCAAAGAAGAAAAAGAGCAAGGTAATTTATTAGACATTAAAAAAAAAAATTAAAAAGGGTAATACATCCCTTGCCATTTATTGGGATCTTTATCTATATGTTTAAATAAGAAAACTATACTGCTAATTTATGCCTAATACTTTATACACCTTCTTGACAGTTACTGAATGGAGGAAGGAAAATTACTTCTGTTTGCTTAAGATTAGCCATAATAGAAACCATCTGGCTCCAAGAATCAGCTCCTTTGGAAGAAATGATAAAACCTATACAGGGTTTTATAATCCATATGTACCAGACCCCATAAGTCACTCAGGAAGATGAAGTGCCATCTGCCAGAGCTTCTGGAATTCTCCTGGGCTTATTTGTGTGGGACATTTTATGCAGATCTGGTCACCCACAGCTCATGGGATCTGCAGCTGGCCAGCAGAGGTTGTGACAATGGCCATAAAATGTCCTGGTTTTGTTACAGGAAAGGATAAAAATAGCAAGGAAAGCACAGGTTCAGCTGCCTCCCCCTGAGACTCACATGGACCAAATTTTGATTTCTCAGACCCTGAGCAAGTTATGGGAGAGCCCTGTCATTGTTCATCACAGTGAAATGGTCAATGTGGGGAAATGTTACAGAATTAATCTTTTATTTTTTGTGCACGTTCAGTCAGGAACAGACCATCCCCACCTACCAATGGAGGAGCAGAGGAGATCATCTTACTGCCATGTATTATATAGAAAAAAAATCACTTTGCTGTTCCACAGATGATATCATAAACATTGAGTTGTAGAATGGCTTGGGTTAGAAGGGATGAGAAAAATCATCTTCTTCAACTCCCTTGCCATGGGCAGGGACACCTTCCACTACCCCGGTTTGTTCCTGTACAAGGAAACCTCTAACCCACCACAACTCTAAAAGACAGAGCTAAAAAAATAAAATTCAAATATAAGAGAAGTTCATTAGAAGCTTATGAAAAGCTACAGAAGAAATGTAGCTTCTCCATGTGCGATGTGATTTGGACAATGAACTTTATGCTCACACTTGCACACACAAAAAAAAGAAAAAGACTGTATGGGTGTTAGCATTAATTAGACATTATTATATTGCCCTCTGCACCTTTCTAAAGCAAAAATATCCCTTCCTCACTGGTAAACCAGCATTTACACTGCACTGAGGCTCAGCCCTCATGCTCAGGAGGACCGATCCATTCTCAGTGTCAATGTGCCTTCAGCTACCAGACAAAAAGTGGCTTTTTTGCTGTTTAATTCAGCAGAACTTTGCTCTGTTCCTCATTCTCAGCATGAGTCATTAAATATCTGCAGACCAGATTTTGCTCTTCATCTTAATTGAAAAGACTCTATTATGTACTTGAGCGCAGACTTTCTCCCTTTCTTTCAAAATAAAACTGAGACATGGCTTGAAGTATTTGCCTAAAAAAAAAAAAAAAAAAAAAAAAATCCACGGCTCTGTGATACTGATGAGTATGAGAAAGTGGAAGTGACAGGAAGCTGATGAAGAAAAAGCTGAGTTAATTTTTTTAGACAACTGGTTTATTGGCTGAAGCATTCTGGTTTAGATCAACAGATACAAATGCCAAACCCAGTAAGCTGGTTTCAGCTGAAAGTTTTTTCCTTCCTCCCTCTACCACAGTTGAAGCAGCCCCTTACAAGCTTTCAAAGGGAAATGTTTTGACATTTTGAACTGAAATACTGTGTTCTCAAAATTTGCTCATATGAAAAAAAACAAAATAGCAAGAAAATTAGAAGAAAAAGAGGGGTTTCCCCAAATACTTTGGTTAGTGCAGCTCTCCTTTCTTCATTTGCCGATAAGTTCCAAACATAATTGGCAGCCATAAAGAAGAAAAGCTTAAAAAGAAAATAGAAATCATTTACATCAACTCCTGAGTAGCAGCACTACTGCTCATGCAGAGAAAAATGCATAAATGCCTGTACAAGACACAGCAAAGAGGTGAAACCAAAATACACCTGAAAGGTTTCGGCTCCAAGAACAAAGCTCGGGCAGATGTGCAACCTCCCCAGGAGGTAATCCTTTATCCCCTTTGGAAAATGTCAAGGAATCCCAAGGCAAATAATCATTTAAGAGTCAGGGAAGTCATTCTGTCAAAAAAAACAAAGAAATTCCATTTTGAACTATTTCATGTCTCTTTCCCTCCTGTAGCCTCTCTTTAAACATTCTCTCCAAGTGCTACAGGAATTTTCTGACACTTATTCCATGACAAGTGATAGAACCACCGAATCACAGAGTGGTTTGGGTTGGAAGGAACCTTAAAAATCATCCAGCTCCAACCCCATGCCATGGGCAGGGACACCTTCCACTGTCCCAGGCTGCTCCAAGTCTCATCCAACCAGGCCTTGGGACACTTCCAGGGATGGGGCAGCCACGATGTCTCTGATGTTGCTGCAGCTGAGGTCAAAGCAAACCCTTCCCCACACCTATTCCCTACCCAATGCCCACAAAGGGTTAACACCTGATTTCCAGCACAAGCAGAACCATTCCCCTTGGTGCACACCTCTGTTAATGGTAAATGTGAACATGTGAGCAGGGTGTTGCCAGCGATGCCTCTCTGGATTTTTGTTGACGTTGGAATTGCAATAAGAAAATAAAATGTTCCAGCAGAAGGAACAGGACTGCTGCCAAATCCCTGCTCCACCACCTTCCCTTGTGCTGGTTTTGCATCCACCAGCATTAAATGGTGGGGACAAAAGGTGGGGACAGCCTCTGGCTGGGACGAGGGACTCATTCAGCCATGAGACAATAGTGGCCACCTAAAGGGGACCTGTCTTGGATGTGAGTTTGGGGATACCCCATCCTTGGAAGTTGAGGGCGTCCCATCCCTGGAAGTCTTCACAGAGAGCTGGATGGGTCCCTGATCAACCTGGCCTAGTGGAAGGAGTCCCTGCCAAAGGCAGGGGATTGGAGCCAGATGATCTTTAAAGTCTCTTCCAATTCAATCTATTCTACGAGTCCTTTTACCTCTTTTTGCCTCCTTTTCTTCATTCCTCAGCCTCTCACTTGCTTTTCCCACCCACCACTTTTGAAGTCAGCAGCAGCTGCTGCCATGCAGAGCTCACAAAGCAGCTCAGGGAGACTGAGACCTGTCACATTCCTCCCTGGGAAAAATTCCTTCCTTGCTGCTTCTTAGGAAGAGAAGGTTGAAATTAAGGGGTCCTCAAAACTGCCTCCATCTCTGCTGCCAGGATGGTGCATCCCCAGGGTCTGCATTCATCTACAGCAAACTTCATCCCATCCACCCATCTGGTCCTGCTTGAGCAGAGATCTTGAATTTTATGAACCCCAGAGGTTCCTCCCAACCTTCCATCATTCTACAGCTCCTCAACAGACCATTCCTCTTCTTCCTTAAAATACACAGTGATGAAGATCCAAGGAGAAGGAGTGACATGATTTTCTAGTCAAAGGTTGGATTTGATGATCTCAGAGGTCTTTCCCAGCCATGGTGATTCTGTGATATTTTTTTTGTGGTGATTTCCTGCCTTTCCTCCTTCTAAAGCCCTGTTCAGAGGGGAAATGTGCTACACTGCTGCTCAAACACGTAAAATTGTAGTTTTTCGAGGAAACCACTGATCCTTCAGAGGTCAGAAGTTGCCTCCCACAGGTTTCCCAACATAATTTCAGCTCCCAGGTGTTATCTCTGCACCACCCCACTGGGAAACCTCAAGAAAGACCACATAGACTAGGTGGGACACATAGATCTACTGGGGAAGGAGCTGCTTTGAAGGTCAAATTCTGCACTGGCTGAATGAAGCAAAGGAGAGCAGCACCAAGAAAACCACGCTGGATATGTAAAAGTCACAGTAGTCAATTTTCTGAAAGCAGAAAATATCTCCCAGTGGTCATAAAGAAAAAATGTCTTGAAGCTCTTGGAGGCTTGTCAAGAGGCAGGGATCACCCCCTAACACTCATCCAGCTCCAACACCTTCATAGCCTGGTTGGGAAGTTCAGAATCAGGTGATTTCCCCAAAAACAGGTGGAAGTTTGGCAGCTTCGCTCATTCTCATGTCCCACTCCCTGCGCTGTGCTAATTCCACACTTGAGATGGTTTAACCTCCCCCAGAGATCTGAGGAGGTCAATCAGCTCTTCTCCTCCAGTTCATTGCACCCAGCAGCCCCAGCAGTCAGCAGCAGCTCCTTTCAGTGAGTTGATTTTATCAGAAATTCCTGCTGCCACCTCCGTGCGTGCACAAACACCATCGAGGCTTCTATAATTAGAGCACACCAAGAGAGAAAAGCAATTTGTAAGGAGAACTACATCTCTAAAACGTGTCTTTCTCAGAAAGGTGCTGCCTGCATGTCTGGGGGGAAAAGTTTGAATATTCAGGAGGAAATTCTCTGTACTGATGCCACTAAATGTTAAGTAGAAAGCTAATTGTTTTGGGTTTTTTTTGTCACTGTCTAACAGTCCTAAGCCACAAAAAAAGAAACAAAACCAGACACAGGTGCAAATAGGTGCAAACTGGCACACACCCCTCAGTCACCTGTGCTTAGTCAAAGACAAGATACACACAAAATAACCAAAATGTCAGCCAACATGCTGAGCACCGTGGCTGTGGATCTGTTTGAAGTGCAATGGCACGAGACCTACAGGAACAAGCCTGGGGTAAATTTATAGAGGTTGAGATTTTTAACAGCAGAGTACATGGTGCTTTGGACCACGCTGGTATTGATGTTGCTACAGAGCAGGAACATTTTTATCTACCAAATCCCACACCACTTCTGTTCCCAAACATTTAAATAAGGCAAGATGAGCTTGCTGGGCACTTGCATCCACCAACTGCTACTGGGTACTGGGGATGTTTAGTCTGGGGAAAAGGGGGCTCAGGGGAGACCTCACTGGTGAGGTGGGGTTGGACTCCCAGGAAACTCATGGTAGAACAATGGGAAACAGCCTCAAGGATCACCAAAGGAGGCTCAGATCAGATATTACAAAACATTTCTTCACTGAAAGAGTGGTTAAGCATTGGAACAGGCTGCCCAGGGCAGTGATGGAGTCACCATCCCCAAAAGAGTTAAAAAACTGAGTCAACGTGGCCATGGTGGTATTTGGGCAAAGCTTGGACTGGATAATCTTTAAGGTATTTTCCAGCCTTATGGATTCCATGGTTCTATGATCCCATGAAAATGTTCTCACCCACAGCCAGCCCAAGGCTGTTTTTGGTTTGGTGCAGCTAAAAAACACCTGGGGACCCACCTGAGTCCCTTTGTGTCCCCTTCCCTCCCTGCAGGCCCACAACAGGCACCCACAGCACCATGAAGCAGAACCACTCCACTCTCTGGGCCACCACACAAGAGATTTGGGGTTAATTTTTTGCAAATAGGAGGAAAACAAGACCTTTCCAGACTGTGGGCCTTGACCTGTGCAGGCTGCAGGCAAGAGCAGGTCCCGAGTCCTGGCCCTGACCCTGCCACATCTGAAATTCTCCCTCCTCCACTGGAATCCTGTCCCCTATTTCTATGGAGGCTGGAAAATCTCTGTGATCCTGCCTGCAAGACAGAGGGGAAACAGCAGCTTGGGGTCCCAATTACAAGGATGATGCAAGGAGCTGAAAATACATCAAATAATACTGCGGGAAGTTCTTCGCACACAGGTAATTCAAAAAGACTGACAAAATAATCTCATGATCCCTTCCAGCTTTAAAATCCATGATTGCAAGAGCTGAAAGGCATGCCAGAAAAAAAATATATAATGCTACTTAACTGTTAATGCCAAGGTTAGACGTATTCTCACTCAAGATGGCTAAATAACAGAATTTCAAAACTTCCAGTAAAGTTTTGCACCTATAGACTGTCTGAGTAGGCGGAAAACAACATTTTTAAAAGGAGCATCTTTGCGTCACTAAAAGCACTCTCTGTCTAAATGGGCTGGAACTATGTCTGGGGACTTCCATGCCATTGTCTTGAAATATTGTAAAAATAAAAGATTTAAAAAAACGAGCTTCACAGACATGTGAAGTTAAAATTCTTGTGCCGCCACTAAAAAGTTGGAGGCTTCCATTTCTCAAACAGTAGTTGGCCTGTTTTAAGAACAAAGCTCAAAGGACATTAGCAACATTCATCTTGTTAATAATTCATTGGGATTCTTTTCCTCTTTCATCAAAATGTAGATTTTTACTCAGAAGCTTGCAATATACAGAGTTTTTGAATATTGTTTTGTTCTTACCATGTTTCTCTATTGAAAGTACACTAAAAAAGACTTTGGGACATGGTTTTGTGGTGGATTTGGTAGGGTTGGGTTTATACTTGCACTTGAAGGTCTTTCCCAATATTAAAAATCTGTGATTCTATGATATTGGTCATTGGGTATGAAAGGTTGCCCAGAGCAGCTGTGTCTGTCCCATCCCTGGAAGTGCCCAAGACCAGGCTGGACAAGGCTTGCAGCAACCTGGGATAGTGGAATGTGTCCCTGCCCATGGCAAGCAGTTGGAAGTGGATGATATTTAAAATCCCAACTAATTCTAAGATTTTATAATTTAAAAAAAAAGCATTTTTTCCATGTATGAAGGAGTCACAGCCCACATTCCCTGGGTGCATTTCAGCACCACCAGAAAACAACTTCTGGCAGCTGAGGAGCTCTAAGAGGCACAGTGACACAGAAAATCTCTGTAACCCCTGCTGGGATCTGAAGCCAGGTCAGATCTCAGCTGTGCCAGTGTTGGACAACCTAAACACAGAGCCCTGGTACAGCCCAGGCTCCAGCACACGAATATTTGTATCAAATACTGGTCTTCTAAGAGAAAACCTATAAGGATGTCCTAAAAAGCCTGCAAATACTTCCTGTTTTTTGCTAAACTCTCATCTGACTGCTCCACCTCTTCACCCATCCCATGGAGGGCAATTTTCTTGCAGCTCACCTCAGATGGGGATGGTGGACACACCTGAGCTGTGGAGAGCAGCACAAGGGAAATCTTCCTGAGTCAGGATTGTTCTCACCAGGTGTGGGTCTGGAAGGGCTCAAGTCCCTTCAGGTTGTTCTGGACAGCCTTTGCTCTGTCTCAGAGGGTCAAGAACTGTCCCCATCCCTCCAGCCAGCCAGAGCTGACAGTGCATTCAATCAGGAGAGCTCCCTGCAAGCTGAGAGAGAGCTGGAACACAGAAGGAGGAGGAAGCCAGCTCAAATAAATGGGTAATTGCCATTTAATTCCCACGTATTAGATTTGGCAACGCTCGCATTACGGTTATAAGTCAATAAACTTTGACTCGAGCCTGGTTTGAGGACGGGACAGAGAGATCAAACTGTCTGAGAGGCAGCTCCCAGCCCTGCCAGGAGCCTTCGGGGTGGGGACAGAGGCAAGGCCACTGCCCGACTGCCACCCGTGGAGGGAAATGGAGCTGTGTGTGCCGAGCAATGATCCCATCCATGCTCCTCCTGAATTGGGCAGCTTCCTTCAGGGACAGTGCACCCCCATTCCTACACCTCAGCTGGGCTGCACAAGGCCACCTTGCTGGGAAGGTGTTGCTGTGCCAAGGCAGTCTATCTGTTGATGCCTTAGGTTTGAGCTTTCATATTTTTTAGATTCTGTGCAGTTTTAGTGGGTAGCTTTAGATTTCTATTAAATGCTACTGAGTTCTCCTCACAGAGTAGAGAGACAAAACAATTCCTTCTCTAGCTCAATACCAAGGACAACTTTCAAGCCTAAGAATAAATACAGTGGTGAAATGAGAAGAAAAAGCCAAGAAGATGGAGCTTCATAATCTTGAAGCTATGGTGGGACAATTGATTCTAATATTCTAATGCACCAGAACTTATAAAAGTGTGGGACCTCGTGATTGGGCGTCCATTTTGTGACAATTTTGGGGCATCTTGGGTGTGGTCCAGCTGGACTCCTGTGAGGCCCAGGTGTGCCCATTGAGGCCTATAATAAATATATATTTTATCCTCTTGCTCTGCCTTGTCTCTGTTCCAGGTCAGCCTCCAGAAGGCAACACTGTCCACATGAACACAGCTCAGGAGGCAAGTCCGTGTAGGAAATCCACTGGCAGGGAACCTGCTCAGGAGGATGAGCTAATTACAGCTGCAGCAGAGAGATGGAAACTTCCCAGTGCTGCCTCACAGCCTGTCACTCCCACCTGGCTGCACATCCGTGAGGGAGGGATGTCCATGGAACCTGCCACTGCCAGTGGGAAACAGCAAAGGGCTCTGAGGGAATAGATGGGTTTAGTCCAAATCAATACCAATAAATGTTTCCTGGCATCTGACATCAATAGATATAAAATAATTCATTTAAAGGTGTAGCTTTCACTGAGACAAGTGAAGCTTTTGACTTTTTTTGGTGAGCAGTTCCCTTTGGGAGGGACAAAATCTGCCTCTAAGCACAACATAGAGATGAGGGAAAGCAAATGAAACCCTGGAAATTTGAGTTCAGCAGAAAATGTATCAAGACAGAAATGTCACCAATAATGCATTATTATTAATTATTATTATTATTACTACTATTATGCAACCAAGATGCATCATTTTGCATTAAATGGCATCGATAAAATAGAATTCTGCATTCCAGCACTGCTCCAGTGGTGTGCCAGGCGTGTGCCCTACCCAACATACACAGGAATCTGTGAAAGGCTGAAGAGAAAACCGTGGCAAATTGGTTTGGGTGAGCACACAGCCAGGCATTGCACAGCCTCTCAGGCTCTATTTGTGATAAACCTGGAAATCCCTGGAGATACTGCCATTAGTTTCAGAGGATTTAACACATATAGGGCACATTCCACAGCAGGATGCATCATGAGAGTATTCAGCCATATAGACTGAAACTTCACCAGTGTGTTCATCCCTTGCTGCTTAAAAGGAAAAAATAAAAAATAAACAAACAACCGCCCACCTCCAGCCCAGAAAACACTTGAAAAAAATATCAAATATCCCCTCTAAACAAACTTAACTTTATTTTATGAATATCAAAGCAGGCTAATTAAAGAAAAATATCTAAATTCCTCTGTACATTTGTTACCATTAGAATATTAGTGATAATTCTTCACCTTACAGTAGTTAGATAGATGTGATGTGGCTATAGATACACATAAAACACATTTTATAGCATATTTCTGTTTCAATGTAAATATTTTCCTGAGATGTCCTATGAAGCAAGAACATTAAAAGCACCTGCTATTAAATCTTTGCTAAAACCTCCAAATTTCTCATGAAAATTTGAAGTGTGCTGTTAATGAAATTGTTGAGGTTTTAATGTACATGTCATTCTGATGAATGTAGAACATAATTTCCATAATGTCTTACATGTTTCACGCACTTCTAGGTATTATACCATCTTCTGAATAACCCAGGGAAACAGATTATTAGCAGGTTATTAGGAAGGAAAACAGAATTATGGAGCCATATATGGTTACAGAGAATTTGCTTCAAGGTAAGAATCACTGCACAAAACTTCCCAAGTGCTTGCTCACTTTTCCAGCCACTAGATTATTACTTTCCAATCCTTGCAATAATTTAATTAAAGTGATCAGAAGATGAGAAGTAATACTGCATCACTGAATCTAATTAAACTTCGAGTTTATCCTCTAGAAATCAAGAAAAATACATATTTCTTCAAGGAAAGACATTCATTTTATTCTGACAGTGGAGAGGATAAAAGTAAAAAACCAAATCAGTTTTGTTGATAACATCTCCTTCGTCTCTCTCCCTCTCTCTCTCTCCAAATGACAATTCTTGCCTGGCTAAATAATCAAATAATAAGCATTCTGGAAAGATAATCTTCCTTTTTCTGAGCTGTCTGAGCCACTTTATCCCATCCCACCCCGTCACTGTATGGCAAAACAGCAGTGCCTGTGTAAAAAAGGCAACAAACAAATGGGGGAGAGGCCTCTATCCTGTTGGAGCTTGCCAAGAAGGGGATCATGGAATCCTAGAATATCCCAAAGGAACCTACAGGATCATCAAGTCCAGCTCCTGGCCCTGCACGAGACAGCCCCAGCAATGCCACCCTGTGCCTGAGCTCTGTCTGAGGCTTGGGGCTGTCACCACTGCCCTGGGGAGCTGTTCCAGGGCCCAACCACCCTCTGGGGGAAGAACGTTTCCCTGGTACCAAACCTAAACCTCCCCTGAGACAATTTCAGACAATTTCAAATTCCTCAGGTCCTGTCACTGGTCCCCACAGAGCAGAGCTCAGTGCCTGCCCCTCCTCTTCCCCCCACGAGGATGCTGAAGATCACAATGAGGTCTCCCCTCAGTCTCCTCTCCAGGCTGAAGGGCTTCCTCTCCAGACCCTTCCACATCTTTGTAGCCCTCATTTGGAATCCTGATAACAGCTTTGTGTCCTTCCTATATTGTGAATTTTTTTTCTACTTATTAAAACAAACATGTGAGCATGAGACGGTGCAAAGGAGAAGATCCTTGAGGGAGGCTGAGACCACTCAGGTCTCTGATGAGAACGTAAATTCCACAATCATTGAGCCAAAGCCACTTTTCATTATGAAATAATGAAGGATAAACACCAGAGCATTACTCAGCTCCCAGCACTTTGAGCTCGAAGGACACTGAGTGGGTGGCAGAGAAAAGCTGAAAGCGAAGGGAAAAATCAGACTCTGCACCATGGCATTATTTGGAGCTGGTCTTCTGTTCTGGCTTTGTCTAGAGGCCTCTTCTTGATAAATCATTTTATCTCACCACAATGCCACTGTCTGGGGTCACCAAACACAGATCAGCAGGGCCCAGCTTTACTTCTGGGTGTCCCACACTGGTACAGGGGTGTCACCCTAATTTTTCAAGTTTTCTGAGGCACTTTCTTTACTTGATGTTTTTCACAGTACTTAGTTCTTTCTGNAGGGGGAGGCCTGAAGGGGGCTGGACTCCATGGGAATCCCAGGCTGGAGCAGGTTTGCTGGCAGGAACTGTGACCCCATGAGAAATCCTCGCTGGAGCAGCCTCTTCCTGAAGGACTGCACCCCACGGGAGGGACCCTGAAAACTGCAGCCCATGGGAAGGATTAGTGCTGGAAATATTCGTGGAGGACTGTCTGGCACGGGAGGGTTCCCATGCTGGAGCAGGGGAACAGTGTAAAAATCCCAAACCTTGAGGAGGGAGCAGCAGAGATAACCCGTGATGAGCTGACCACAAGCCCCATTCCCTGTGCCCCCACACCACTTGGGTGGAGGAGGTAACAAAAATATTGAGGGAAGTTGAGCCTGAGAGGAAGGGAGGGGTGGTGGGAACGTGTTTAGAGATTTGTTTTTATGTCTCACGACCCTAACCCAAATTTTAAATGTAAACATTAAATTTATTTTCCCTGATTTGAGACTGTTTTGCCTATGACAAAAATTCTGTCCTTTCCTTTATATCAAACCAAGAGAATTTAATATATTTTGTTTTTTTCTCCCCTTTCCAGATGATGNCTGACCACAAGCCCCATTCCCTGTGCCCCCACACCACTTGGGTGGAGGAGGTAACAAAAATATTGAGGGAAGTTGAGCCTGAGAGGAAGGGAGGGGTGGTGGGAACGTGTTTAAAGATTTGTTTTTATGTCTCACGACCCTAACCCAAATTTTAAATGTAAACATTAAATTTATTTTCCCTGATTTGAGACTGTTTTGCCTATGACAAAAATTCTGTCCTTTCCTTTATATCAAACCAAGAGAATTTAATATATTTTGTTTTTTTCTCCCCTTTCCAGATGATGAGGGGAGTGAAAAAGAGGTTTGGTGCCAACCCAGAGTCAACCCACCCCAGCCACTACCACTCCAGTTCCTTTATGGGCTGTGCTGAATGCAAAGGGAAATGCTGTGGAAGACTGAATTTCCATTTCCAATTTTGGAGGACAGAGAGCTCTGCAGGACTGAAGGTACTGCTGAAGGGACCTGCTGGAGCCAGCTCACCCCTTCTGAATTCCTCAGACACAGACAGGGCATCTCCTTCCTGACATGCACCCGAAACATGAAGGTGAACTCTGTAATGCTGGATCCAAAGAACTAATATTAATATTAAATATATAAAAATGTATAGATGTAAAAAAGAAAAGTAGACAAGGTGAAGATTCTGCTGCCACAAGAGAATAAATGCAGTAATAACAAGGAAAGGTTTATTTTTCTCTATCAGTATTAAACAATTTAAAAGTGATTAAATTGATTAATTAAATGCTTAAAATCACCAAGGCAGACAGAATCACTGCCTCATCTTTATCAGCGTGTCTGTGTTTTTAGCCATAAATTAAAAGCCAGAAACTTTAAAAAAAAAA